>CM068980.1:32953424-33348424 GCA_035357415.1 Ophraella communa | reverse complement strand
TGGTTTGGTTTGGTTAGGTTTGGTTAGGTTTGGTTAGGTTTGGTTAGGTTAGGTTTGGTTAGGTTTGGTTAGGTTTGGTTAGGTTAGGTTTGGTTCCGTGCCTCGGAGGGTTGGATGAGGGAGGCTGGAAGTGATTCACCCTTAATCTCTCATACAAGTTTCCGGGGAGGGGGCTTTCCACCCGACACGGCGCGTCCCAATGGCTCATAGGGTGTCTCCAGGGGGCGTGGTCTGTCAAGGGACTCAAGCTCTTTGAGTTGTAAGAGCCTCATGACCGACCAACCCTCGGGATAAGCAATGAATAAGGTTCTGGTTTCGAGAACCCCAATAGTTGCTCGCGGATCAAATGGAATAGAGGAGTAAACCTCGATAAAAAACCAGCAGCATGGGGGAGGCAGCCATGTTGTGTGAGTGGAGCAACGGAAGCTACTGCGTCCGGAGGTAACCGTGAGAAAATCCTAGAGGAGTAAACCTCGATAATAAATCCCCCCAATCCTAAGTTGTAACACCATCGCGGTGATGGGATGCATGGCACCGGGGGTTACGGCGGTGTTCCGAGCGATGCCCGAAGGAGCAGGCCGCCCTGAGGGGAAATTGCTGGCCTTGGCAGGGTATGGGCGCACTGCCCTGCCGGACTTTTATTTCGACCCAACTCGTGGGATTTAAGGATGGAAAAATACATTAAAAAAGATAAAGATAAAAGCAGAATTGAAGAGGACAGACAACTGGCAACGACAACGGACACGGATACGACAGGGGGGGGGACACAGCTGGGGAGGAGAGAGAGATGGTATTTGCAAGAAGGGACGCTCTTGCAAGGACGCTAACAAGGAGAGCGGGAGGAGACGACATATTCCGTACTCCTGGAGAGGAAATGCTCTGGGAAAATAAGAATAAGGAGTGGGTGACCAGTGGGCGAAAAGGGAAATCGGTGGTAGGAACTGATGATGATAGTGAAAAAGAGGATGCAGTCAGGAAGAAGGTCAAGATGGAGAAAAGAAAAAGGGAAGAGATAAAAGAGAGAGAAAAAAAGAAGCAGGAGATTGATGAGCTGGTGGAGCTCATTGAAGTGCTGGCCAGGAAGGCTAAAGGGATGGCAGACTTAACCACCGAGGTAGCCAACACCAAGGGGGAGATAAAAAAGAAGGCTGCGGAGATGTTGAAGGTGGCCAATAGGGTGAGGATGAAGGTTTGGGATTACAGGCGTATGGAAGAAGAAAGGAAAAAGGGGATCGAGGTGGTGACCCAAACAAGGACTGAAGTAGACGGGAGGGAAAATAAGACACTTAAAATTAAGGAAGCGATAGAGAAACGGGTAGCGAGTGAGAAGCTAAGGGAGATGATCCTGTGGAAGTGGGAAGAAGAGGTTTTCACGGCCACGAAGGTGGTTGAGAGAGAAAAATGGGAAGGGGGGATGTAAATGATTTGGCGATATTGGTGCGGAGGGGAAGAAAGTTCCAAGGGGACAAGTTTTTGGCGGAACAAATTATGAGACATGAGGGAATGGGGGACTATGTTGAGACAGAGGGTGACGGGGTGGAGTTTGTAGCAAACTACAATTGTAGGGTCACGAGAGAGGGACGAAAAGAGGGAATTACTAAGGTTGGATATATCTTAGGGGCAAAAGAAGATGTAGAAGGGATAATAGGGACCTGCAGAGATTTCGTAAGGTCCATAGAGGAGGTAGCAAACGACATCAGGACACAAGGGATGGGGACGTGTCTGGTGGAGGAGGGTATTTGGGAGCTCTATATGAAGGGAATAGAATATGAGTTGAAGGGAACGGGCACGACAATTAAGATGGTGGTCCCCCAAAAGAGGACGGGAGAGAAAAGGACGTTGGTAGTCAAAGCAGAAGGACAACGGTATGCTGACCTCTTAAAGGTAGTAAAAAACGGGGCAAAAGTGGAGGAGGCTGGTGTCAGAGTGAAAGGGATTAGGAAAACAGAAAAAGGAGATCTGATGATTGAGATTGCAGGCGAAAGGCATGGGATAAAGGCAGTGACGGAGGCTATAGGGGCAAGTACTGGGAAGAAGGTACAAGTCAGGGATAGGGGGGGAATATTCTACATTTACGATGTAGACTGCACCGTAAATGAAGAGGAAATTGTGAGTGCCGTGCGAGTAGTACTAGATGAAAGGGACAGGGATACGGTAGAGATAGTGGGAAAAAGGGCCGTAGAAAACGGAAATGTGCTGGTCACGATAAGGGTAAACGAAAGAGGGTCTAGAACGCTGGAAGGGGTGAGTCGACTCCGAGTGGGGTGGACAAGATGCAGGGTCAGGAGGAAGGTAGAGGTTAAGAAATGTCATAGATGTTTGAGGGTGGGGCACCTAAGGAATGAGTGCAAGGAGGAAAGAGTGGAGGGCAGATGTCTGGGGTGCTGGCAACAGGGACATAAGGTGGCGAACTGCGAAAACGCGCCAAGGTGTAGGGTTTGCAAGGAAGAGCATAGGGAGGATAGTTCGAGATGTCCAAGATACAGGGAAGCGATTAGGAAGGGAAGAGAGAGTAACATGAAAGGAG
The DNA here is from genome assembly GCA_035357415.1 of Ophraella communa. Taxonomy (NCBI): domain Eukaryota; kingdom Metazoa; phylum Arthropoda; class Insecta; order Coleoptera; family Chrysomelidae; genus Ophraella; species Ophraella communa. The sequence continues at coordinate 33,345,897 of CM068980.1, read as the reverse complement.
CGGAGGGGTAAGATAGGGTTTTTGGTATTCTACAGATAAACGTGGGGAGAGGTAGGGTTGCTCATGATTTGGCTGGGCAAACAGCGGTTGAGGAGGGATGTGGAATAATTGTTATCTCTGAACCCAATGTTAAGAAAGTGGGGGAGGGGGGATGTATTGTTGACAGAAGGAAGGATGTGGCAATTTATTTTGAAGGAGGTAGGGTCGCAGCTTCGAAAGTGGTTATCGGGGAAGGATATGTGGGATTTTCGATGAATGAATGTAGTGTGGTGGGCTGTTACTTTTCGCCGAGCACTAGAATGGAAGAGTATCATAGGGACGTGGAAAGGGTCATGGAAGTGGTTAGGAACATAGGGGGAGAGGTTATTCTAGTGGTCGATTTTAATGCAAAGGCTGTGGAATGGGGATGCGTGATAAACGATTCGAGAGGAGAATTTCTGTTGGAATGGGCAGGGCAGTTAAATTTACACGTGTTGAATAGGGGTGGGGAACCGACTTTTGTTAGGGGGAATTCAAGGACGTACATCGATGTGTCTTTTGCGACAGGTGGGGTGAGGAAAAGGATTAAAAATTGGAAGGTTTTAGGAAAGGAGTCTCTGTCTTTGCATAGATACATTGTTTTCATGGTTGGGGGGGTGGATAATAGTAAGGGGGGAGAGATAGCAATGTATGTGGATGTTAGGGAATTTATGGGAAGAATCAAGGAAAATATGAAGGAGTTGGGAAAATTTAATGGGACATATGAGGAGGGTGAAGGGATCATATACAATGCATTGAAGGAAAGTAAAAGTATAAAAAGTAGAAATGGAAATAAATATTGGTGGAATGAGGAGATTAGAGTATTGAGGGAAGACTGTCATCGAAAACGTAGAACTTTCACGAGGGGAAGGGATCCGGTGGGAAGAAATAGGCTATGGGAGGTTTATAAGGAGAGTAGGAGAACTTTGGTTAGGGCAATTAAAAAAGAAAAAAGGGAAAATTGGATGAAGTTACAGGAAGATTTAAATAACGAGGTTTGGGGTCAGGGGTACCAGATGGTGGTAAAGCATTGTATGAGAGGAAAGGCAGGGACAGGAGTGGATCTTACGCAAGAAAGGAAAATGGAGGTGGTTAGGGTTCTATTCCCACAGAGGATGATGGATTTGGGGGAGGATCAAGCGGGGGAAGGGATAGAGGCTATCAAGGAAGAGGAAATTAGGAAAGGAGGGGAGAAATTGAGAGGCGGTAGTGCACCCGGACCGGACGGATTACCACCGGAATGTGCGAAATCCCTCTCTAGGGAGCAAGTGGATCTCTTGAGAGTTATGTTTAATGAATTGTTGAGGAGAAATGAGTTCCCGAGAAGTGGGAAGGTAGCCCGACTGGTGTTGATCCTGAAGGAAGGCAAGCCGTGGGGTGAGGCCACCTCGTACAGACCACTGTGCCTAACGAATACGGTGGCCAAGCTTTACGAGCATATTGTTAAAGGGAGGTTAGTTAAGGAGATTAGGGAGAGGGGGGATCTTGCAGAAACGCAGTATGGTTTTAGGGAGGGGAGGTCTACAGTGATGGCAATTAAAGAGGTGGTAGATAGGGCAAAATGTTCAAAAATGGTTAAGAGGGGAAACAGGTGGTGTGCGGTGGCCCTGTTGGATGTCAGGAATGCGTTTAACACGGCACCTGTAGGATGTATTATAGGGGAGTTAGTCCAGAGGGGAATTTCGGGGTATTTGATTAATATTGTTAGGGATTTCTTTAGGGGAAGAAGGATTTTAATTGGAAAGGAGGATTATCAGGTGACGGCGGGGATACCACAGGGGTCGGTCATGGGACCGTTCCTCTGGAATGTATTTTATGATCCGCTTCTGCGGATGGAGATGCCGGACAGTGTCAAATTAATTGGGTACGCCGACGACATAGCAGTAGTAGGGATAGGCCGGGATGCTGTCAGACTGGAGAATAGCATGAACCTGGCATTATGGAAGGTAAATTGGTGGCTTAAGGAAAGGGAAATGGCTTTAGCACCAGAAAAGACGCAGTTAGTGTTGTTAAATGGCCCAAGGGGAGCAAATTTAGAATTGGAGTTGGAGGGGGTAGTTATTAATAAGGTTAAGGAGGCTAGGTATCTAGGAGTATGGTTAGGGGAGGGGGTTAACTTTAGAAGACATGTGGTAGAGACGGTCACAAAGGCGGAGGAAAAAGTTCGAGCATTGGGGAGGTTGATGCCCAACGTAGGTGGACCCAGCAGTGTAAAGAGGTTTCTATACTGGGGGGTGGCAAAGTCAGTTCTGTTGTATGGGGCTCCGACGTGGGGGGATATCTTGGATAGGGTAAGGTATAGGGATATGATGAGGAGGGTACAGAGAAGGATTTTGTTAAGGTAGGTGTCGGGTTATCGGAGGTAATCAATGAGGGAAGTTTGGTTAGGTTAATGACAGAAGGGCAGGGTAAGTGGGAGGATATAGGGAAAATAATTAGGGAGATATTAAAATAGAAGTAGAAGGAAGAGAGAATCTACCAGGAAGTGGTGGGGAGCTCGGAGGTGTAAAGGGAGGTGGCTCTGACGAATATCTGACAAGATGGTACCAGGGTCACATATCCGGACGTGATGGGAAGCGGGGTGGTTTTAGTGCGGTCGGCTCTGGCGGGGTGCAACCCCTCGATGTTGGATCGCGTGCGGGCTAGCAGAGTGAAGTTGCATCTAGTGGGAGAGAATCCCACACTTCCGGGAATGGCAGAACTAGTACCCGGAACTGGAGCAGGTTTGGTTAGGTTTGGTTAGGTTAGGTTAGGTTAGGTGAGGTTAGGTTAGGTTAGGTTAGGTTAGGGATATGATGAGGAGGGTACAGAGAAGGATTTTGTTAAGGTAGGTGTCGGGTTATCGGAGGTAATCAATGAGGGAAGTTTGGTTAGGTTAATGACAGAAGGGCAGGGTAAGTGGGAGGATATAGGGAAAATAATTAGGGAGATATTAAAATAGAAGTAGAAGGAAGAGAGAATCTACCAGGAAGTGGTGGGGAGCTCGGAGGTGTAAAGGGAGGTGGCTCTGACGAATATCTGACAAGATGGTACCAGGGTCACATATCCGGACGTGATGGGAAGCGGGGTGGTTTTAGTGCGGTCGGCTCTGGCGGGGTGCAACCCCTCGATGTTGGATCGCGTGCGGGCTAGCAGAGTGAAGTTGCATCTAGTGGGAGAGAATCCCACACTTCCGGGAATGGCAGAACTAGTACCCGGAACTGGAGCAGGTTTGGTTAGGTTTGGTTAGGTTAGGTTAGGTTAGGTGAGGTTAGGTTAGGTTAGGTTAGGTTAGGTTAGGTTAGGTTAGGTTAGGTTAGGTTAGGTTAGGTTAGGTTAGGATATTTGAATTAAAGGTTAGGGCCGTTATTGAGTCTTTTTGGCATTCTCCATATACTTATAATGGAAAATTTAAAAATTTATAACTTTTTTATTCTGCGCATGCGCCAACTATGAGGGGTGTCAATCGACTCAGCTCCTCAAGGGCTTTCGATTGATATATCACATGACCATTTTTGTTGCGTGCGTTAAAGTAAAGCCCTACCAAAAGATTATTCCAGGTATTTATTTATTATTTAATTTCAACAAAAAAATGATGATTAATTTTTAGATCTGGCTTTGTCATAATAAAGTCTCTGTAAGGAAGCAGAAGGCTAAACTTTGTACAGACGTTGTCGAATTTAGGACTGGAACTGCGAGAAGTAATTTAACTCTATATACAATATTAGATTTCGTGCATTTATGGATATCTGATTGTTCATTACAATTTATTTGTCAGGAAATGGAAATTTCAAATAAAACTGCCGTCGATTTGGCAAGTTTTTGTAAAGAGGTACTTTTGTATGCCTTTATGAAAATTGGTGGCCCCGGCAAAATTGTGGAAATTGATGAAAGTAAATTTGGAAAAAGAAAATATCATCGGGGTCATCCGGTAGAAGGTCTTTGGAGGTTTTGAAAGAGGAATGGGTAAAATATTTATTGTCGCCGTTGAACATCGTAATAGTGATACTCTTTTACCCATTATAGAGCAATGAATAGAAAAGGGTACAACTATCTACTCTGATTGCTGGAAGGCATATTATGATTGTTTAACGGAAAATGGCTATAAACATTTGACTGTTAATCAATAACTTTTAAAGATCCTGAAACTGGCTGCAATACTAATAGTATTAAAAGTTCATGGAGGCATGCAAAAGTTGTAATAACATCCAATGGCCGAAAAAAAGCACATATATCGGGTAATTTAGCTAGGTATATGTTCTATAAACATTGCCAAGAATTTTCTTTGAATCGTAAAGAAGCCTTCTTAAAATTAGTAGGTAAACTGTACGATCCAAACAAAATTCAATCACCGAAAATTTGCCCTTCTGATGATGAAGGTTTATTTTGAAATTTTTGATTTTTGTCAAATATATTGTAAATATGAAGGTTTATTTTATATTTATTTTCCGACTTATTTTTTATGTTTATTCAATCTATTGTTCCTGTTGGGATAAAACTAAGTATTCAGAGTTTTTCATTTGGGTTTTTAACTATTTTATTTCAGATCTTAAGGTGTAATGGGATTACTTTCGGAAAAATACGTCTTGTTACTTTAATGTATTTTTATTAATTCATTTCAAAATTATGATAACAATAACAGAATTAAAACTAGGTTAGTAGAGTGTTTAATATTTACAATAATTCTTGCAAGTTTGCAAGGTTGGGTTAGTAAAATATAATTATATAATTAATAACTTAATCTACAGGATGTTAAGAATAAGAATACTTAACTATACTATATTACAGCGATAGTAATTTATAATACACTTTGATCTGTGTCAGTTGGTCGGGAAGAGGATTTAAATATTTTTGTTTTCTTTATATTTTATGTCTAATTTAGAATTTTGTTTAAGAATTGTTGCTTTTATTTATTTTACTTTTAAAAAATATTTTTTTATTATTAATAAATGCATTAAATTTGGTATTGTAAGATAGGTTAATATTTTCTACACATTTCATGCATATATTTTACAATATTTGTATATAATACACAAGAATAGCTATATATTTTTTTAGTCTGGCAACATGGCAACATTAGTTGATAATATTTTTACTATTTTGACATCTGTCCGAAATGAAGTCAATAATTATGGATTTTATTTATCTAAAACTATATAAATATTATAGTTGTGGAAATTTTGTTGACCTTAAAAATGATGTAATTATAAAAAATAATGTTTTTGGAAACCATTTGATGCTGCTAAATATGAATTAATTCTCCTATTTATAACGGGTAAGCGTTAGGTTATGTTTATTTTGGGTTGAAATTTTTAGCAGTTTTTACTGTTTCTAGTTATTTCCGCATCCGCGGAAAAAAAATTTCATTTTCGTAATTATTATGGTGTCCTAGACCCCTCATAAAATTTTTATGAAAATCGGAGAGATCACCAAATTCTACATTTTTTCCCAAAATTATGACAATTTTAAACTTTATTGCTATCAATAGCCTATATGGGAGAGAGAATTTGAATTAGACAAACCTTAACATAACTGATTTCCCGTCCTTTCGTATTTTACTGCATCGATACAGTAAATTAAAATCTCTCCCATCGCATTGCTGCACTTCACCGCTTGTCAAATTTTCTTCACACACTAAACACTTACTATCCATAACGAAAGTATTAATAAAGCACGTATTAATACTACAGTATACAACACACAACTAAACAATATCAAACACCGATACCTACTGTCCAATCAAACAGTACAATATGTAAAGGGCATAACCCGAAAGATAATCAAGTATTCAGCTGGACAACTGTGATTTAGTTCTTTAATGGGGTTGTAAAAATGCGATTATGTTCCAACACAACAGAAAACTGTTGTGTTGTTAGTTCCATTCGTAGTTAGAACTAAACAACTGGTCGAATGGAAATAACCGATACTTGTACCGTTTTCTGTTTTTTTGGAGCATACCTTAATTCATGGAACAAACGACTTACCTGAAGAAAGTTCGTTCCGAATTATATGAAATAAACTCGTCCAATCAGATATTACACACGTAGTCTACTGTATATACTTTTTCGAGCACCTTTTAGATGATTCACTCACCCAAAACAACTTTTTGCCGCCCTATCGCCTTCTATTAATCATTACGCTGTTTGCAAGTGAGTAAGATAAAAATAGATTAAAGAGTGCGAGCTTAGTATTAATATAATTTGTTATACTTAGTTGTATCACCATTTTTAGAGCATATTATAATTTGTTCTGAACCACTATCCTCAGCTTTCGGTTGGGACATATCTGGTTGGAAGAGTTTATTTCATATTGTTGGGTCTATTTTAAATAAAATTTAGTTCTTCGACTTAATTTCGTTTTTATTTTTCATAACATCAAACACATCTCGACCATAACTTACATCATTCTGTCTAAAGTCTTAAGTCCCCTTTCTGCCTAACCATGGAACATTACTCAACTCAGAACGCAAAAGTAGGATAGAACATAAACATCTAAATAAATGCTAAGAGGAAACACCAGAGCACATCTTATGTCAGTGCGACGGACTGGTAAATATGCGTGGCAAATAAATCTACCGCTGGTCTACCAAAGGCCGCAGTAATTTGCGAGTATATATTTTTATTTAGTGAACACTCAGTGTCAACTGAACGAATTCTAGATCCTTTGTCAGCTATACTATTTTCTTTTGAAGGTATATAAGAAGCATATAAATATATATTTCGTTTCTCACACCATTTCCATATTTGCCTACTCAATTGATTTAATCCCTTTGCTTAAAATATTAAAATATTTTTTATTCAATTCTTCCCTCTGAGTTTTATCCAAACCTAGTAATATATATTTATTCCACCTATCCGCCCCTACCTGGTGTATTTCGGGTCCAAATATAGGCTCTGAACCAACTGGATTTTCTCCAAAAAGTTTCAGAATATCATCGCTCTGTTCAGGATGATCACTTAATGGCTGTACAGGGTTAATAGTTGCCTCCTTATCCTCATATTGAGTTTCGTTATTAGTTATCAAGCTTTGATTCGATCTGGATACATCCGATTCACTTAAAAATATCGTTTTTACTTACCATGTAAGTATTTATCATTTCAGCTTTATTTAGTATAATAGGTTTAAAGTTTTACCCAGAAATGATCAACAGGTTTAAAGTTTTACCTGCGTCAGTTCATACTATAGCTTCTAAGTTTTAGCTAATTTAATTTTATTTAACTGAAACATAGGTTAAAAATTTTACCTACGTACAAGAGCTACTACTCGTACTCCGTTTCCTTCCTTTTCTATACAATTCATCCAATTTTCTTAATAATTTTCTCCGTTTCCTAGATAAATCATCTTTGTCACTTTTATGTTTCGGCATTTTTTAAATTTTATATTTTAATACAACTGCTTCGAACAAAGCACAACAGTGTAATGATTAATAGAAGACGATAGGGCGCCAAAAAGTTGTTTTGGGTGTGTGAATCATCGAAAAGGTGCTCGACTTAGTATATACAGTGGACTACGTGTGTAATATCTGATTGTACGAGTTATTAAAATATAACTTCTTGAATCATCAAGGTTTAAGAACGAGGTTACAAAGTTTTATATCTACTGAGACCGATTTTATCTTTATTGGCAACCACGTACCTATAAAAACTTTTGTAATTATTTCTATACTTCTGTGTACTAAAAATGGAGGAGAACCAGTTTAATAAATGCATCTTCCGTTTTTCAGAAATGGTTGCAAATGTAAGTAGCTATGTTGAACATTTTTTTCGTTCACTTATCAATTTTGCAAAAGTTTTGTAATTTTTTTAAACAAATTGCAATGAAAAACTACAAGAAATAAGACAAACATAAGGTTCCATAACTGTAACGAGGTTGTAAACTTAATGCATGTTGTAAAACAGTATCACTACTGGTATACCTAGTTTGGAGAAATTTTGCAATTTTCTGTGAGAAAATAAAGCATTAAAACGTTTTTCGTCATTTAAGCAATATTGCGTTCATGGCAAGTTTATGCAAAATTTTATAATTTGTTTTCATTCACCTACTAAGTTAAAAACTTTTGGAATTATTGTGAATTGATTGTCTATATCTACTAGCCTATAATCGTTTTACAAAGGGGATTAGATTATATCAGATATGTAGGTACTGTGTATCTACACGCCTTTTCCCACCTCGACCTTTTCAGATCTATTGTGGTAGTCGTTTTACTCTATAGAATCTAATCCATACTGGTCTATTCTAAGAGACTCATTAAACTGTAAAGTGCTTTCCCCTCGTAGCTTCTAGCGGTAGGCTTTTCTTCGCCTATATCTCTGTCTTGAAAGACCTTTACATTCACAAAATGTGTTTAGAGGTTTCCTCTTCTTCCTGACAGAATCAGCATAAAGGACTATCTGTCAGTTTTGGCGTGTGCATGTGCTTATTGAGCATTATTGAGTTTTCTCTTATTGTGTCTTGTTTGCTTTACTTTTGATGTGGGACCTGTTAGGAATTCCTTCGCCCGTCTCATTCCTGATGATCTTCTCCACCATTCCTAAGATTTCGTTATCGCTATTTTATTCATGTAAAACTTTAAGGTTGATTTTGGCAGCTAGTTCAAGTGTTCCAGGTACTGCCTGGAACACTATGGCTCTGGATTAAAAGAGACTTTACTCTTTTGATTTACCACGAGTAGGCCAGTTCCGACACCTTTCTCAACTTTTAAGCAGTCTGTGTAGTAGACCAGCTCTGCTTGGATTGGTGGTCCATTTTTCCAAGTTTCCCGGGTCGTGATCATAGTTTGAAAAGATTTCTTAAAGCTATATTTCGGCACCATTTGATCCGATGGCATTCCGAATATTGGGTTACTGTCCAACTTCTTTTGTCGCTCGAGATATTTGGATCCATGTAGGCTTATTATAGGCATTATCCTTTAGGAAAGTGAGCGTCCTGACCTGCATCCGAATAAACAGCGGTAGAAGCATTACGTTTAATAAGTCTTCTAAAGCAGTTGTTTGAGTACTTGTCATGGCACCCGTAGCACTTAACCATGCTTGGCTTTTTTATGCTATTGAGGACACTGACTACCCCAGCCTACTCTGTCTTTGGCAACCATACTACCGAGCCGTAGCTCACCATAAATCTTATGACATGTTGTTTTTGAAGTAAGACCCCAATTTTTCATTCTTCTACATGTTTTAAAGGACAATGTACATTTATTTGTGATCATGTGAAGATGGCTATAACAGTGGTCTTAGAGCATAATGCAGTCTTTTCTTTGTACATTTGACAATGGTGGTGCTATATTCACGAATTATAAATTCTCATTCAAGTCGTGCTTTTGTACGTACTCAGTACCGCGAATCACTACCTAAATAATCGCCTTTTCGCTGACCAACCGTTTCCCAGGTAATATATAATTTTGATGGTGAAGTTTTACGTTGTCAAAAAGATACAGTCCATTTTTTCTTAATTTAAGTAGTTTATAATCAATATTGGTATAGTTCTGTTTTTAAATAAAGCTGAGTTATTATAAACTACCGGAGTTTTATTGAGCTTATTGGGGCCCAACATTTGGTCATCTTCGAGCCGGATTTTACTGAAGAACAAAGAGGATTTTTATACCAGTGATTTGGCACTGTAACGAATCGGCTGTTGCATTAGCGATTTATGCAAGGTATTTTTACAAATGTGAGGCAGATTCATACAAGGTTGGTTACTGGACTAGTACATGGTAGATTGCTGATTTATTTTATTTTATTTATTTATTTTATTTATTCGGTACATTACCCTACGGGCTTAAAGCCCAACTACAGAGTAAGGAAATACAGATATTTTAATTTTAATTCTATAAGTTTATATAAGAAAACTAAAAAAAAGAAAAATAATACATTCAAACAGTTCAATTTAAGTAAAATAATTACACTTAATAAATGAGAGAGTACAGGAGAAAATGTCTATGTTAGAATTCATGTTATTGATTATGTTGCATGTGGTGCGAAGTGGAGAATTCTTCAGGACATTCGTACGAGGGGCACTTAAGTAAAAGGTATCTGGATTCAATTCGGGGAACGCGAAAAAAGAGCAACTCTAGTAACTTAGGGCAGTCAGTCAAATTATGAATTAATTTGTATGCGAATATAACGGCGTAATAATCGCGCCTATTTTTTAAACTGAAAAAGGTGTGCCGTTGCAATAAATCAAGTTGCGATGTTCCAAGTGGAGGGTAAACACCATCAGCCCTAAAACTTAATAATTTTAAAATAATGATAAATGGTACCTATATGAAACAGATAGTAAGCGGATTACTGTTACATGGTAATTTTACATGGTAAAGGGGTAAAGAGGGGTAAAGATAAAGGGGTAAAGAAGACTGCTGAAACAAGGGCAGATCTTTATTATTGTTAAACAGCATCAGAGATATTTTGAATACGTTTTGCCAGGAAATTTGACAGACATTTTTGGATTTTTCTATTGGATTAAAAAAAATAATTTCGGAAACAAAATTTAGAAAACGAATTATAATTAGTGATTTACACTTTGTAGAGGGTGTTGTTAGTTAAGTAGGAAATCGATGCTTGTAAAAATGTAAATGCATTTGTTGTCATTTGGAGGCACATCCAATGCATAAATGTAACAAATTTCAAAGGTTTGATTTAGCACACAAACATGAGTTTATTAATAAAAATCGATTTTGTTACAATTGTTTGGGTTTTAAACATATAGCAAATTCTGCAACTCAGATGGTTGCAGGATTTATAAGGGAAGACATCATTCTTCATTGCACGGGGATGAATATGGAAAAGGAAATGGCAATTTGGTTTCAAATGCAAATACATTTAAGGGACAAGAAAGGGACAATGAGCAGAATAGTTCTAAAGGTTCAAGAAAATATTGATAGAGCACCTTCTGCGTCTACGTCATTGGTATCTACTCCGGGATGAAACAAATTTTTCTCCATGTTTAATTTCCAGGGTCAATAAACAAATCCTTTTGGCCACAGCAATGGTCAATTTAGTTTGCCATGACGGTTCAAGGGTTCAGGCCAGAGCACTTTTGGATTCGGCCTCTATATGTTCAGTCATTACATCACGCATGGCGGATAAAGTACGGTTGTCAAAAACTTCAGCTAATATTCATATTTCTGGAATTGTAAAATATTGAGATTGAATCTCAATATAATCCAACAAAAAGAATTTCGGCAGTTCGTGGTATAATGCCAAGGGATATTACTTGTCCATTGTCCCACTCTTACGTTGATAACGGTTCTTTAAATATACCTAAGGGTTTGGATTTGGCTGATCTTTCATTTGATGTTCCAGCAAAAATAGACTTACTACTAGTAGCGGATATTTCTTTCGATGTAATGAGTGGTGGTATTTTAAGGTTAAGTGATGACTTGCACATTCTCCAAAATAGTTTGTTTCGTTGGGTCATAGGGGGCAAATAATATTTGCTCGAATGTTATGGTTTCTTTATATACACAAGGTCCGGATTTAAACGCATTGATCCCACAATTTTAGAGGTTAGAGGAGGTCAATAATAAAACACATATGTGTCCTGAGGACAAGATATGTAAAGATATTTATTCTTCAACTACTAAAAGGTTACAATCTGGTGTTTTTGAGGTTAGGTTACCTATAAAACAGAAATACACTGCTCTTTCTCTAGGCGAGTGTCTTCCTATGGCTACAAAAAGGTTTTTGTCACTTGAGAAAAGGTTTCAAAGTGACCCAAATTTAAAAAAGGAATACGCGGCTTTTATTAAGGAATATTTAGATATGGGTCATGCACTGGATATTATTAATGATGCTAAACTGTTACAGCAACACAAGTACTATTTTCTACATCTTGTATAGTTCGAGAAGACAAATTGACTACAAAATAGAGAGTATTTTTCGATGAATCAATGAAGACTAGTTCGGGTTTGAGTTTGAATGATATATTATTAACAGGCAGTTTAGTTTTATCTGACTTGTTTAACATTATTGCTAGATTTCGAACATTTAAATTTGTTTTAACAAGTGATATTCAAAAAATGTTTAGATGTGTCAAAGTTCATTTAGACGATAGGGTATTACAAAAAATTATTTGGAGAGATGATCCTTCACTTCCAATACGTCATGTAGAATTACAAACTGTTACGTACGGATGTAGCTGCAGTTTTTTTCTAGCACCTCGGCCGTTAATGGAGTTAGCTAAACAAGGTAAAGGGTCATATCCATTGGCTGCGGGATTCTTGTTAAGTGGAACTCAGACAACATGGTTTTGGTCTCATTTCAAGGGGAAAAATCATCCAAGGTTTAGATGTTTTATGGGACCCAGTTTTAGACTCATTTCGTGTATCTTACCAAGAGTGATTGAAAAAGATAGATGTACTAAACGTGAGGTTTTAGGAATTATAGGTCAAATATTCGGTCCAATGGGCTTCGTGGGCGATGTTATAATTTTAGCCAAGGTTTTTATGCAAAAACGTGTAACCTTGTTTATTCGTGCCACCGGATTCAGGAAATAATAGTAGCGTAATAAAAAAAAGCGTTTATTTCTGACGAAAAAACAATAATAATATATAATAAATAAATGAAACTAAAACTATACATTCTAATGGCGTCTCTTCCGTCGCCTGGCCGCGATCCCCCTCAATGTTGGCGGCCTTCGATCGATTGGACCTGTGAAAAACAAAAACGTAAATTCCAAAACAAAATAAAATCAACAATAACAAAAGGATAACTCTCTCCTTGATTTGTGCCAGATCGCCGCTTTTAAGCCGAAGGGCCCCACCATTCCCATCAGTCGTACCCTCGCCGCCGGTACTCGGTTAGGTGGGGAAAAGTTGTAGGGCGATGTTGCTCGGGCGATCTGCGCGAATCATTACACCCCGCTTACGATGCAAAAAAATATTACCATAAATTATTTTTTGTATACATTACCATTACAGGCGAGTAATTCCTTCTACGGCCTCCACCTTGATTTTAATCTTCCTGCCGTTTTTGCATATGAGTCGGTATTTCTTTGTCCCTTTTTCTACCAGGTTCCGGGGGACGAGACACTGGAGGTCCGATTTATTGTGCCAGATCGCCGCTTTTAAGCCGGAGGGACCCACCATTCTGTTTCTTGTCATCGTTTACTCAAAATCAAGAATCGTGCTACTTAAAACGGTTTCTCTACCAAGGCTAGAACTTTGTGCACTTTTGCTTTTAGCTCGGATGTATGATAAGTTTAAATCATGCATTGAAATTTAAATTTAACCCTGCTATTTTATATAGCGACTCAAAAATTGTGCTATCTTGGATGCACTCATCTCCATCACGATGGACATTTGTCGCTAATCGGGTCTCTGAAATTCAGGATTTAACACTGGACGTTGAGTTTAGACATATTTCATCCGATTTAAATCCAGCAGATTACATATCTCGCGGTCTTCAGCCTTATTGATTTGGACATTTCATCAAGGTTTTCTTTTTTTAATAGGATGCAACGATGTATTGCTTATGTGTTAAGGTTTATAGAAAATACTAAGAATAATTTAATAATTTACAGTCCTCTTTGTGTAGATGAGATATCTAAGGCTATCATTTGCATTTTTAGAATGGTCCAAGAGAAATATTTCTCGAAAGAAATTATATGTTTAAAGGAAAACAAACCATTACCACAAAATAGTAAAATTTTGTCTTTGGTTCCTTTTTTAGATTCTAATGGTTTATTACAAATAGGGGGACGTTTAAAAAATGGGCTTTTATCTTTTGATGCTAAGCATCCGGTTATTCTTCCGAGTAGTTGTCATGTTACTGACATAATTATTGAGAGTTAACATTTAAGGTTGGGACATGCTGGTCCTCGAGCAGTTCTTAATAGTCTACTGCAATCTTTTTGGTTAAAAAAATCTGTACGACAAATAAAGGCAATTTTGCTTAAATGTGTAAGTTGTCACAGATTTAGAGCTATTGGGTCAAAACAACTTATGAGAAGTTTGCCTGTTGAAAGAACACAACTGATTCGTGCATTTTTGCACACAGGTCTTCATTTCGGGGAACTAATCATTATTAAAGAGTCGAGGTTACGCAAAGCTCGGGTGTCAAAAGCATACATCGCGATTTGTATCTCATGGTCATGGTAATCCTATTTCAATAAGCAGTGATAATGTAACTAATTTTAAAGGTGCGAATAATACTTTGAAGGAATTATATAATTTTTTTAAGGGGCATGTTTGTCAAATTTTAAAGGTTGGTGATTTGGTTATCTTGCGGGAGGATAATCTACCTCCTTTGGAGTGGTGTCTTGCAAGAGTTTTAGAGGTAATGCCTGGTCGAGATAATAAAGTGCGTGTGGTTAAAATCAAAACAGCTAATGGGATATTTACTAGGCCAGTGACAAAGTTGAGTTCATTGCCTCTGCAGTTACATAGTTCTATGGTTGAGGATGACTCCTCAAATGGGGGAGAATATTAGATTCGCGAATTATAAATTCTCACTCCAGCCGTGCTTTTGTACGTACTCAATACCGCGAATCACTACCTAAGTAATCGCCAACTATTTCCCAGGCAATATGTAATATATGTAATTTTGATGGTTGAGTTTTACGTTGCCAAAGAGATACAGTCCATTTTTTCTTAATTTAAGTAGTTTATAATCAATATTGGTATAGTCTAAGGCTTTTAAATAAAGCTGAGTTGTTATTAACTACCGGAGTTTTACTGAGCTTATTGGGGCTCAACAGGTGGTTTTTTGTGAATTTACTGCCAGATCCTCTTTTTCATATCACCTGTCAACAATATTTTTACCGCTTTGTGCCTGTTTTCTGATGATCACTGAGAATTTGTCTTTCGCGACTATTACTAGATCAGTATGGGATAAATCCCATCTGGTTTAGGGGACTTATATGGGTTAAATTTGTTTATGATCCATCCTGGTTATATCTGTGGTCAGTTTCGTCATTCGGAGATGGGGCTACTTACCTCACCTCGCTTGGCTGATTATTAACAACTGACTGATGAAAAATTTGAGATGCAGGAAAATTTACCTGGGTAAGCTGTTAAGCTTTACTGTAGTGTCTCCGTGTAATATTTATATTATGGTTTTTCCAGAAAACCTACTTGCTCTGCAGTACCTTCCTTTGATAAGACTTTGTAGATTCTGGAACATTGGGGAGTCTCTGTTATCTCCTCGTAAAACTTTCTCCACTCATTCCTTTTAGCTTACGGAATTCTTTACTGCACTGTGTCAGTTTTAATCTATGCTAATCCCATTCTTTTGTGATTTTAGCTCTATTGAATTGCCTTCTAACCTCACACCTTAAAGGGCAGTTTTACTCTTATGCGTTTATTATCGCTTTGTATACGTGGTCTACTGTTCTATCTAGGATGTTTATGTCTCTTCTACCAATCCTTTTTCAAATACTCACTGAGGGATTTCTTATATCCTTCTCAGTTCGTATTCTTCGGATTTCTATATTTGAATATAAATCGAGGCAGGATAGTTATATTGAACTTGATCTGAGCACGATGGTTCATAAGAAACATACTAGTTTGTAATTATATCACCTCCCGAGGGCTGGGTGCCTACCGGGCGCGTCCCTAGGTGGCGGATAGGGGATCCCCAGGAGAGCCGCTGAACTGCTTAAGCAGGTATAACACTGCAATTTAGCAGGGAAGCGGCAAAGCTGGGGGTGTGCGTCTATACGGGTGGCACGGTCTGGTATGAGCAGCTGATAACTGCAAGATTGCCAGATTGGTCATTCCTAAGGTCGCACCGCGGACCAACCCCCCCAATTCCAAGGTGTAAGGTAACGTGCCGAAGGATGGATGGCCGCTGGGGTATAAGCGGTCGCGAACGTTCCCCTGGGGGAACCGGGCGAAACCCCCTTGTATGTAGCCTTGCTCTGGCATGCGGGGCTCTGCCGGAGTGGACCGACATTCCCCTGCTACTCGTGGGAACAACCATGGTAAGAAAAATGGCGGGAATTAATATCGCTCAGATAAACGCCCATCACGCCAAGGGATCATCGGCGGTTATTTCAAGGACGTTTATCAGAAATAAGTATTGATCCAGGAACCATGGGTCCGTGATGGTCAGGTGAGAGGACTCGCAAGTAGGGAAGCCAAACTGATATACAAAGTGAGTAATGTAGACATACCCAGAGCATGCATCTTGGTAAGTAACAGCATTGATCACTTTTGTGTGTCAGAGTTCATGACGAGAGACCTCGTTCCGATTCGAGCAAACCTCGAGTTCGGGAATAGACGTCAAGAAGTCATGATAGCATCATGCTACTTTGCAGGGGACGGGACTTCACCGCCTACAGAACTGCAAAGACTAGTCCAGTACTGTGAACAGAAGAAGCTGCCGCTTCTCATAGGATGCGACGCCAACGGTCACAATATCATAT
Organism: Ophraella communa; assembly: GCA_035357415.1. Taxonomy (NCBI): domain Eukaryota; kingdom Metazoa; phylum Arthropoda; class Insecta; order Coleoptera; family Chrysomelidae; genus Ophraella; species Ophraella communa. The sequence continues at coordinate 33,329,541 of CM068980.1, read as the reverse complement.
GGGGAAGCACAGACACCAACGAAAGAAGGGGTAAAATTTTAGAATTTATATTTAATAAGAATCTTGTTATACACAATATAGGGAATACCCCTACGTTTGTAACCAGAACAAGAAAGGAAGTACTAGATATAACACTAAGTACACCGAATCTTAAGGATAGGGTGAAAGATTGGAGAGTATCGAACGAACCATCCCTCTCTGATCATAGAATGATTAAGTTCAGATTAGAGTGTAATTCTCCTGAGCCAGCACTCAGGAGAAACCCCAGGAAAACTAACTGGGAAAATTACAACACTAACCTGAACATAAATCTTGCAAATCTCAAGACTAAAAGAAATGCCAGGAATCACCTGGCATTAGAAAACGATCTCATAGAGCTGAACGAGGCAATAATCGATGCCTATGAATCCAGTTGTCCTCTCCAAAGGACTAGAAAAGCAAAAGATGCGATATGGTGGAACAGTCATCTGTCAAACTTAAGATCCGAAACGCGACAGCTCTTCAATAGAGCCAAACGTAACGGAGATTGGCATAGCTACACCGAGAAACTTACAACATATAATAAGGAGATTAGAAAAGCTAAAAGAAACACCTTCAGAAAATTCTGCGAAGAAATAGATGCTACACCCTCTGCAGCAAGGCTACACAAAGTCTTGGCAAAAGGGAAAGTAGACACTGTAATGGCATTACGGAAGCCAGATGGAAGCTTCACAGAAAGCGAAAAAGAAAGAGCTCTGCTCCTGTTAGAAACTCACTTTCCCGGAGGAATAGTCCCTTCCGGAAAAATAAATGAGAAAGCTAAAAGACCTACCAGGGAAGACACTGCAATGGCAAAGCACATATGCAGTGAGGAACGGCTGAGATGGGCTATGAACACCTTCCAGTCGTTCAAAACCCCTGGAACGGATGGAATATTTCCTGTCCTACTTCAACAGGGCCAAGAGGCAGTAATTCCACACTTGATCCGAATTAGTCGGAGCAGCCTTGTACTGGGATACATACCAGAAGCGTGGAGAAGGGCCAAAATCACCTTCATCCCAAAAGCAGGGAAACGGGACACTACGCACCCCAAATCCCTTAGACCGATCAGCCTCACATCGTTTGTTCTCAAAACGATGGAAAAAGCTGTAGACAATTACATTAGAACAGAAATCTTGGAACAGGTGCCACTGCACCCCCGTCAGCATGCGTACCAAGCGGGAAAGTCCACGGAAACCGCTTTAATACAATTGACTGACGAAATCCAAGACGCTCTGAATAAAAAAGAGACCGTGGTATGTGCCTTTCTAGTCATAGAAGGGACAATACGCCACATGAGGCAGTCAAAAGAGCACTGATTGAGAAAGGAGTAGATAGAACGACTTCCATCTGGATGTCGCAACTGCTATCTACAAGAATCGCAGAAATGGAGGCAGGACAAGACACTATCTTCATTAATGTGACCAGAGGCTGTCCACAGGGGGGAGTTGCATCCCCGCTTATGTGGAGTCTCACTGTGGACAGTCTACTTAGTCAATTGACCAGGGAAGGCATACCATGTCAAGGGTATTCCGACGACATGGTTATCCTGGCAAAAGGGAAGTATGAAAATGTCCTCTTTGATATTGTTCAAAGAGGACTGAACATTGCGAAACAATGGTGTGACTCGGTGGGACTCAGCATCAACCCCACCAAAACCACACTAGTAGCCTTTACAAGGAAAAAGAAACCTAATCTAAAAATCATAAGAATAGGGGAGAACATCGTCAAGTGGAAAACAGAGGTCAAATATCTAGGGCTAATCCTAGATAGTAGGTTACTCTGGAATAAACACGAAGACGAAGTAATACACAAAGCGACCAAGGCCCTCATGGTGTGCAGGAACATTGCAGGAAAGAACCGGGGATGCAACCCACGTATTCTGCAATGGATGTACACAGCAATAGTGAGATCAATAATCACATATGGGGCAGTGGCTTGGGGAGCAAGGGCTAATCTGAGTACGACGAGGAAAAATCTCTCGAAGATTCAGAGACTAGCCTGTTCATGTATCACTGGAGCAATGGGAACTTGCCCCACTGCTGCAATGGAGGTGATTTTAAACTTAACCCCACTGCACATTCTGTTAGAAAGTGTAAGGAAGAAAACGATATATAAAATGATCAAAGAAGGAATTATCAGGGAAAACCCCCGATCACTTCATTTTGATCAAACTTGGGAAATGCCCCAAGATGATATGCCAAAGAAATTCAACTTTGTGAGAAAATTCATCACAAGGTTGAGTAATAAATCTGAATGGGACGAAGACACCATACAGAATTTAAATCAGAATACCATAATGTGGTATACGGACGGTTCCAAGCTATACGAGGGAACTGGGATAGGAGTTTTTGGACCGAGAGCCAAATACTCAGAAAGCTTGGGCACATATCCGAGCATCTTTCAAGCAGAAGTCCGCGCCATCGAAAGATGTGTGGAATTCAATATTGGAAGAAACTACCGCAGACAAGAGATTGTGATCATGTCGGATAGTCAAGCAGCCATCAAAGCGCTGAGTTCAAATATAATCAGTTCGAAGATGGTTTGGGAATGCCTAGGCAAACTAAATGAACTGGGCCAGAAGAACACTGTCACCCTCCTATGGGTCCCAGGACACATAGGAATAGAGGGGAACGAAGCAGCAGATAAGCTGGCAAAAAAAGGAGCTGAAACCCCACATTTTGGACCAGAACCATCTTGTGGGATCAGCAGTAGAGTAATCTTAGGAAAACTAAGGGAAGAAATGGAGAAAGAAAAATCCAAGTACTGGAATCAGCTGGAAGGACTGAGGCAATCTAAGATCCTACTGGGGAACTATGACCAGAAGAGATCTCTTAGCTGCCTCAACCTCAATAAAAAAAGGCTCCGAATTTTAACGGGAATATTAACCGGGCATTGCCGGTTAAGAAGCCACATGAAGAAACTAGGGTTAGCAGATGAAGCAAAGTGCAGATTCTGTGAGGAAGAGGATGAAACCTCAATACACATACTCGCAGAATGCCCTGCCTTGCAAAATTCTAAGGCTAGATACCTAGGAGCACATGGAATAGAGGAAGGGGATCTACCTGACTTGAAGCCCGACGATGTCCTAAACTTCCTCAGGAAAATAGGACTCGAAGAGCTGCTATAAGTCTGAGAAAATATCAGAACATGGCAAGTAAGGGGGGACACAATAGATCCTATAGGTCGCAGTGTAATTATCACCCCTAACTTATACATACATACATACATACAATTATATCACCTGTTTTAATTCAGCAAAGTATTGTATTGAGTACCTCTTTTCTAGTGACAGTAACAAATGTAGGCTTATTGTCCTCATTAGCAATAATAACCAAACCTTCAGTTATAATAAATTGTAGTAAAGACTTACCTGTTGTGTATCCAATCCCGAAATCCCGGGATTTTCAATGTAATCCCAAAATTAATTTTTATTTATTTATTTGATAATGTTCAAATGAAACTACTAGTCCTGACCTGACTCGTCTGGTAACGTGCACGTGGGCGGTATATTGAAGAGTAGGAACATGCTCTAACATTGTATTAGACTCCACAAACAAGCGGTCAGTTATTGCGTTTCTGTGTCTTGTTGAGGTTTTTTTTTGTGTTTTTTTTAGTTTATCTGTTTCAAATATTTTAAATTGTCTGGCTTTCTTACAATGGCCAGATTATTCACCCAACGTGAACTACCAGTTACCTTTTCAATTATTTTTTGATTTACTATACTTTCTAAAGTTTCCTTTAGATTATTTAAAAGTGGAACATCATACACCCCTCCTGGGGTGTACTACTGGTTTTGCATCATTATCAATGCAAAAGTGGTATTTATACATCCAGTTCCCAAAAATATATATTTATATTAATTTATTAATTTAGAGTAGCTTAGGTTAGGTTCTATGTGAGTGGTCGTTTAACGACCTGAAAGATCTATTGTGGCTCACCCCTAGGTTATAGTCGTTCTATGTCTCTGATGAAGCTCATCAGGGTCGTTGGCGACACTTCCATGGGCTCGAATTGATGCAGACCAAATTTATTGATCTCGGCAGTTACACACGAGATATGCTCCACCGTTTCATCCTCAGCCTGACAAAATCTGCAGTCCGCACTCTCTGCCAGTCCAATTGTTTTCATATGCCTATTAAGGCGACTGTGTCCAGTCAGTAGTCCTATCAATATTCGTAGGTCCTGTCTGCTCATATTCAGCAGCTCTTAACCTCTTATTAAAGAGATCTCCTACAAATGCCTTTGAGTGTCTTAAACCCTCTAGGTCGAACCAGTAAGAAAGTCTCCCCCGTTCTACCCAGTTCCTCTGGCTACGCCATATTGTTCCTCTGGCTACGCTATTCGTTATGCCTAGGAATGGCACCTTTGCTGGCTGGAATTTTCGCTTTCTCATTACCATCAATGCCGGTATGTCCAGGTGCCCAAAGTAAGGTTACTTTGTTATTTTCCCCTAGACGTATAAGATACTGAAGGCACTTCCAAACTAACTTGGAGTCGATAAAATTCGATCTATTCGTCTCCCATTCGTTCCTTCCTGGGAAAAGTACAGTAAATGGCTTGTGGTAGTTGTATTTAGGTTGCATTGAATCTGGTACCATCTCCAGTATCGGATGATTTTTTATTATTTCTCCGGCCCTGGCTCTGACACTGCTTTGCCCTGCATCCTGACATTTAACTAGTCTTCTGTATGCACCAGCCATAGCCTCCCTTTCCATCCAGATGAAGAGTGGAGAAAGATCTATTAAAATTTCGATGGCAGCGGTGGAAGTAGCAGACATAGCTCCCGTTATGATTAAAGCTTTTTCAGCTTCTTCCTAGTGGTCTTTTGCTGACATTTAGCCCACCACACCGGAGCACCAAACGTAATCATAGGCCTTATTACTGTCAGATATAGCCAATACATTTGTTTGGGTTTCATTTCCCCTGACTTACCGCATACTCTACGGCATGTCCAAAGGGATAGCTTTGCATTACTGCAAATGTTCTCTACATGAGCGTTCCATGAAAGTATTTTATCCAGCGTAACCCCTAGATAATAATCATCTTTATTTAATATAAACTAACATATGTAAATAAGATTTACAATTTAACATAAATTACACTGCACATTTATATCAAAAAAAACATAACAACCAATTGAATACCCACTAGGGGTTGCGCATGGGTAATATTTAAGAGATATTTGAGAGAATTTGACTTCATCCTCCATAGAGAACGGGCATTTGGAGTTTATCCAGATTCCGCCTCCTGTTGAAACTAATAACTTTTGCTTTACTAGGGTTGATCAAAAGTTGTTCCTTGTCACACCACCTAGTACCAATGTTAAGTGCTCGTTGAGTCACTTTAGAGATGACCTCTTCATACTTTCCTCTTACCAATATCACCAGATCGTCTGCATAGGCTTGTAGCTCTATACCCTGGTTGGAGATCAGGTCCGACCACAGAGAAAAGTATTTTCCCCTGTGGGCAGCCCCTAGCAGCCTTCGCTTTCATCAACTCGCCTTTCAGTGATGTTAGGATCAGCCTGTTTTCTAGCATGGCTATGATCCAGTTACATATTGTAAAGGATATCCCTCTAGATGCAGCAGCATTAAAAAGAGAATTGGGTAATGCCTTATTAAATGCTCCTTCTATATCAAGGAAGGTTGCCAGAGGAATCTCTCCATTAATCACGGAGTGATTTTTTTTGTGGAATACTCAATGGTCCCTCCTTAATATGCCGATCAAGAATTTTCTCAAGTGGTTTCAACAGAAATGAAGTGAGACTAATTGGCAGGTAGGCTTTAGGTAGGCTATCCTTTCGTCCTACCTTGTTAATATAAATGACCCTTACAGTGCAACAGGCCTCGGGTATGAAACCCAGAGCTAAGCTTGTTCTAAAAAGCTTAGTTAGAATGGGCAGCAGAATGTCCAGATCATTTGGTACTAAGGCAGGAAAAGTCCATTATTCTCTGGAGATTTGTATGGATCGAAGTGGTTTATAGCACACTTCACATTCTCCGATTTGATAGTATTCGCACATATTTTCCAACTTTCCTTCCTAGATCAAGGCAACCGTCCTAGGTCTAAAGTTCGCTTCTGTATCTCAATTGTTGAACCTGGGAAATAGTTTTGTAACAAGAGCTCTACTGTTTTCCTCTTGGATTCGGTATAGGTTCCATCGTGTCTTTTGAAAAGACACAGTATGTCAGATATACTCTGGCAGAACTTTCTCCAAGATTCCCGCTTGGCTTTTCTTATCTCTTTGTTATATTCTGTAAGAGCGCTTCTATATTTTTCCTAGTTCCTCAAGTATTTTGCTTTATTGCACAGCATCCTTACATTTTTTTTTAATTTGTCCAGTTTTCTGTTCCACCAAGGCGTTTTAACGGGACAGTTTTCCTGGTATGCTCCTAGAATTGCACTACTGATACGATTAGTTGCCTCTTCCAAATCAGCATTGGTTTTGATTATCGTGGGCATATGCTCTGTTTTCCTCTCCAGACTGGTGCGATAACCATCCGAGTCTGTACATTTTGGGTCCCTATAATCAATAGTGGGTCTTTCACCCGTTTTTAAGGTAATGTCAATGTGTCTGTGATCCGAGCATGATGGCTCGTTATACACGTGCCAGTTGACAATTTTATTACTGATTGCCTCAGTACTCATTGTCTATATCTTGACATTTCTTGGTAACAAAGGTTGGTTTATTTGCTCTATTGTTTACTACAATTCCTTTACCAAGTATATAATTAAAAAGGTACTCACCTCGTTGGTCGGTCGTTTTGCTGCCCCAAGCTGCATGGTATGAGTTCGCATGGCATCCTACGATGACTTGAAGCCCTTTTCTCCTGCAATGTTCCGTATCATTGCAGGTAGAGTATTTGCTGCCCCGCGCTAGCCTGGGAAGGTTTGCTTGGGTAAATTTAATACCCGCTATTTCTACCATTGTTTGGGTGGACTCTTTTTTCGAGTCCTTAGAAGGAAAAACTCTCAGCCTTACCTTTGCCTTTTTTGCTAGTAGAGGGGAATTTTTTCCCCCTTTTACCTTGTCCTTCGTTTTTCCAGGACGTTGCTGATTTCGTGAGGAAGAAGATGTCACCTCCTTTCTCACTCCAGCTCCGTCCATGGTTCCAGAAGTGCATGGCCGATCATCCTTCCTGGTTTTTGTGTTCTCCGTGTCCCTGTGGAGGATAGTTATCTGACCAAACCCGAAGAAAGGCTTGAAGCTGACTTGCTCCAGTGCCTTCATAGATGAATCGTCCACGGAGAAGGTCCATGTATGTCCAGGACCGACCTTTTCACAGTGGCATACTTTTCATTCCTGTGTCTTCAGGCCCCGATTCATCTTCCTCAGTCTGTTGAGGACGGTTTCGCATATAAGGGGGTGTCTTTTTTCTGCAAATGTGACCGTTTTTCCGCAATGTCTGCCTTCAACTTGTCAAGTAATGATGCGTGGTATGCTCCTGTAATGGTTTTTCCTTTCTGAAGATAATCGATTAAGATAACTCCAAGACTATCCCAGAAAACAGTTGCCATCACTTTCCCAGCCGAAGGAACAACCTTTGGAGCCGATTCCCCCTTCGCAGTCCATTGTTTTGACTATTTTTGTTTCTGGAGTATAATGATGTATCCAAGTTTTATCTACAGTAATTAATTGGCGCCAAAACTCTGATTTATTGCTCCTAAACTGCGCCAACAAAGAGTTGGAAATGTTCATTCGAACACGTTTTTGGTCCATAGTGAGCAAACGCGGCACCCAACGCGCGGACAGCTTTCTCATGCCTAAATCTTATTCAATATGTGACAAAAACGTTCTTTGGATATGTTTACAGCCTCTGCTATATCTCTAATTTTAATTCGACGGTTGTCTAGCACCATTTGGTGAACTTGAGCGATATTATCGTCAGTGGTTGCAGTTTTTGGACGTCCCGAACGTTCATCGTCACCCAAGCTGGTACGGCCACGTTTAAATTCAGCAGCCCAAAATTTCACGGTGGTAAATTATGGTGCAGAGTCCCCATACACAGCGTCCAACTCGTCTTTGATTTGCGTAGGCGTATTGGCTTTCAAAAACAAATATTTAATGACAGCTCGATACTCGATTTTTTCCATTTTCATAAAAACACACATCGACTCACTCAAATGATTGTCAAACAACAACTGCGCCAAAATGGCTGAAATTTTAGTGGGTACCTTTCAAAGCATGCGCAAACACATTCCACAACTTTTGTTTACGAGTGCTGCCATCTTCATGTTGGGGTCGGAAACTTTTCAGACAACCCTCGTATATGTCTTTTGTTTCATGTAAAAGGTTGTGCTAGGACATCTCAGAGACCTTTTTCATTTAGAGACATCCTTTGTCTATTTTAAATACTAGGATAAACTTTGGACCTGGAGTAACAGCCGAACAGGTTATATTCAATTTATATTAAGACTGACAGAATTTGTATGTAAGTAAAATTATAAATAATTTTTATATTTTGCACTTATAAAAATCTTCATTATAAAACGCATTTGCGTATTGTAATGTAACTTTTAGACAAGCAAAGTTTTATTTTAAATTGTTGGCAACAAGTGAAGTACCTAATAACTAGACTATTGACAATTACATTTGTAGCTAATAGTTATTTATTAATTTTATATTGTTCGTTAAGAAAGTATTTGTGAATATCAATATCATCTTTTACTTATATAATATATTGGTATTATTCATTTTAAGATATTTTAAAACATTAACATTTGATAATTTAAATTTCAAAACTGTCAAATGTTATAAATAACATAGTGCTACCAACATACTTTTTAAAATCAAAATTTTCGTAATTTACATACAAGTAATAAATGAATTTAAAAAATGATAAAGTGGCAAAATATAAAAAATATTATAAACAACTTATTTCATATGGCTGTTGTAACACTCGGACTTTAAAAAACTTGAACTGTTTCATAACAGAGAGCCATATGAAATGCGTTGTTTAATATACTATTAAATTATAATTCCAATCTTTTATTTTTAAAAACTCTTTTAAAACATTGGATTTGGACCTATATAGAACCCATGGCTACATCAATATGGAACCCATATTATTGTTTCCCAAAAATATTCCAAAATAATATCTGCATTTTATTTAATAAATAAAAAATATATGTTTTAGTTTTTCTTTTTTTTCTCATTTTCTCTATCATATATACCCAGTTAACAATAATATGGATAGATATGAAGTTAATTATGACATGAATATGGAACCCATTTGTCTGTTCTATGAATTATGATTAACTCACAAGATTAAAAAAGTATACCTAAACAAAATTCAGGCCTCTCAGAAATCACATTTTTACCACTGGACTAAAATAAGACATCTGCGGTTAAGTAAAAAGTATTTTAGGAAGTAATAGCAGTTGATAACACTATATTCAAACAAAAACACCTTGGAGAGTTTGTGAATTTGCACTTATCACAGTTGGACAATGCTACAAACGCTTTAAACGTAAACCGTACAGAGGCAAATTGTGAAAAGATACCTTAAAATTAAATGTTGTGTACTTCTGGTAAAATATGTACAGCCAAAGACAAATGAAACGCACAACTAGATTCAGGTGGGATTAGTTTCTGACCTCATGTTGCAACGCTGCGAATAGAATTGTGACCAGGTCTCTTTAGTTTAAAAAAGGTTTATATTTATAATATCGTCAAACTCGTTGTATGAATCAAGTACCAGCTAATGTAGATATAAATAATGTTATTTTAATTACTATTTAAATGATTTTATTTATATATTACTTATGTGTTTTTTTTTAAATTTTATTGTCTGTATTGCAAACGATCGATGAATTTTAATTTTATATTAAACTTTAAGAAAGTTCCCAATCACAGGAACGGAACGTTAGTAATGAAAGTCACAGTGTTTTAATTCATTTTCAATACATATTATATAATCCGCTCCCCCCTATGGTCACCCCATGGAACACCCTATACAGTTTGGGATTTTCTACATTTCTTTGATGAACTGATTTCAGAAATTATATTATCCCTCATCCTCGACTCGGGATAATGTTCACAACAAAAAAATTTGTTATAGTCTGGTCGAGAAGTCATTTAAATCTGATTTTGGTGTTCCTGAATATCAAAATCCGTTTTAAAAAATTTCCTATTGTTATTAACAATTTAAGATTTTAAAAAAAGGGGGTTTACATTTTTGCTAATAACTCATAAACTATAATAGCTAGAACAAAAAACTGATCGGATTCTTAAAAAAGTTTTAAAAAATTATTAAATAAGCCATTTGTTTATAAAATTTTTTTAAACAATTGGTCACAAACATTTAAAAAAATTGGATTTATATTGTTTATAGCGTAAACTACTGTAAACAGTTGTTTACAAAAATTTAAATTTTTCATATCTAAAATCGCATTTGTTTACTTTGCTGGTTAATAACAATTTCAATTTTAAAAAAATTTATTATATAACTTTGTTAAGTAGCTTCATGATAAAGAATTCCAAGGGTTAAAAAAATTCTTATGTTTTTATTTACTCACAATAACGAATTTAAAGTTAGTAACAATGAAGATGTAATTTTTTTAATTAACAAATGGATAGAAATCGAAAAATAACAGAAAAAATTTTTTGATTACAGAAATTTGTTCTCTGATATGTTCTGTTAGTGCTAGAATTTAAAAAATTTTTTTTATTAATATTTACTTATTAAAAAAAATTTATGTCATTTGGTCGTTGCGAAGGTGACGCGCCGCCTGTTTTTTATGCCATTTTCAACATTAATTTAGACCTATAAATAATTGAGCTACAACTCGGGGAGTTATTACTTTTTTGTTGGAAATTTCCTTGAACCCCTCGTCTAGGGGATCTCTCCACATTGTTTCTTCTTCTAACCCCGCTATTAAACCAGGCCAGTTCCTGATTTGGTCTTGGAGATCGATCTCCTTATTTTGGAGAACTCTTTACAAGCCTTTCTATAGAATGGTGATACCTGCAGGGGAACCGCGTAACTTATAAAGAATAGAGAAGAGCAAGATATAGGTATAGAAAGGAAATGTCTTTCTATCGCCTAAGCGCACCGCAGAAACAATTCTCTACGATGGATCGGAAACGTTCGGGTTTCTATATGTTCTCTTACTTGATTATACTAACTTTTTAAAAACATTGGATTTATTTGGGGAAATTTAGTTATATCATGGTTATATTTTAAATTTCAGTAACCTAACTTTTTCTAGAGTGTAATCACGGGGTGTGTTTACATTTGGTTTGTGCTACATTTTCAAGGTTTTTATTTGATCTCATGTTTGTGTTTTTTCGTTTCTTGTCTTATTTTTTAAATTTTTTTATTAGTGTTATTTTGAGGTATTATTTTTAATAGATATATCTGGAGATCAATTGTATTGTTTTATTTAAAAACAAATTTCAAAGGGTAAGCTCTTTATAATTTTTATTAGATATATTTTTTTATTAATTTATTTGTTTATTTTCTATTAAAACATATTTATTATAGGCAAAATGATACCTGCATTTTACAATGAATTTTATGATGCAGAACAAGAAGAACAAAGGCAAGAACTAGCATATTAAATTACAATTACGTTTCCCTATTACAAGTTTTTTGAATATTTATCAAATACTATTTTAATTTCAGTTTTTTAACATATTTTTTTTCAGTTTGAAGCTTAATATTTTTTTGCAGTATAGTATCAAAAAGACAATTAAATTATCTTTCAAATAAAGTATTGCAAGCTACCCCTTTCTATTTAAAAAAATAACGGGTAGCTACCCCTAAGAAGCTGTTGACGTTAGAATTTAAATCGTTGCGTTAAAAAGTTTTAAAAAATAATTAAAAATTAACGTCCTTCGATATTTTTTCATAAAAAAAATAACAACGCCAAAAATGTATTTATTTCTTACTTATGCCGTTCACTGTATAATTACATTATAACAAAAACTAAAACCTAACCATGTTTAAAAATTCACACAAACTATTACAATAAACAACCAAAGTTAACGAAAAACTATGACGACTGTGACAGTGAGGGGAAAGTGAGGTTAAAAAAGACATAGAAAGACCTCTTAGGGTCTTTCTATTTCCTAACATTCGGATTTTCATTCGGATCTCCCGATTCTGTACGATGATGCTTACGCGGTGCGATTTTGGTATAGAAATAGAAATAGGTAGAAAATTTCTTTCTATCAACGTTCGGCGGTTCCCCGGCTGGTTTCATTCTGAAATGTTTACTTCTTTACGCCAGATTTTCTTATTTTCACACATCAAACTTCCATACGGTTTGTTCTAATAATTTAAACTATTTTTAAACTACCTTTTTCAACCTATTTTTACTCTAACTTAAAATACTCCCTTTTTTATTCATAATATCTGTTATAATTTGTTTAAACACTGCAGTCTGCACATAAAGGTGAGTTTCCATATTGTATTATACATTATAAGATATTTTTATGTTTTCACATTGATTTTGTTTGTTCTATATATTTTATAAACTATATTGACTGTTATAAAACTATCATTTTCTATTTCTTGTTAGATTTATCTTATATGATCTGACTTTTATACATGTTATATTTGTCTTTTATATATTTGACTTTGTATTTCATTTCTCTGACATATTGTGTTCTTTTCTTAAAGCCTGAAGATGGTCTTGTGACCGAAACATGTCGCTACTGTAACATTTCATTAAATTACATACTGTGGGTTGACTTTGAGTTTTATTACTACTATTCGTACTATCCACATTTGAGTTATGGATAACCTCTACAATTTACAAAAATGTTAGAAAGTTAACCATCCTCCTACGGTTTATAATAATTACTATCATAGAATAAGGTTTATGAGTTACTATTGAGTAAATATAAAAACACCCTCAACTCAACATCTATTTACTAAATCCCAGGCAACGAAAATTTTGATTGTTATAACAATGCAAAATAGTTGAACCAGAAAATGAATATGTAAAAATCCCTTAGAAACTATGAAAACTACACAGTAGACGTATTATTTAATATTCGGCCCAATGTTCTCTAAATATGCACAATTAACCATAGACTAATTCCAGTGACTATAACAATAATTATTGTTATAAATAGAATAAACCAAATTTGCCAAAATGTATAGTTGAAACGTCTGCTATCCCCTCCAAATAGATAGATTTACGTTATTACGGTTACAATAATTATTGATGTACTCGTATTTCTAATACATTTCATCGGCGTTGCCAGGCATATAATAAATAAATGAAACTAGTTGAGTTTTTATGAATTTTGGTGGTTGCCTTGTGCGTTTCATTTGTCTTTGGCTGTACCTACAAACAATCTAATATATTAATATAGAAAAAAGTAGTTTGTGCAACAATAGAAATAGAAAGGGACAATATTTTTTTCCAAATTAAATTGTTGGAAAAGTTAGAAAAATTGTATTTTAATTGTTTATTGCCGGAGCTTATAGATCCTAGATATATCCGTGGTATGAAAATTAGAGATCCTCATTACATCCGACCAAAAAATTCTTCGTATTAAACACACCTATTGTATATATCTTTTGAGTTATTTTGTTTTTATTTATAATTGTATATTTTTATATGTTACATTTTAATAAATTACTTTTACTTTTTAACTGACCTTTCGCAAATTTCTGTATTGTGAAGTTATGTTAGTATTACCTTGTGTATTTATTTGTATATAGTGCTGGCCAAAAGTCCCCTCCCCCCTAGTATCTTTTGAACGGTATTATTTATAATAATGAAATTTGGAGTAAGAAAAGAACGTAATAGGTGACGTCACACAGCCACACAAGTCTGAACAATTAATATAATAACTGGTTCTTAAATCTTTATTAAAATGCGAATACTACAATTTTAGTATTATTTATTCATCAAAATGAGCTTAAACCCAAACAAAATTAGTATGATTTAATAGGTGTTTTCAATACCTGTCAAACGACACATCACTTGCCATAACGTCCCATTCAAAAATATCGGTGACACTGCCTGTGTGACGTCAGCTATGACTATTAAGTCACATATTATGACACCCTACAAATTTTACTAAGTATTACCGTTCAAAAGATACGAGTAGGGGGACTTTTAACTTACACGTATAGGTATTTATTATTATTGTTTTTATGTGCTATGTTTTTAATTAATTTTTTTATTTAAACAGCTTTGTTCACAAATTTAAATTATTCTTACAATAAAGCTTGTATTATTATTATTACCGTTTTTATGAGTAAGTTTATTTATTCAAATGTTCTTAATACTAATAAAATGTGTCTTTTAGCAGATAAATTTTTTAAATATAAATCTTAATAATCATAACACTTTCATTAACTTACGTTTAAAACTTTTACGTTATAAGTTTTATATTTTATTCCACGCAAGTCAATGAGCTCTTGTAAATGCACCTAATACCTTTCAAAACGGAAACCCATCGAAGTAGGGAATGAATATAAATATATATATTTCAAATAGTCAACTGAATTATTTTACACGATGCAAAAATATCTTAATCCGTTCGGTAGTTTATCGTTATAAATTCAATGGAAGGGATGCGACTAGGTCCGCCTACCTCGAGTACCCCGTAGTTCCCGACCTCGCATAGATCCCTGAACAGTGTGTAGAGAATGGACTCTTAATATGTCGTACATAAAGTAACCTATCCAGTGGTGAATCAGAGATAGAACGTCCGTCTTGTAAGCGACAGGACGTGCGTTCGCTTATCTTCCAAAAATGTAATACAGTTTTACACCTCCGTGAAGAGTGTGCTGAAGCTTCATAGTAATTGATCTAGGGGAGACATCGAACGGTAATATTGTGTTCTATGAAGAAAGGAACCAAAAATGGAAAGATGGCCCAGTATCTTCGTACAGTACCATTAGAATGTATGACTATCGACATCCTGAGACCATGTCCAATTTCCCAAATCAGGAGGCCGACATGGAGGAAGAAGCTTTTGTGGTGAACATTATACATTAGAGCTTTATTCCGCCTACGGAAAAATCTTTGAATCGAGTGTGAACATTTTGAGAAACAAAAAAAAATCCTTACGACTCCCTCCACCCACAATCCGATGGAAAGGTGGAACGTCACAACAAAACTATCAGCTATAACCTATTCGTCGCAAAGAATCAAGAGAATTGGTATAAAATTGGTTCTCTCTTCGCTCTAAATTATACTACCGGGTATACTACGTATCTGCTGGTACTTGTAACTGGAAGAGAAATGAAACTTCCATGCGACCTTTTATTTTGAATGGTACTGTCATTAAAGATCGTATGCGGATAAGGTATAAGAACTGAGAGAAAGATTGGATAAGTTATCTAAATAAAAGAAGAAAGGTATTTTTTCCTAAAATAAAAGACACTAGAAATGCCCTTACCTAGTGACCTTGAACCCTTGAAACCGAAGAGTAAGCCGTTGATAGTTCATTTTGAAAGACAACCCCTTATGATGGACACGATCCTATTAAGTGGTTACCCAGAATGAGTTATACGAAAAAAAATAACTTTAGAGATTTAAAGCTGTAAGTCTTACGAAAAGTTATTTTGAGTTGTACCATTTATTATTTATGTTGACAATAAAAGTCGTTATTTAGAAGTGGTGCAATTTTATCAATGAACCCACAGACGTAACACTATATTTGAAAATTATGTATGTATTTACTTTAATATTTTCAACATCATTACAAAAAACAGGTAGCTTACTTAAACAGCAGATGTAGGCCATTGAGTCGTATATTTCGGTATGAGTTTATTAAAATTTACCAGTTTTTTATTTGCCAATATTTACTCAAACGGTCTAAAATAAATTGTATTAAAGATATGTTTAATACATCGCTGCTTTCGGATTTTTATAGAAATTTTAGACCAAAATATAAAGCCGTATTAGTAAAAGCGAACATTCGACAGATCTTACATAAATGTTAATGTTTGGAGTACTCATTAATGCACCATTTGCGAGTCGTAAACATGTAATTACTAAGTAGTCTAGTTTATGTAAATGTGTGTTAAAATAAAATATATAACTAAACGATTCATGCCCTAATCTCTGTATAGTATAACTAAAATAAGTTGCTACAAAGGGTACCGCCTAGCCTAGCGGCAAATTTTGCTTTGTCGGAAC
The DNA here is from genome assembly GCA_035357415.1 of Ophraella communa. Taxonomy (NCBI): domain Eukaryota; kingdom Metazoa; phylum Arthropoda; class Insecta; order Coleoptera; family Chrysomelidae; genus Ophraella; species Ophraella communa. The sequence goes on along the minus strand of CM068980.1, from coordinate 33,313,407 downwards.
ATTGTCTCCATAGGCGTGTATGCCCGTGTGTATTACAAATATTGTCGATCACATAATCGTCTTTTAAATTAAGCGTTTTTATACTTCTAGTAATTCTTTCTTTGTCGTTACCTTTTCCTAGTTTTCATAAATTCTAAAATATCTGCCTTCTTTGAACTAGAATTTGGAATTTTATTTAATTTGGAGGAATGTTAGGAAGAAGCTGCTCTTGAAACCATTTTTCATATAAATCTGCAGTCATATCCTCATGGCAGTCGGCTGTACATTGCTTAATATTTTCCGCAGACAGTAGTAACGCATTTGGTATAAAACCGTTTTCACTTCCGGCTTGAAGAATTATTATACGCTTTCCTCTCGAACATGGCGCATTTAAACTACACTTTTGAGACCCAGCCATACTGAAGAGTATCATGTGTGTCAAACCAAGTCTCATCTAGGTAAACTATATGCCTTTTTAATTCACGATACTTCCTTATTTTATCTAAATACAACAATACGCCGCGATTCCATTATAACCATTCGTTTATCTAATTTCTTATAATTAAAAGCGCATTCTAATAGTATACCGCGTAAAGTTTCTAAGCTTTTATAATTATAATCAGGATAATCTCGTAATTTTCCTTTGAACGATTTCTAAAGTCAGTACAATATTTTCTTAATATAAATTATAAACCTTTCGCTTTATAACATCTTTTGTAGCATCGTCAACATTTGCAAATTTTGTTTTTTTGTTTTTCCGCACCTGCGAATGATCTATAACATCATCGCGCTTAATAATCCGAGAAATAGTGTAAATAGAAATTTTAGTTAAGATATTAATTCGCTTTATTATAACCGCATTTGATTTTTTATTATCTTTATATTTCAAACACTGATACATATTTAAAATAACCCTCTGACACCGAATGTGTAAATCTTTATTGCAAAATTCGCTACTAACCTCACCTGTTGACGATATCATATCTTCTGAATTTTAATTTTGATCTGGATTTCCATTTTCTGATTCAAGGGGTCTCCAAAACGCTGCCATAATATATGTAACTAATTTAAGGTTATCAATTAATATGGGCAAAAATTACAATACGTAAACCAATTATTAAAAATGATCACTGAAACAAAGATATATCTAAATACTTAACTGCCCCAAATAAAAATCTGGACTCTCCGCCACCGCACTAGACTTTATGAGTAATAAAAAAACTGGCGAAAAAAACTAACCCAAGACCCCTGCACGCAACAGAATACAGCGGATTATTAGGGATGGCAATTTCTTGAAAACCATCGATGTATCGAAATCGATAAACATCGGTGGACTTACCATCGATTGCTTCGATACATCGAAAGAAAAACATCGATACATCGAAAAAAAACATAAATAGATGTTTAATAAATCTTTAATAAAAACTTTTTAGAAAATACTCTCGAAAATAAAATATTTTACAAAAAACCTCAAATATTTTATGTTTGGGGAAGTACTGAATCACACCAACGACTCAACATGTGCTCAATAAACTGAATTTGTTAAAAAGTGTTGTGATATATGCTGGCAACACAGAATACAGATTTCTTCTTTTTCTGTGCTTTCTGCTTCGTGGGTAAATTGCCATTACTTTTAACTTACAATTACAATACATCGATGTATCGATATATCGAAATATAAAACATCGATGCAAAAACATCGATTTCTTAAGTCCGATATATCGATGTTTTAAAAACATCGATGTATCGTTGCCATCCCTACGGATTATTAAAAGCCGTCAACAAATCGCGTGCGGACAGCACTTGTTGTCGCGCTGTACAACTAACAGTCTAGAGAGAGCTTGGGTTCCGACGATAGAGTGGATGTTTAACGGGTCAAATATGTTATTTTCATGCCATTCTTTCTACTTTGAAGCCTAGTAAACTAACTCACTCTGTATAACACTTTTAAATGGTTTTTAGCAATTGATATTGGAAAGACTGGTTTGCGATCAGTCATTTTTTCTGTTGGAGCAGAATTTTTTATGGTACTGTACCGTCACAAATTTGTTAAAACGCTTTTTTCTTTCTGTCATGTACCAGACGATCCAATAAACGGTTTTTAAGTTGAAAGAAATTTTAAATAATTAAAACCAAATAATTGTTGATTTTGAAACCAGCAACTTATTTTGAGCATAAAATTATTTTGATGAAAATGAGGATATACCAAATATATTCACGAATTAATGAAACAATAAATGAAATATTTCACAAATATTTTTTTGTATAAATTATTTTGTATTACTTATTAAATCATAAGGTTTTACAAAATTGAAATAAACAATTTAAAGAAAAAAATCTGTCACTAATATTTGCGTGATTTTATCATTACCCCATAATTTTAAATGAGACTTTGTATTTCTGTTCTTATTTAGATGCCTAGTCAATGTTTTCTCCCCAGCAGACAATTTTGAGTTGTGAAGTTAACGCCAGTAAAATTGTTCTACAGAAAAAATGGAGGGCTTTGTTTGTAAACAAGAAGGGTACATCGCATCAAACTGACCTAACCCACAAACAGTTAATTTACCACTTATTCCACAGACAAATCCTTAACCATCCAAATATAATACCATTTCAAAGGACATATTCACATTACAGTTAGAAACCTACCGACCTTGAAATAAAGCTCTGCTCTGCTCAGCAAAGGCCTAAACATTCTCCTCCCTTATGTAGGGAGAATATTTCCGACCAGCGTTGCGCTTGGATGGGTCCCCAGAGGAAAAGAGCTTAGGTTGTCTTCATTCCCAAAGCTGGGAAGAAAGACTATACAAAAGCCAAATCCTTTATACATACCTATTAGTTTCATATTATTTTTGTTTAAAACAATGGAAAAGATGTTAGGTATAGGAGCTTAAATCAGCACCCATTCCACCCACATCAGCACGCTTATAGACAAGGTAGGTCAACAGAGTCAGCTCTCCATGCCATAGTGCAGAAGGTGGAAAAGCCGCTGAAATATAAATAAGTATCCTTAGCTGTCTTTTTCGACGTAGAAGACGCCTCATTGAGACTAAATTGCTATCTAGAGGAACCCCTCATACATTGGTTTCCTGGATAACATCCGGTCTCAGAAGCAGGAAGTTCGCGCGGAGGGCGGCTGTCTCCAGGGCGGCTGTCTCCAGGGCAGCTGCTCCTCGCCGCCTCTGTGGAACCTTATCATGGATGGCCTCCTGGAACACCATACTAAAAAAGGATTCTACGCACAGGCTTACTTCGACGAAGGATCGGTCGAAATAACCAGGAAGTTCGTCGCCACGGTATGTAAGCGCATGCAAGTAGCCTGCAACATCATTGAACGATGGTGCCTCTCAGTTAATGCGAAGAAAACCATAATGGTTTTTTGTACAAAATGGAAAAATATTTAAGACGCCAAGCCACCGAGGATATTTGGCATGTCTCTATAATTTCTGGAGTAGGCCAAATACCTTGGAGTGGTGCTGGATGACCTGGAAACCACATATTGACAAAGCGATAAGCAAGTCAATAATCACACTGTGGCGACTTCGCCAAGCTGTAGGGAAGAACTGGGGAGTAAATCCCAAGGTTCTCCATTATATCTACACTGAAATCGTTAGGCCGAGAATCCAATACGGGTCCGTGGTCTGGTGGCCAGTGGTAGAGGGGCAAGAGGTGTCCCACAAGCTGGCGCATGTACAAAGTGTTCCAGGTATAGGAGTCACAGGAGCCCTATGGACAACACCCACACCAGCGCTGGATATCCTCCTGATGTTGCCGCCTTTGCCCATATGGATCATTATGAGCGCAATGGCGGCTTTCATAAGGCTTAGAGACAATGGGCATTGGAAAGGGCGTGGCAAAGGCCACACAAGAATAGCACAAAGGACAGAAATAGAGCTTCCGCTCCTGACTCACAAAGCTGCCCTAAAAGTAGATAAAGTAAGAACGTAAAACAAGTACAAGGTCGTCATCCCACCAAGGAGGCAGTGGAGCGACGAACTCGTCGCTTCCCGACTCGGGATAATTTTCAAAATATTCGTGGCCTCAAAAAAATTTCCGGAAATAATTTAAGTCCTTGTAAAAATTTATGATAGCTACTCGTAAAAAATGTGTCTCGTCCGTAAACAATATATTCTTTTAAAAGTTGAGGGTTTTGTAGTATTTTGTGTGTTTACCATGCTCAAAATCTAACTCGTTGAGGAAAATATCTAGGTAAAAGAGCTTGAACCGGTCGGATGTGGTAGGCAGCATGTAATTGCTGCTTTTTAAACTCGCCACACAAATGAATTGCTGATATTTAAGATGTTGGCTAGTGATCATTTCCGGGTGTACATCAATTTCAATTAAAATTGCTTGTTTTACCATTACATTTCTAACTTATTGGAAACGACAAGTGTTTGAAAATTTCTTTTTAACATTCGATTGTGAATAAGTGCAAATACGGAACTATGAGGAGTCATTCGTTGCGGACATTTTTCAGCATAAAGATATCTAGCTTGTCGAGAATTACCATTGGCCATACCATATACAAAATGCATGTCGGCCATTTCAGCACTTGTGTACATGTTATAAAATAAACAGTAGATACACAGATAACGGAAAAACAACCTACAAACTTACAAGTAAACATCAACCTACATCAACCGCATGAATTTAGACCCTGTACTATTTCAATACAAATTAAATTAATTATAATTACTTTTAAAAACTCCAAGCGCACAAAACCAAACTGTAGAAGAAAAAGGAAAAATAAATTAGCTAATAATGTTTTTAATATATTAAACATTTTTATTTTAACTCATTTTAGTTAGAAAATATAGAAAATTGATTTTCATACTTATTTATAATAAACCTATCTAAATCCGGTAATCTAACCAGTATATACGGTATATTCATTCAATACAAAGTAATCATTTTAAATACAATTTGTCATAAGAAAAGATAAACCTTTAACCAAAAATAGTAAAAAGTTAACATTACATCAATATTGTGATTATTGGTGGAACTGAACACAACACTTAGATAAAAACTAGTACACAGTAAATATATAAATTAAAATATATATTAAATACATAGGGAATTTCACAATTCGAATTCCCAAATTTCACAACTTACTATTTTAATATAGTAATAAATAATATCGATATTATTAAGTTAAAAAATAAATATTAAAAGTAAAATTTGAGGACTCGTAGTATAAAAAAATAATGATTTGACTAAACTGTAAAAAGACAAACAAACTTGAGAAAAACTCAACAGATGGGTAAAAAAACATATTTCTTACATAGATATAATAACCAATCTTGGAAAATTTAAGAAATTGACAATAATAATTAAAATAATTAGACACACAAAATGGATAAGCAGTTTGAATGTATGTCAATTACTTTTAAGAAAACCAACCTTTCTCAAAGAATATAAACACTAATTAAGTTACATTCAAAAAAATGGCAAAATTGAAGATTTTATAAACTGTATTCATAACATTAACATAATAATTAATCAAACTACAAAGAAGTATATATTAGTTTTTGAGTTCACAAGTTGCTTGACAAATGAAAAATTTTGTTAATCAAAATTAGTTGTAAATATCGCAATGAAAATGAATTTTAAAAACTTCAATTAACGAAATTCTTGTTATAGCAGTGTTAAATATTGAAATATTAAATATTTATTAAAACTGATTTTTAAGAAACTAACCAATATTTATTAATAATGAGACTATCACTACAAATTAAGATGTCACTGACTGTTTTCAAATTAGTGATGAAGGATAAGTAAATCGGCAATAATCAAAATAATTCAAAAAAAAGTGCAGTCACAATATCTATTATTTCTTAGATACATTGTTGTAAATTTTGGCATTCGAATTTTAAAATAACCTCTTAATATTATTTTGATATACCTATTTTTTTTAATTACATAATACACAATAAATTACATATAAACTTATTTTATATACACACAATAACGTATTGCTTTAATATAAATCTTTTTCGCAATTTTCCATAATAAAATGTACAAATCTAACAACATAAAACCAATAAGTATAAATATATCTGGTCAAAATATTTTTGAGCTATTTATACAAGAAAATCTCATAGTTCAAGATTGGCGTAATCTACAACATCGTTTTAATTTCAATTGTTAATTTTAGGTCCAGAATAAATTACAAATTCAGATAATTGCAAAAACCTAATAAAAAAAACACTGAAATTTACTTCAATGTCTTCGGTCCCTAATTCAGCCTTTGGGTTAATACGGCAATTTAGATGACGATGACCTTGATTTTTTAGTAAATTTTGCTGTACTACTCTTATATTTATTCTTTTTGGAATCACTTCACAAAAATTAGAATCAATACAAGCTTAATATTTTCGAGCATCTACTATAATAGACATAACATGGAATCTTTATCATTAACAAACAACACAATTTGATTTTTCATTTATATTTCCATCTGCTTTTTCAATTTCCATTAAAAGAACATGAAAAATGTCCGACACAGACTAAAAACGAAAAAACATGTATTTTAATAATAAAGCTGATTCTAGTGTGCATGGATTAATATTCAATATTGTTCATATTATACTTTATAGCAATGGTTAACACTTGAAATGGATTCAATAAAAAGGAAAAAAAGTTTTAAGTATATCTAAAAGGTAGATACCTAGTACCAGAAATTCCTTTTCACTCAAAGACAAGAAAATACATTTCTCTCTGCGCCTGGACCTCATAAGATTTTTTATCCTTTCCTTAATCTACTTAAACTCGATGTCTGGTGAAGCCACTTTTTAGGGGAATGATCCTTATTTTAGAGAATATGAGAGTAGTCTATTTTGGAAACGTTTGCATAAGATATGGTTTATTCTTTCTTTAGCACTCTCAATATCCGATTTGTCCACAGCATAAAAAGATGGGTATCCAGCAAAAAATGATTATTCAAAAACCTTAACGAAAGTATTAAATTGCTAATAACAACATACTTTCCTAATTCCATTAATATTTAACTAGCAAAAATAAAAAAAAATAGAAAACCCTTTCAATACTTACTAGTTACTTAGTGAGCGAATAGGTGAGAGGTGAGACCATAGAAAAAAAAAGATAAAATAGGATATAAAGAGTTCCTCCCTTTTTAAAGCACGAAGATCGGATGCCATATATCCAGCGCTACTTCAAGGGTATTACAATAGTAACTAATCACTGACTGTTTAATCACGCCTCTTCTTAAAGTCTGCTTTTATTGACCTAGCACAGAAGAGTCGAAAATGGAGAAGAGCTAGCACAAATGGTGTTAATGGGTTTCATTTTTATCTCTTATACCTGTCCTTGACATCTACGGAGCTATTCATTCAATAGAACCTTTCTCATATCCTCTAGAGTTTTTATTTACTACAATGGACTTTTGTGTAACTAGCGAAGAACCTCAGCTAGCCTGGTCTTTGGAATAACGAGCTTTCTTCTATTTTTGGAGCCATCATCGTTTCAACAGACATTCTCTTCAAAATAAGGAGTCCCATTGAGCGCCTCTATGGCTGCCGAGAAACAAAATGTCTCTTTAGTCGGTCTACTAAGTTCCTCTTTCTAACGCCCGATCTTTGACTTTTTTTTGTTCTTCTTCTAACTCTTTATCGTTGATTAATATAAGAAATTAATATAAGAAGGTGGCTTCTTTAGTTTCTACTTTTTTACCTTAACTTCCTTCTATACAAGTATTGGTAAAAGTGTTTGTATGACCACCAATTGTTTTTTCGTAATGCATTAGCCACATGTATATCATTTATAATGTTGTTTGAAATGATCAGTCTTCAACGCTATTGACAGAAGTAGGTATATCTACCGATCTCCTACTATTTACACTTACATTAATTTATATCATACTAGTTCATTATTGTTGATTAACATCAACATGTAATTACCACTTTTGGGAAAAATTAAATAAAAAATGTATAAATAAAATAAAATACAACTCATAAGAGATTTATTATTTCAAATAAATAACGAATATAGTTTCATTAAAAGTTGGCAAAAAGTAGCTGATGTAAATAATTACTTTTTAAATGTGTAATCAGATGTCAAGATTTAATGCAAGTTTAATTATTTATAATTGAATTGTGCAATGTAATTTGATTTTTACAGATTCTGTACATATTTTTATTATTAGAAAATATCTGCAAAAATGAAATTACCTTGTGGTATCTATCCAAACATTTTAAAAAATACCGGTCATGATATTAAGCGAAATGACATCTAGTGACATTTTTTTATACTGTTCATTTTGACCTTGTAAAGCACCATCTAATAGTGCCTTTACACTTATTTAGGAATTATATTCAAAGCTGCAAATCAAAGATGGGTCATAACAAGATGCAATTTTTTAGTAGTGGTTGAATAATCTCGAGTTTCAAGAGATGTCATCTGGAAGTTTTTAGAACGTTCCGTGAAGAATCACGTTCCCTGTAGCACTTTCCTTACAATATGTTTAATGTGTAAGAATGTGTAAAATTGTTTTGCAAAGTTCCTAGCGTAGTATTGGCATTCTAGAGTTTAAGTAGATAAGGGTAACCATAAAGGATTTCAGGGCAAAGTACAGAGAAGCCTAAGATAATCTAATCTATTTAGTTATTGAATTATTATAATTTATCCTAACATAATTTAATCTAATTAGTTATTGAATTACTATAATCAGTCCAACTCTATAGATCTACTTCCATCCTTTGACAAGAAAAAAAACATCAACTAAAACTAATTGAAGATTTCATAATAGTCCATTGGCATGATAAAATCATGAGAGTCTGACACATCAACATGTACAAATTGTTTTAACTTGATACCAATTAATTTTTTTGCTATTTTCCTATAGTAAAATAAATTCATACTCCCCATTACATAAGGTTAAGGTATTGCTCATTTATGTGTTGTGTTTAAAACTTGTCATACAGAAAACATGATATCAAAAAATGTTGTAAATTTTATTTACCAAAACCACCATATTCTTTTATATGAAACATTTATGCTAAGTTATTTTAAAACACTTTTATGAAATAAGGCATGGCATTCAACATCTCTTAGATACATAATATTTACTGTTATTAAAAATTTTAAAAACCATATACATATACTTACAGCATTTTGTTTTGCAGATGTTTCCAAAAATGTGGCTCTCCATTCATCTGCTAATCTTTTTCCTTCTTCTGTAGGGATAGTTCTTTCTAAATGAAGATCAGTTTTATTGCCAACCAAAACAACAGGAACACTTAAATAATAAATGCAAACAAATACTATTACACAAAAGATTATTCATTTTAATAAAATTTTATAAATTATAATTTTAAGTAATATTATGCATGTAGTTACTTTACGAATTATTATTGAATCAAAACTTTTTTATGTATATGTGACAATTGAGGAAAGCCAATTTTGTATATTTTTTTTGGCTAACTACTATAGTAGTTCTAACAAAAAAAGTCAGTTCTCTGATCTATGTAAGTGATTTTTACATCAATATTAATGAGTATAAGTTTAGATAAAGTATAAATTGGTATACATGTGAAATGGACAAATAAATGTAATTTTTTTTCGTTTGGTTTTTGGCTTTGGGTATAGGCCAATTTTGTATATTTTTTTGGCTAACTACTATAGTAGTTCTAACAAAAAAAGTTAGTTCTCTGATCTATGTAAGTGATTTTTACATTAATATTAATGAGTATAAGTTTAGATAAAGTATAAATTGGTATACATGTGAAATGGACAAATAAATGTAATTTTTTTTCGTTTGGTTTTTGGCTTTGGGTATAGGGAAGCCCATTCAGCCACGAAATAAATAAATGTAATTATTTTCAATAAATAATGAGTCCATAAATGATTTAATATACATTGTTATAAAGTATTACAAAGTAATTTATGCTATGTACATGTAATGTAAAAATGTATGTAATGCAAAAATATACACGTTAACACTTACTGTTCCTTTCCAGTAATATCTAATAATTTTTCATAAATTGATTTTACCACATCAAAGGATTTTGTACTTGTTATGCTATATACCAGGACATATCCATGAACATCTATGCTATACTGTGAAGGGAATATTGAGTATTCATCTTGTCCAGCTGTATCAACTAATTTTAACTCATAATCTTGTGAATTGATTCTAGTAGATTTAGTAAAAGCTAAAACCAAACCTTTATGTTTTATGCCAAAATAATATAAAATCACAAATAATAAAAACACATTAATAAAGACTATTTTTAGACTACACATACTAAGATGTGGAGCAAAACATTTGTTTTCTTTTTCCTAGCAGTATATCAATGTAATTAAAAACCTGTTATCTAGGGCCTGTTAATCCGTCTCATAACTAATTCAGATCGTTTTCATTTATTTAACTAGAATGTATTTTTTATCCAGAACTTCTTTTAAAATAACCTAAAAAATTAGCAATGATTTATTCTCACTCGGGACCCTATTCTCAAACCGTAACATATTTTATCGCATGCCAGAAATCCACTTTGTCGAAGAAAATCAAATGTCCCTTCGCAAATTATAGAATGGTCAAAGGTAGTCGACAATTTATGTCGAATGCGAGAATTTCATAACTTGCGAAATTTGTAGGTTATCATTATACATGTTAAAAGTCAATAGTTTTATTTGGTTAATGTATATGGGAAATTAAACCACAATGTGGAGAATAGCCCCCTGGTACGTATTCAATAAAAAAATCATATCAAAATTTGGAATATAAGATAAATTTGGAATATGATAAGATAAACCTAGAACTCCATATTAATTTTAGTCTTTGAGAATTTATTCATGATATGGTTGCTATGTTAAGTCGCAATAAAGACGTCTTAAGATTTAAAAAAAAAGGTTTGATTTTTTTTAGATTTATATACCTATGTAATCGGTAAAAATTCATTCAGTCAATGATATTCTCCATCATTGTTAGGTATACTTTTTAGGTAAACTAATAACTAGAAGTTCCAACTGATATAAAAATTCTATTTAACATCATTGCTGTTACGTAATATTGTTACGAGAACTTAATGAGACGCCCACGCCACTATTATACTAGTTTTTTTCTTAATTCACGAATCATTTTTAGAACCTGTAATGGACCAATTTGGTTGTACCTATTAGGCGCGTTACAGATATATGTGACGGACTTGGTGCTACTGTTATTTTTTATGTCGCTGACACAATGTTAGTTACATAAGTGTGTAAGAATCATTTTGTTTCTTAGCCATGCTAGTTGCACATGACAGTCGATAAAAAGTAGCAGGATCATTTTTTTAAGTAGTTAAGCTAAAAATTAACAAAAAAATAATACAGTTGATGTGTTTGGACGCTTTTTTTTTCTTTTTTAAATAAATTTTCAAAACAATCACATACTCCGAGATTTTAGGGATTGAGTTTTAACAGCTGACAAATTGGTTCGAAGAGGCATTTGCTTCTAACTCCTGTCAGTCGCACCGGGTCAGTAACATAAGTGTGTAACGTACCATTTGATAACAAAGGTTGGTTTTTACAAGACATGCAACCAGCACAAAAAAATGTCAGTAGCATCATGTCCATGGCATATATGTGTAACGAGCCTTAGGCGCAGATGACCTAGTCGTCACTATTAGAGGACAAGCATGATATTACCTCAAACTTAATGCAAATTGCCCTAAATATCGTAGAGAAAGGCCAGAGAAAGGTCATTCCAGGTAAAAGAATTTTGATACCATTCACCAGGAGACGCAGATACTATCTAACTGCTTCCACTATGAACAATATCAAACTCAAGGAGGTAAAATATCTGGGTGATCCTGGATCATAACTTACTTGAAACAATCATTTATGCTTCAATGACAACCTGCCTCTCAGCAGCCGTAGAGGCATTGCAAAATCTACATCCGCTGTAGTATTGCATTATGAGAGACGCTGCAGCTGGTGCCTTACGACTGCAATAGACACAAAACTTAAAACTTGCTGATTGAGTTGGTCATCTAAGGGTCCTGGAAATATAATTACACTAGCATCCTTAATCCAACCATTAGATACTATGCCAGTTAAGTTTGGCTTTGACACCGTTGGAGATGGTTTTAGGAAACCGCCATACGGTTAAAGAAGTCGAATCAGAGCTGGAAGAGAGCTCACTGGTGTGGTACACAGATGAGTCCAAGATAGATTAAAGGGTTTGAGTGGGAGTAATGGGACCGAATTTTCGGTGGTCCAAATCTCTTGGTAACGCCCCAACTATCTTTAAGTCGGAGATATAAGCTATAGATGTTAGTGTCGCTAATAACCATTTTTTTTATTAGCGAATCATATTTTTATAATTAAATAAGTTTTACATTACTATTAATATTAATTATTTGTGTAAAAAAATACTATATGTAGTTTATGATTTGAATCGTTTTGAGGTATTTTTTAATGTGGTTATATTGTAGTTGGGGCCCAGAACTTCTGACAAAGTTCCTGGTTGTAGATTGGACGATCTTCTTTGGTTACATAGTGATGGGCATTCTATAAGTATGTGTTTGATAGTTAATTTGCAGTCGCATCTTTCGCATTTGGGTTCTACCTTGGTATCATACAGGTAGCTTACCGAGGCGTAAGCGTGATAGTAATACTTCGTCTTTACGGTTTTTTGGTAGCACTGACCACAGTTTAACAGAGTTTTTAATTTCTCGCAATTTGTTTATGGAAGATATCCATTTATTTTCCCACGCACTGAACACTGTTTAATTTCTGATTTTAGGTCGGCACTGTCACTTGCGGAGGCTTCCTTGGCCATCCTATCTGCCTCTTCGTTTCCTTGAATACCAATGTGTAAAGATATCCAACAGAATATTATTTTCTTGTTTTTATTCATCGATGATTGTACCATTTCTCTAATTTTAACTGTAAACGGGCTTATCGAAAATGTTTTATGAATAGCTTGGATTGAACTTAGGGAGTCTGTGAGAATGAGATAATTCGATTCTTTTGACGAAAATGCTATCTGAGTGGCTCGATGTAGAGCATATAGTTCAGAGAAGAAGATAAATGCGCTTGAAGGGATTTTCAACACCACTAATCTTCATCCTAGGATATCTTTTACTATTGAGTTTGAAGTTGATAATTCGATTCCTTTTCTTGATCTACTTATTACAAAAAACTTTATTTTATTTTATTTACCGCAAACCAACTACTACTGACTCTGTCATCAATTATTACTCTAATCATCCTTCATCGCATAAATCAGCTACTTTCAATAGTTTTTTTCATAGAGCTTTTAATATCCCCCTATCTCATACATCATTTATGCAAGAAATAAATATTATAAAACAAATTGCTGGTAATAACAATTATCCTATCAGCTTTATAAATAAACTTTACAACAAATTTTTTATTAGAAATAGACTTAGTTTTAACCATATTCTTCCAGTTTCACCGTCTGATAATGGTTCTTATTTGGGTTCCCTTAGTTATTTTGGTCCTGTTTCTTATAAATTTGGCCATATCTTGAATAAATATAAGTTCGGTTTTAAAACCAATAACAATTTGGGCTCTTTCTTAATAAACACTAAAGATCCAGTTTCTTGTTTACATACACCTGGAATATACAAACTGTGTTGTAATGATTGTAATGCAGGGAGAAACAGTTTTTTAGGGTAGGATTTAAGGGATTGGATTTCGTTTTAGCAGCGTAAATGAGGCTCAAGGACATCCTTCTATTTTCTAGGGAAGGTTCTCCAGCTTCACAGTATAGACTTTCAATCAGCGTTGTTCGGAAAGCTTCAGTTATCATACGTAGGAAAGAATTATGGAGACTATCAAGTTTTTTTAATAATACTTTGCTGAGTACTATTGAGTAAACAATAGAGCCATAATCTATTTTCGATGGGATTAATTTTCGATACACTGCTAATAATGTCTGACGGTCTGCACCTCACTCTTTATTTGCAAGTTTTTAATAAATTAAGCCGTTTATTGCATGCTAAAACAAGATTATTAATGTGTATGTTCCAACTTAGTGTTTGGTGAAAGTGTATTCCTAAAACTTTACTGATGTTTCCGACTTTATATCTTGGTTGTTTAGTGTTAAAGAAGGTAAGTTTGTTATTTTCCCTTGTCTGGGAAAAAAATATTCCTGAGCATGTGCGAAAAGATTTTTAAATTTTTTTCCTCTATTGAAAAGGATCAAGTCATCCGCATAGAGACTGGTAATTTTAAATTTTGAAGGATATCGTTGATGGCTATAATAAACAGTGTCGGGCTTATCACTGATCCATTTTCAAGATACGTGTTTTCAGATGTGATACCGTTGGATGTTACCTTTAAAGATCTATTTCGTAAAACGTTTTTAACAACAGCTATACAGTGACCTTGGATATTCCAATTATGCAGCTTTTTTATTCTGCAGTCATGCCATGCTGTATCAAAAGCTTTTGAGCTTTTTAGAGCAAATGCTTAGTTGATTTCGCTTTCTAAGTCTTTGAGGTTGTCTGTGGCGGATCGTCGTTGCTGAAACCGCTTTGTTCCGATATAATTAGGTTGTTGTTTTGTAAGTTCCAAAGTAATCCGTTATTTATCATTTTTTCCATTAATTTGCTCATGGCGCATGTCGATATGACTCAGAATTTGTTTTTATGCCTTGCGATTTTAAGACTGGAATAGTTATTGCCATTTTTCAGGAAATTGGTGTTGCAACCAAATTTCATTAAAAATATTGAGAATGTTTGTGTGAACAATGGAGGGGTAGATACTAGAAAAACTACTGGGATGTTATCTGTCCCAGGTGATGTATCCTTCATGCTGGCGAGAGCTTCTTCATATTCTTGGGCTGTAATAGGTAGGTTTATGGGGTCGTCGTTTAATTGAATTTTTACTTCTTTTTGTTCTTCTAGCTTCCTATAGGCAATGAATGATTGACTGTCAGTTTTATCTGTGAGAGTGCCGTCTTTTTCGAGCATTTTTATATTATGTTTATTGTACAATCCAGATATTGTTCGCACTTTTTCCCAAACTTTAGTCAGTGGGGTATCAGTATTTAATAATGATATGTATTCTGTCCAGCATTGGCATTTAGCATTTTTAATTATAAACCTAGCTTTTGCACGGGTTTTGGAAAATTTTATCTTGTTTTCTGGATTCGCACTCAGTATTCCACCAAGGCACTGGATTGCGTCGTTTGAGGCACGAAGTTTTGCCGATGGAGATGTCTGCAGATTTTTTAACTATAGCGACAAGGTTTCATATTGTTTTCAATTAAGTTTACGAAAAGAGCCCAGCTGACTTTTTTGATGTTCCGTTTCGGGGGAAAATTATATTCTTTATTTGTTATCCTGTTATTATGGATGACAATCGGGTAGTGGTCACTGCTGTATGTGTAATCTAACAGATCCCAGTTGAGTTATGAAGGATCACATAGTGAGATCGATACACAAGCCATTGCCTGTTTGTATTTTAAACCGGGTTGGTCTTCCATCATTTAATACTGATAAATTAAAGTTTTCAATTACTTCACCTAGTAACCGTCCTCTTTGGTTCGTTGAAAATAATCCCCAGACCAAATTATGGGCGTTGAAGTCGCCGAGGATGATCCTAGGTTCAGGAACTGATTTAGTTCGTCAGCATTCACTTGAGCTGCTGGAGCAATATATATGTTGCAAATGTTTACTTCTGAATAAGGCCGTACCTACATTAGATCCGTATTTCTCCCGATCCGATCCGACGTTGTCCGACCATCGGTATCCGATAACGTCAGACACGAATGCCTACAATGCTACCGACGTGATCGATTTAAATAAAGGCTGCAGTAAACATGAGTGATTTTGATGATTACCGAATTGTTCAACGGACCCTTGTATTAGTACAAAAGTAAAATGCTTAAATATAAAAAAGTGATTAACTACTTATAACTATTTGTCTCGAATGATTTGATACGTCTGTGGTAACTCATTGTAATATTTAATCAATTTAATAAAAAAATTTAATAATACCTAATTTTTTTTATTGTTTGCTCTTAAATTTATTGAAATTTCATAATTTAGGTACATCACAGCCATTACTTCATCGAGTTTTTACACGTTGAATAATATTGGATTATATTTTTTATTACTATTAAAGCATTTATAATAAATTAGATAAAACTAAAAATAAACATACTTGCTCACTACTATACCTATACCTAATAATTATTAAACGAAGTCTCAAACAAATTATTTGCCTAAAATTTGAAATTTCGTTCCAATTGATTTCCATAGCTCACATTTTATATCACGGTTGTGGTAAGCTTTCACCCTCTGGTCCCTCATGCGCGTTTCATCTCTAACAAGTTGTATTAACAACTCCCTGGCTATTTTTTCGTCATTTTTAAACAATTTTTAAAATTTTCAACTTAGCTTTTTAATTCCTTCACCAACTACGCACGCGTCGGACTAGAAACGTCGGACTGGAAATAAACATGATTGATCGGCCCTCGGATCGGATAGTGTCGGAGGCCGTCGGGACTCGAGATATCGGGAGACAACGTCCAGTCGGATCGGGAGAAATACCGATCTAATGTAGGTGCGGCCTTAGTGCGGAGCTTTACGGCTATGGCTTCTAGGTCGGTGTTTATCGCAATTTCTTCTGCATGTAATGAATTTTTAACAAATATGGCTAATCCTCCATTGACTATTTCTACATTTATTCTATTTTTACAAAACTGTTTAAATTGTTGTAGGGTTTCTTTATTATTGTATTTAAAGTTGGTCTCTTGAAGACAGACGACATCAGAATTTGACAATGATAGAATCGTTTGTAGCATTGGGAGATTATTGTAGAACCCGTTAATATTCGATTGAAAAATTGATGAATAAGTCATTATGCCGAATGAAGCGATAAGTACTTAGTACTGCTTGTTGAAATTTCTTCTGTGTCCTTGGAGGATTCACCCCGAGAAGCAGATGTTGAGGAGAGTTCTAACGAGATATTTTTATGTGATCCGTTTGTGCTTTCTTGAGAATTGGACGTTTGGGTAGTAGTGATGAGCAAATGCAAGACCAAGACCAAGACCGGGTTAGTCTTGGTCTTGTTCTTGCATACAAAGTCTTGGTCTTGCAGTCAAATAAGCAATCTTGGTCTTGGTCTTGCACCAAGACTCTTGCAAGTCTTGCACCAAGACTCTTGCAAGTCTTGCACTGTTTTTTAGATTTACTGGGGTCCATTTTTACAAAAAAAGGAAAAATAGTTTTTAAAATCATTACAAGTAAAGAAAGAGTAAATGAAAGGGATAGTATTTTTCACTATAAAAATTCTGTTTTCTTTATATTACATTGTAGCGATAAATAAAGTATGAAATAGTTATTATCCTAACAAGTGCGGAAAAGTTAGTTTCCGCAAGAGTTAGGATCAATATTTTTTTTAAAGCAAAATCACCTCAAAAATTATTTAGATATTGAAAAGATGCGATTGTGACAATTAAATCTTTTATAGTGTAAATAAATACACGACTTTAGCTACAGCAACCCTACTTAAACAGATGAGTTTTTTGTTGCTTTGAGTAAGGTTTACAGGGGTGATTTAATAAATTATGATTTTTTTAAAAACAAACATTTTAAAAATCCCTATTTTCATGTAAAATAATCTTAATTTTTTACTATTTGTATGTAGTCCAACAATATTAAGATAATACAATAATTTGTCAAAAAGGTTATCGGTAAACATCTCTAATTAATAAAAAAAATGCGTGCGGGAAAAAATCTTACCCGCAATTTTTTTAGAATATATAGTATTATAATGTGTCAATTATAATAATATATAGAATCAGACGTGAAAACCTAACATTTAATAATTTTATTTATGAGTTTGGAAATATATATGAATATTAAAGTCACTGAATTTTGCGTCTCTCTATAAAAAATTATTCTTTGCAGGCCTATTAGCTGGGATTTGAAATAAACTAAAACTAAACAGACTAAACAGACATTTGAAAGGACCAATCTTTCCGACGGAGTTATAAGTTTACGTGTATTGATCCACTATGTCAGGACATGAATTGTTCTACGATATCTTTATTGGCGAGATACATACATATTCTGTTGTTTGAAAGCCTTGATGTGAACAAATTTTTTTGGAATTAATTAATTAATTCTCCCAGAGATATTAGGTACTCTTGAATTTTTACATTATCAATTGCTGGAAATACAATCGCTTGATCTGTGTTGTTGTGTAACTGCTAATATGTTTTTGTAGAGTTTTCATTCTGAAACCTTCTGTAGTCAGAAGTTCCAGTGTTTGGTTGATACATGTCTATGACAGAAAATCTAGTCAACTAACATCTGGATACAGACCTGTCCTGGGCACAGGCCTATTAATATCGAGTCGATAAGGACTGGTTATTTGTCAGTTCTATTTTGATACCAGTATGGATTATAACCAGTATGAAGCAATAGAAATCACAATTTTTAAATTTAATTTACAGAAATTATTTTGTATCGTTGATGCCCTTTTTCACTTTAATAAATGAATTTTTCGAAGGAATGATTGATAACTCAAATGTGGCTGATATCAAATATCAATAAAACACTAAGTCAAACCACAACAAATTTAATGGTAAAGATATAAAAATCGCGACTAGTTTCGGTCTTAGACCATGATCAGCCTAAAAATAAAAAGATACAGTACGAACATCGAAAGAAGAAAAAGAAACAAATAAGAATTAAAGGAAATAAACCGTGAAGAATAAAGTTATACATAATCTTTAGAATGGGTCTGGGTAAATTATTCAAATACAGTTTTTCGAAGAACAATTATCAGAATACAATTATTAGAAAAACAATTCTTCGATGAGTAATTCTTCGAAGATAACAATTATTCGAAAGCAATCACTCGAATTCGAAAACAAATTTTAAATTGTGTATTAGTTTATCATTGTTATGTTATATTTCAGTCAAAAATTGTATTCTATTAAAACGTGTTTCGAGAGTTCATATATCATTATTAAAGCTCGGATTATGGGCAATATGTCTTTTTTTGTACCAACCAAACCTAACCCAAACTCACCAATATTTATTTGTCTAAATAATATTGCTAATATTATACCAACCAAACCTAACCCAAACTCACCAATATTTGTCTAAATAATATTGCTAATATTATACCAACCAAACCTAACCCAAACTCACCAATATTTATTTGTCTAAATAATATTGCTAATATTATACCAACCAAACCTAAGGCCCCTTTTATGCAGGGTGTCATGCGATGGTCGTCGAAAGACGGTCGTAATAAAAATGAATTGGCGTAAATGTGTCTATTTATGCACGACGTCGAGCGGTCGTCGACCGTCCGTACTCTAAATCACGACGTCGATAGTTAGAATACGACCGTCGGGCGGTCGTCGAGAATTTACCTTAATAACAATACCGTATATGGAGCTATTTATGCACGGCGTTTTTTGACGGCAGCCAAATAACGGTCGTCGGGCGGTCGTCGTACGAACGCTCCACCAGCGTCGTAGTTTGTAGAGGTAGTAGGCAGTTCGTCAGTTGTACTGTTGCTCTTGTTGAACATCCACATAAATTGTGTGTGTATATTAAGTGAAAAAAATGGAAGATATAGACACTGAGCTACTAATAGGCGCTATTAAGTCCAAACCCGATGTGGGATTGTTTAAATGAAGACTATAAAAACAGACTAAAGAAAAGAGATGCTTGGAACTTTGTTTGTGCCACAATTTGAAGATAAAAGCGACATAGAAAAAAACAAATGAAACAACACTCATTCGGAAATAATTAAAATTTTCACCATGGACTCGTAACTCCTCATATACAGTGTAAAATGCACCTCTTGAGTGGCGTACACTTTTTATAGGGTGTACTGACCACCTTCTCCTCCTCCGATGTTTGTTTTTTATTGTTAAATAGATGTACATCAACTAGATTAATAGTACATGTACATGTACATCAACTATTAATCCATGACAGCAAACAGTGAGAGTCCAACTATGTATGAGCAGACGATCTGTAGGTGGAAAAAGACGTACGTACCACGCTCGCCCGACGGACATCATTCGACGTTAAGACATTTTTCTCAACGTCACATGACGACCGTCGCAGGGCGCCGTTCATAAAAGGGGCCTAACCCAAACTCACCAATATTTGTCTAAATAATATTGCTAATATTATACCAACCAAACCTAACCCAAACTCACCAATACTATTTTCGGATAATTTTTTTCGAATAATTGTTTTCGAAAAATTGTACTCTTCGAATAATTGTTATATTCGAAAAATTGCATTCGAATAATTGTATTCGAATAATTGTTTTCGAAGAATTTACCGGCTACCCTTTAGAATATACAGAGTAATTCTATGAGCAATACAACATGAAGTAATCAAAGTATACAACAAAACTAATTTGCGAGTAAAGGACTAATTAACAACAACATCCAGACAAACAAGAAAAAGAATAAGAAAGCATCAAAACAAGTCACTTAATAATATCAAATGGTAAATTCAAGAAAATGTAGTTATCATTGGTTTGTATTTGTTTATTAAGACAAAACTAACTAACTAAACATAATTGTAAACACAAGTGTAAAATATGTCCGTATAAATCACGAAACAAAATTTTCTTCTTTCCAAAGTCTAGTCTACTTATTCACTCTAAAGGTAGCATTCGGATTGCAGCAGCCGCGACCCTGGCAGTTCCGCACGGCTTTATAGGGATATGTCCGTAACGCATTCCGATGTGCGCGATTCTGCAGCTCGGCCGGAGGGCGTGACCTGCGCACAACCCCAGCAGCGCCGCCGAGCCGCTCCGATAGCAGTTCGGTCGCGCCGCTCGTTTATTTACTTTAATGAAAACTCGAATGAAAATGGCGTATACTGATGAACATGACTAGTTTTTAATTGAATTAATAGCTAAAAACCTGCCACTTTACGATTGTCGGCTTAAACTGTATAAAGATAATATTTTTATTCAAAGTACAAATTAAGAATAATAAAAAACTCTTCGTTTCAACGTAACTTCCAAGTTTATTTGAAAAATTTTAAATCACAATGACGGCCGTTTCGCTAAGAAGCATCGTCAGATTGACATTTAAGTTACATTTTGTTTGTTTGTAGCTAGCTAGGTACCTGATGTTTAGGTAGTATTAAGGTTAGACCAAGTATGGAAGTAATAAGACATAACAATATTAAAGCCTAGATGTTAATAGCCCTAAGGGATTATCCTGGATGTAATTCCCTCTAAGATCAATATTATTGTGCAATGATACAGAAAAACCCTAATCTAAAAATCATAAAAATAGGGGAGAACATCGTCGAGTGGAAAACAGAGGTAAAATATCTAGGGCTAATCCTAGATAGCAGGTTACTCTGGAACAAACACGAAGACGAAGTAATACACAAAGCAACCAAGGCCCTCATGGTGTGTAGGAACATTGCAGGGAAGAACTGGGGATGTAACCCACGTATCCTGCAATTGATGTACACAGCAATAGTGAGACCATTAATCACATATGGGGCAGTGGCTTGGGGCGTAAGGGCTAATCTGAATACGACGAGGAAAAACCTCTCGAAAATTCAGAGACTAGCCTGTTCATGTATCACTGGAGCAATGGGAACTTGCCCCACTGCTGCAATGGAGGTGATTTTAAACTTGACCCCACTGCACATTCTGCTAGAAAGTGTAAGGAAGAAAACAATATATAGAATGATCAAAGAAGGAATTATCAGGGAAAAACCTCGATCACTTCACTTTGATCAAACTTGGGAAATGCCCCAAGATGATATGCCAAAGAAATTCAACTTTGTGAGAAAATTCATCACAAAGTTGAGTAATAAATCTGAATGGGATGAAGACACCATACAGAATTTAAACCAGAATACCATAAAGTGGTATACGGACGGTTCCAAGCTAGACGAGGGAACTGGGATAGGAGTTTTTGGACCGAGAGCCAAATACTCAGAAAGCTTGGGCACATACCCGAGCATCTTTCAAGCAGAAGTCCGCGCCATCGAAAGATGTGTGGAATTCAATATTGGAAGAAACTATCGCAGACAAGAGATTGTGATCATGTCGGATAGTCAAGCAGCCATCAAAGCGCTGAGTTCAAATATAATCAGTTCGAAGATGGTTTGGGAATGCCTAGGCAAACTAAATGAACTAGGCCAGAAGAACACTGTCACCCTCCTATGGGTCCCGGGACACATAGGGGAATGAAACAGCAGATAAGCTGGCAAAAAAAGGAGCTGAAACCCCACATTTGGGACCAGAACCATCTTGTGGGATCAGCAGTAGAGTAATCTTAGGAAAACTAAGGGAGGAAATGGAGAAAGAAAAATCCGAGTACTGGAATCAGCTGGAAGGATTGAGGCAATCTAAGATACTACTGGGGAACTATGACCAGAAGAGATCTCTTAGCTGCCTCAACCTCAGTAAAAAAAGGCTCCGTATTCTAACGGGAATATTAACCGGGCATTGCCGGTTAAGAAGCCACATGAAGAAACTAGGGTTAGCAGATGAAGCAAAGTGCAGATTCTGTGAGGAAGAGGATGAAACCTCAATACATATACTCTCAGAATGTCCTGCCTTGCAAAATTCTAGGGCTAGATACCTAGGAGCACATGAAATAGAGGAAGGGGATCTACCTGATTTGAAGCCCGACGATGTCCTAAACTTCCTCAGGAAAATAGGACTCGAAGAGCTGCTATAAATCTGAGAAAACATCAGGCAAGTAAGGGGGGACACAATAGATCCTATGGGTCGCAGTGTAATCATCACCCCTAACTCATTCATTCATTCATTCATTCATTACCCCAAAAATTCTGGTTATATATATATATATATAACCATAGAGGTTCGAAAGCTCGGTTAATAAATTCTAAAAAGAGTACACTTTGGTTTTATTGCCACATCCCCAAAAACATTCCGATAATACAAATAGTTGGCAAATATTTCTATTTAAATTATATATATATATATATATATATATATATATATATATATATATATATATATATATATATATATTATCCATTATACCTATCAGATCAAACAGGAAAGAGCCTACAAAATTGTAATTAGAGGTCTGCACCACTCTGTGCCTTTAGATGAAATCAAAACCGAATTAAAAGAAAAAGGACATGTAGTCAGAAAGGAATCACTTCCAATATTCTTCGTAGATTTAGAACCAAACAGAAACAACAAAGAGGTCTACAATCTAGATAACTTACAACACTGTAAAATAAAAATTGAACCACCAAGAAAGAAAAATAGCATGGTACAATGTACAAGGTGCTAAGAGTACAACCATTCAAAAACTTATTGTATGCGACCTTTTAAATGTGTCAAATGTAGCGGAGCACACGATACTAAAATATGTACTAAAGATAAAAATACTCCAGCAAAATGTGTTCTCTGTAAAGGTGACCATCCAGCAAATTATAAAGGATGCACAGTTTACCAAGACTTAAGAAAAACAAGAATTGCAACAAGCAGTACCAGTAATCCTGTTCAAAACCAAGCACAATACAATTTCTCTAGGAACATTCATGGCCAACAGCAACCTCAAAACACAAACACATATGCACAAGTAATAAACAACAACGGATCGCCTCCTCAGACCACAAACAACCCAGATACAACCGATAAATTAGCAACCTTTTTAAACGAATTCAAAAATATGTTTAGCCAGCTAATAAACCAAAATAGTATGGTACTTTCCATGCTGACAACACTCATTAATAAACTAAATAAATAAAATTCAATAATTCAATAAGAATTGCAGCATGGAATGCCAACGGTACTAACAACCATGTGCAAGAAATTACTCTGTTCTTAAATATAAACAAAATAGATGTAATGCTGATATCGGTAAGCCACTCTACAGACAGAACGGTAGTCAAAATACCACTTTATAACACATATTTTACAAATCACCCTGATGGAACTGCACACGCAGGTACAGCGGTCATCATCAAATCCTCACTCAAACATCATATTCTGCAACCTTATAAAACAAATAAAATACAAAGTACAAATGTCCGACTTAAAGTAATAAACCGATTCATAACTATTGCATCAATATATAGCCCACCTCGACATAATATAACTCCAGTAGAATATAATGATATGTTTTCCAAACTTGGCACAAACTTTCTAATAGCAGGGGACTGGAACGCAAAGCATACGACATGGGGCTCAAGGTTGATCACACCAAAAGGCAGAAACCTACTGAAATGTGTTCAACAACACCAACTAAATATCCTATCAACAGGTGAGCCAACATATTGGCCAAGTGACATTAATAAGATACCAGATCTATTAGACTTTGCCCTAACCAAAGGTATATCTGATATATATTGCGAAATTGAAACAAATTATGACTTAAACTCTGATCACAGTCCAATAATAATAACATTGGGTAGTAAGCCAATTTGGAAAACATTACCACCAAGGCTATGCAATAATAAAACAAACTGGAATCAATTCCAGGATTATATCAATGAGAAGATAAAGCTAGATTGGCGACTAAAGAACAATAATAAAATTGAGGAAGCAGTACAGCATTTAACTATACTGATTCAAACAGCAGCTTGGCAATCCACTCCAATAAATCACAAAACAGTGCATGAGAAACATAATATCCCTTTACATATTAAACAACTTGCTACTGAAAAACGCAGAGTACGCAGAAAGTGGCAAAATAGTAGAAATCCAGTTGACAAAACACATCTCAACAGTCTCACCGATAAACTTCGTAGAGCCATTCATGAATCTAGGAATGAAACCTTCCAACTGTACCTCAGAAACCTGTCGACTGAAGACCACTCTTTGTGGAAAGCCACGAAAAAAATCAAAAGACCCGTCACAGCCGTCCCACCGATAAGAAAACCTAATGGAAACTGGGCGCGTTCAGACGCTGATAAAGCAGACACATTTGCTAAGTTCTTAGATCAGGTACTTACCACACCTCACGTAATGAACGCTGAAGACAATAGAATAACAGAATTTCTAGAAACCCCATGTCAGTTATCGCCTCCTCTGAAAGCATTCTCCCCAACTGAAATTCGCAAAGAAATAAGCTACATTAACACACACAAAGCTCCAGGATTCGATCTTATTGTCGGTATAGTCCTAAAAAATCTCCCCCGAAAAGCAATAGTGCTAATAACTACAATATTCAACAGTATGTTGAGATTATGCTACTATCCTGTACAGTGGAAACTCGCAGACATCATTATGGTTAATAAACCTGGAAAACCACAAAACGAAGCAAGTTCATATAGACCAATTAGCCTTCTTCCTATTATATCCAAAGTTTTTGAAAGACTACTACTAACCAGAATAGAAGCAGTAACTCCTATAGAAGATCTTATCCCGGATTACCAGTTCGGGTTCAGGAAAGAACACTCAACAATACAGCAGTGCCACAGCATAGTAAACAAAATCAAACAGAGTCT
Source organism: Ophraella communa (assembly GCA_035357415.1). NCBI lineage: Eukaryota > Metazoa > Arthropoda > Insecta > Coleoptera > Chrysomelidae > Ophraella > Ophraella communa. The sequence goes on along the minus strand of CM068980.1, from coordinate 33,288,007 downwards.
AGAAGATAAAGAATTGTGTACGTCAGTTTTTCTGGATATCCAACAGGCCTTCGATAGAGTGTGGCATACTGGGCTCTTGTACAAAATGAAACAACACCTCCCTAGTCAACTATATCTAATCCTGAAATCATATCTTGAAGACAGACACTTTCGAGTCAAATTTGAGGACGAGCTATCAGATTACCAAGAAATAAAAACAGGTGTACCTCAAGGCAGTGTCTTGGAACCATTTTTATACTTATTATTTACAGCCGACATACTATCTACTCCTACAACACTAATAGCAACATTTGCTGATGACACAGCAGTCATGTCATCAAGTAAAGACCCGATAAAAGCCTCAGAAAATCTCCAAAATCACTTAACCCTACTAGAGGACTGGCTCTAGAAATGGAAAATTCAAGTTAACACCTCTAAATCATGCCAAATTACATTCACCACAAAAGAAAGTAACTGTCCCCAAGTTTTTATCAATAACAGCCCCATTCCGATAAAAAATGAGGTCAAATATCTTGGTCTTCATTTGGATAAAAAATTAACATGGAACTCACACATTAAAGCCAAGAGAAAACAGCTGGACATAAAAATTAAAAACATGTACTGGCTAATCAACAAAAAATCACAGCTGACTCTAGAAAACAAAATATTAATTTATAAAACTATATTAACTCCAGTGTGGACATATGGAATAGAGTTATGGGGTTATAGTAAACCGTCAAACACAAAAACACACAAAGCATTGAGAATGTTGCTAAATGCACCATGGTACGTCTCAAATTTAACCATACACAATGACCTAGATATACCCTACATAAATGATATCATCAGAACCAGCTCAAACAGATATAGAGAACGCTGTGCAGGCAACAGAAATCAGCTGATCAACAACCTGTTCAACCCACCTCTTCAAGTGAGAAGATTAAAAAGAATCTGGCCCGAAGATCTCTAAGATAAACTCCAGAGAACCGGTACCTGACTCAAGCCACCTAACTAATCATACCATTTACTTATTACTCAATTATTGTAGTAGATTGTAAATATGCAAAAAAGAAATAAAAAAAATATATATATATATATTAAACCAGAATTTTTGGGGTAAACGGCAATGTTTTTTTAAGAAAACTCTTTTACTTGTTTTCCAAGCTTTCGAAATATATTTATTTAATTTTCAAGGAAAAAGTTTGAGTATAAACTAAATTGTTGTTAAAAAATTGGTAAATATAACATAAAAAACTATTTTAACTTTAATTTGGAATTTAAAAAAATGTTTTAAGTCAAATTATTATTCCAAATTAAAGTTAAAATAGTTTTTTGATATTATATTTACCATTTTTTAACACCAATTTTGTATATACTCTCGCTTATTCCTTGAAAATGAAATATATTTCGAAAGCTTGGAAAACAAGTAAAAGAGTTTTCTTAAAAAACATTGCCGTTTACCCCAAAAATTCTGGTTTAATATATATATAATTTAAATTTTTATATATATATATATATATAAAAATTAAAAATAAATTTTAATAGAACCCTACCTCAATTTGAAAAATTTTAAAATTAAAAGTTCATACATTAAATTAAGTAGAAAGAGATTAATCATCTCAATTGGCGCCCGAGTAGGGAATTACTACAAAAAAAAAACACAAATACAAATATTAATAATGGAATCCAGATATAAGAAAAATATCTGGAAAAATAATCCACAAGAAAATACTTCAGAAGAACAAGAGGAAAGCAGCAGGCAACATGGATCTGGACAAACAAGTGAAGATACATTAGAAAATGTTCAGGAAAATGGAGATGGACTAGAAAAACAAGAAAAGGCTGTGGAAATGGAAATTATATTTTAAGGTATATGAAAGAAATGGAAAAGAAAAGACAAGAAGATATAAAAAAAACTATTCCAGAAGATAGATGAGAAGACAGACACTCTCTCAAATGATATAAAAAGAATAGAAAGTGAAATGAAATCAAACCAAAATAAGATAAGGCAAGAAATAACAGAATTTAGAAACCAAATGGAGGCCAAGATAGAAAATTTTTCAGTACATTTTCATTAGTAAATCGATTGGAAAATTTATTTTTGAAATTTAAATATTATTCAGATGGTCCGTATTAAAATTACGGATTATTAACCAATGGGCACAAGCCGTCTCTGCTTATCTGTACGTAATGTAGATTCATTTATACCGTCAAACGCAGGACATGGATGTATGCAATCCGTCACTGGAATTTTATAGTATTCCAATGTATAGTTTAGAAATTATGAAAAAACAAAGGTTTTTATTTCGAAACTTAAGAGGTCTATAACTCGGAAATGAAGGCTCGTATGACAATAATGTATTTGAACTTCTAACATTATTTTGAACTCTTCTATTTGCTCCCGAATTTTTGGCATTAAGTTCATGGTATATATATATATATAATTAAATTTCTGTTATTTGCCGACTAATAGGTATTAAACTCAGAATTTTTGTATTTCGAAAGCTTGGAAAACAAGTAAAAGAGTTTTCTTAAAAAACATTGCCGTTTACCCCAAAAATTCTGAGTTTAATATATATATATATATATATATATATATATATATATATATATATATATATATATATATATATATATATATAAACGGATGACAATAAAACCAAAGTGTACTCTTTAGAATATATTTACCGAGCTTTCGAACCTCTATGATTAATATTTGATATTATTTATTTTACAAAAAGTTGCTATTATAGCATGATGTTCTATTTCTCAGGGTGGTTATGTTCTGCAAGTTTCTAGTTGAATTATTAGATATGAATATAAATGGTATGAATGAAAAATTGATTAGTCATAATCACAAATTTATTATAAAACGCTAATTTAAAACAGTAACATATTCAATGACTAATAAAGAAAAAAGCAAGTAGGAAAAATAAAAAAAGGCATTTTATGAACCAGATGAGAAATTACTTGATGTGGAAATTGTGTCAAATAAATTATTATTATATTATCAAAATTCATTAATTATTTAATATCAAATAAATTCTTTTGGTTTAAATTATATAACTTAAACTAACTACAATAATAATTTAAAATGTTTTGCAAAATTATCTGACCTTAACTCTAAACGGATTTTGATAGAACCTGACTTCTGTCGCTGGAAGGATTGTCGGCGTTGATAGAGGTTTGTTTGTCAGTTGTAAATTTTATTCTGGGATAAAATTGTTTTTCCCAATTGATTCGTGAATACAGTTTAGTGTTTTAGTGAGTTACACTTTCTTTTTTTTAATTTCTTTTGAATGGTGAGCACACGTTACGTTTTAATACACTGTCACTATTTATACTCTTAATCAGCACTAGAACTGTTTTAAGGAAGGTTTCTATTTCACTCACTATTGATTGACTGACCATCGACTGACTACCAATGATATACTGACTGCTTACAATGATAGACTGATCCCAACGACCTTTTCTCAAGTCTTTTTATACACTTCCAAGCTTCCAGAAGTTTCCTAGGAATTAATCATTGTAGCACACTATCTGCATCTTTGTCTTTTCCATATACAACTACACATGCTAATTCTATTCACTGTGGAACTTTCTAGAACACAATCAGTACAAATATATCCGTCTTCTTTTTTCACATTTCTGGTAAGTTTAAGTAACTTGTTTATGTACAAAATATAATATTGATAAATTACACCATAAAAATTATTTATAAGTTGAAATTTACTTAAAAATACCTAAATCAAACTTATTTTTAAGTGTATGTCTAAGAATCTTCTAAATTTTTAATCAAAACAGTATAAGATATATGATTTTTACATCATTTTAGAACTACATATAATTTAAATAATATTCTATTATCAGTTAACATCAATTAATTAAAAATATATTGATGAAATCAATTTTAAACACTTCTATTACTTATACCACTAAAATTATATATTGTTATATATTTGTGCATTATTTACAATTGAAATTATTTCACTGTTTTTACAAAGTATTACCAGATTCGACACTTTTATGTTAACCAATACAATATAGTGACCATATACTTAAAATATATAATAACAGTTATTAGATTAAGATAGTATAAAACGACTTCTGTTGATATTATACTTATTAAACTCTAATTTAATATTTTAAATGTTACAATACATGTTACATGTATATGTGTGTGTGTGCTTAACAAAAATGTTATACGTATTCAAATATTCTATTTATGATATAAAATACAGGGTGTTTCATTTGAAAGAAGAGAGAAAATGAAAGAAGAGAGAAAATGAAAGAAGAGAGAAAATGAAGGGTTCGAGTTTCCGTCCACCCTGTATACAAAAGTGAAAATAATTTATATCATAGTACGAACTCTGCTAGGCAAAACAATTTTTTTTTGGTCGTACAATAAGATACAGAGCGTTGATTTACCTATGATTTTCACATTGAAGAACTCTGTATAATACATATACACTTTGAGATAAATTCAACATATGGACCTTAATCATGTCTACTACTTTTGTTAAGAAGATTTTTTATATCTCTTAAAACAACCAATATACTGAATTTTGTTGTAAGATTGGTATATACCTATAAAACCTACATCCGAGCTGTTATAGTATACAAATAAATTCCAAAAATATTGTGTCCAAAAACTATGCAAAATATCAAAAATCAAAACCTCAACTAATTTCATTTCAGATAGGGCCATTTAGTTGCCAAGATTTTCATATTCATGACAACAACCATGTGATTCGTCCCGGAGAAGACGGTTGCCGAAAAACTAAATATCAGAACAAAAAAAATGGCAAGAAGTCAGTATTCATATGTATTTAGACATCTAACAACTGTTTAACTAAAGTTTCATATGTAATATTAACACAAATCATACTCTCCTACAATGGCCAGTTCCAGGTGATCAAGTAAACTTCCACAGAGTGGAGAAATTAACAATTTTTCATATGGTCTCTATTTATTTTAAATATTTAAAGCATATTAAATTGATAGATTGATTGTCTCAATCCATAATAGAAAGACTTTACCAGTAGCTACACTTAGGCATCTCTCCTTTGTAGTATGTTCCACACAATAAAGCATTATAAAAAATATACATTGGTCCAATGAAATAATAGGATATTGTGCACCAAGTAAGAAAAGTACTTTCCCCACATGTTGCACACTATAAAAATAAATATAAATTGGGAAACATGCAGACCCAACTTTATTTTTCTTTGAGTAATTACAATGTTAATTATTTTAAAATGTACTTTTTTGGTGACATTTAGAGAAAAAGGCTTGATTTTACTCATAAGGCTGGTAATTTGTGTGGTATATTAGTAATTCAAATTATGAAACACTTAATTTATTGTCAAAGTCTAATAATGATATTCTGAGATGGAACATTCAGATTGAAGTTATGTAATGTTTATGTTTGTAATAGATATAAGTAATAGGGTAGGAAAAGCACCTATTTTGAATAGCATAGAGAGTGTATAAAGAAAAACAATGGTTTATATAAAATTTGTAAGTAGAGTCTGATGGGCTGCCAGTAGATAAAAAAGTTTTATCAGTGATTTATGAAAGAAATGTGGTGAGCAACATTATTTATTTTAAAATAAAATAATATAAAAAATAAAATATATGAAATAATTCATAATAAAAACATATGTAAAAGGAAAGTACAAAAATGTGCTTACTGTAGATAATATTAATGTTAGATGAGTTTAGTTAAATTTAGGACTAGATTGTATATTTAAATTTAATGAAAACAAATACAAATGCATTTCATAATCACAGATTTTTTTATTTACAAACAAGTCGCATGTACCTCTGGGGTAATTAGCAACATATTGTATACATACATATAATATATATATATATATATACATAATAGATGTTTTACAATTTAGCTAATATCAGTGAGGTATTTCAAAAGATTTTGGTTATTGGAGTTTTTGCCAAGTACTAGTACTAGATTGTTACTAAGGTTATTGTCTTGCCTTGATTGGTAAAACTTTGGGCATGCGGTTAATAAATGTTTAACAGTGAATTGTATGTTACACATGAAGTTGCACAGTTTGCATTGTGGAGGTTCACTTTTAGTAAATAGGTAACTATGAGTAAGTCTAGTGTGACCTATTGATAGCCTTGTTAAAATAACTTGTAGTGATATTTTGTTAGTTGTGTTGAGACCAATGTTTTATTCCCAGTTTGGATTTTGATATTTGCCATTTGTTTTGCCAATAATCAAGATATGAAGTCAAAAAATTTAAATATTTTAACTCTTAAGCTATCTAGAGTAAAATAAAAATTACTATTAGAATGAATTTGTCATATAAAAATTTACACCAAAAGTTTTAGAAATTAATAATTTTCTTCTTTTAAAAGGATTGAAGTTTGTTACATTTATATTTAATAATCAAGTACCTAAATTGATAAGAACTACATTTATTAAGCATATAAAATATATTGAGTTAAAACCATAGTTAAATACAATTTTAACACTTTAAATAGCAAAATAAAATCTATATTTGAGTAAAAAATGTAGTAGGATATTTCATCACTGAAAAATTATTGTAATTCATTTCTTCATTTAGACTGGCCAAATTCTCAACTAAATTTTTTTATAACCACAAATTTTGATCTATTTCATACTAATTGCAATCTTTACCTTATGGTAACAAATATTACCAGGGAAACAACTAAAATAATATATTCTTACTAATATTTTATCATAATTTTACTCTGAAATTTAAACATTTTAAATGTTCAAAGCAAAAATAAAATAAATAAAGCAAAAGTTTAATAGGTATTGTACTTAATTATAATATACATGTATGTTGTTAACAAATTTTCTTGTATTTAACAATACTCACTGTTTTCAATAGTAGGATCATAGGAGTCTACAAATTGACCTTCTACAAATTGTATGCTAAGTGAAGACTTTCCTAAAAATATATAAGAATTAACATTTGCAGATTGAACTGATAAAGATTTTTTCTAACCTACTGATCTGTACCCCATTACGGCAATTTTCCGTTGCTTTGAAGGCATGTTGTACAATTAAAAAATGACGCTAAAATATCACAGACCTTTTTGTTATTCTCAGAAATGTATATTCTTAACCAATGCAATGCAAATATTAACTCACCACAATACATATATTTTAGTATGTGTGTGTATTATAAATGTGTAGATAAAAACTTTTTGAAATATATAACTTAAATATAAAGGGTTATAAATGCTTAATGTTAACAATTAACATTGATAATAATAAATTTTCCCCAAATTTGTCATTTTATTTTCTATTGCGAAGATTAAAATATAAAAGTCCAAGGTTATTCTACAAACAGTGTTGCCAAAAGCTGTCAAAAGCAAGGTTATAAACCTTTCGGAAAACGAACGTTAGTTGACGTACGCTATATTGGTCGACGTTAATTTAAAATAAGAAGAGCTTAGAGAGAGAGGAATTGAAGACAACATAAGAGTGAAATGCAAGGAGTCGCAAACCAATAATATAGTATGTGCGCGTTCCGCGTTCTTTTCGATTCACTCACTTCGAAGTGAGCTGAGATTTTTCCTCCCCCTTTACCGATACTGAATGTGGCGTTAACAGTTAGACTTGAGTCTTGAGTCGGAAATAAAGTGCTGTCTCTTATTCACGCATGCTTGGGCAGGTCGCGCGTTTCAAATGAGTTTGTCGTTCTTTTTGGTGCTTACTCACATCACTTTATATCAGATCACCTCATTTGAAGTGTGCTGAGAACTCAGTCAAAAAGAACGCACCTAATTGACCATTCCAGAATGACGTCATTGACGGTCGGCTGGGTGGCATACAAACTCATTAATTCCATTTGTTTATACAGAGTTTTGCACTTTTTGCAATTTCTTGAATAGAACCAGCTTCATATTGTTTATAAGCTTGGGTGCTTTTATAAGCAATATATACTTAGATTAGGAAAGCATATGGATACCGCACTTCGCTTTATTTTGAGCTTGCGTTCTGTGACACATTTTTAGCAGACGCCATTATTTCTGTGGCAAACAAAGCAAATACAACGTGTCCTTCATTTGTGAATTGTTAAGTGAAAATTATTGAGATTGTGAATTATTTTTGAACTGAATAATGGTGAATTGTTGTGCTTACGGATGCCGAAGTAGCAGCGAGAAAAGGAGATAGGAATTTCATTTTACAGGTAAACAAACGATTGTATATACAATGACCTTTGTAGATTTTTCTATTTTAAAAGATAAAAGAGTTATCTCTGAGTAATTATATTTAAGTATGTAATTATTCAGTCTTTAATTCATCTAATTATAGTGTTTGGATAACGCGGTTTAATAATATTCATTCTAAATCTGCATAAATAATATATTTTCTTGCTTCAAAACAGCCATTTTACCAATGGCGTAGGCAAGCAATTTTTAAGTTTCTCCAAATAAATCTAGCTATTCATTTCAATAGGAGATTAATGCAAAAAGGACTAACTCAAAACGACAAAAGAATTATTCACTGTAAAATAGGAGAATTTTCACTAGAAAAACATGTAGGTATTTTATAAACTTTTTATTTTTTGTTACAGCCTTCCTACAGATGTAGAAAAACGCAAATTATGGATAGGTAACATGGATATGGATAGGGAACCAACTAAAAATGATAGCCTTTGGTCAAAACGCTTTGAGGAATGTTGGTTATATAAAACTGATGCAAATTCAAGACTACATTTGCTCCATGAAGCTGTTCCAATAATTTTTCATCAGTTGCCCACATACCTGCAACCCAGGAAGGTATGTACCTACATAACTAATAACAATAAAACACCTTGGCAATTCTAAGTAAAACATAATTTAAATTTTTTGTGAATTGGAAATATTTATATAAAAATATTGTTTTTTCTAGGCCAAATAGAGAGCACTATTCGAATATATTCAGAGTACAGAACCCGGTCCTTCTACTTCCTCAACACAGTCATTAAACCCAACAGCTGATTGCCCTGGTTAAAAATACTGAAATGGAAGTTACTTCTAGAAACTATTAGAAGTTAAGAGAAGACTAGAAAAATTAGGGTATTAAAACAATCTATAAACAGGCTAAAAAGAAAAGTTGTTTCCCTTAAACAATTAATAACCAGTTTGAAAAATAAGAACTTGATTGATAATGAAAAAGCCATTTTATTAGAAAATGTGAGTAGTGTAAATAAGCAATTGTTACAAAGAATGCAATGTCTAAAAATAAAAAATACCCACCTGAATTACGAAAATTTGCATTGACTTTAAATTTTTTCTCTCCTATAAAGCTTACAAGTATATCAGGACAGTATTTGAAACGTGTTTGCCCCATAGAAGCACTATTGGGAAATGGCTGCAAACTATGCAGCTCCTGGTTTCACAATTGAATAATTCAATACTCTGAGTAAACTTATAGAAAATTCAAATAAACCATTACTTTGTTCTCTTATCATTGATGAGATGTCAATTCGGCAGCACTTGGTATGGAATGGTAAAAGTTTCCACGGTTAGTCAATTTTGGGGTTGATTTGGATGATGATTCAAATGAATTAGCCAAAGAAGCTGTTGTTTTAATGATAGTTGCAATTAATGACACATGGAAGCTTCCACTTGGCTATTTTTTGTCTAATGGTTTAAATGGTGAACAAAAATGTTCTATAGTCAAACATCACTATTAATATCAGCAAATAAACAGTTTTAATTTAAGTATTTATTTAATATTAAGGTAGTTATAGATTAATTATGTTAATATTTTCATAACAAATAAAGATTTTTTATAATTACTAGTAAATTTTATTTGTTATTTATATACTCCTTGATTAATATAATATAGTTAGTATTTTATTTTATAATATAAATATGATTTTTTTGTTTTATCATATCATGTACCTATATGTACCTTTGCTGAATTTTATTCACTTCCTTCCTTTGATACCAACCGATTATTTGTATCTAAGAAACATACAACTATTACCTATTATATGTGGGAAAAATGTATTGTAAACATTATGTTACGCCACTGACCTCATCGATTATGTGGCAAGTGGTAACAGTTTCACGACTCGGGTTACGCGTCCACTCTCTTTCCTTGTGTAAGAATATATAAGACCTTAGATTAGGAAAGCATATGGATAATGGATACCGCACTTCGCTTTATTTTGAGCTTGCGTTCTGTGACACATTTTTAGCAGCCGCCATTATTTCTGTGGCAAACAAAGCGAATACAGCGTGTGCTTTATTTGTGAATTTTTAAGTGAAAATTATTGAGATTGTGAATTATTTTTGAACTGAATAATGGTGAATTGTTGTGCTTACGGATGCCGAAGTCGCAGCGAGAAAAGGAGATAGGAATTTCAATTTACAGGTAAACAAACGATTGTATATACAATGACCTTTGTAGATTTTTCTATTTTAAAAGATAAAAGAGTTATCTCTGAGTAATTATCGCACCTCCGGTGGAATAACGTCACTTATGCAAATAGTATTTTTTTTCAGGAGAAGCGATTGAATATTGGAAATCATATAAAATGATAACCCTTACAATTATATGCCAACTAAGTGAATAATATTTTAACTACTTCTATTAGCTTTTATTTTGTATAATAATTATTTGCCCTTTTAAATAAAATTTCAATAATATTCAGTATTAAAGTTGCTTACCCCCTCAGTAGTGACGTTATGGCACTAAGCTAAAATTAAAAGTGAAATTGTGACCTATGAAGTAAAACTCATTATTATATCACATTTAAAGTTTTTATTGCTAAAAACAAGTAACAATAAATAAACAAGTTCTTCTAAATGAATTAAACTTAAAAATTCAGCAAAAAATACCAGTAAGTACTTCCTAATATCAGTGAATTTACCATTGAGTGAATTTAAAAAAAAAGAAGAAATGAAATTTTGAAGTACCTAGGTATATAATTGCACTTGAGGAACACTAATATTTCTATCACAGTGTAGAATTGAGAGCCGATTTTTAAATAATCAGATAACTTCTATTTGGAGAATAAATTAACAACTTTTCATTGTAAACTCTTAGTTTATTAACCAGATAGTAGTTATCTGATTATTGAAAATCGGCCCTAAGGCGAAGGTTTGCTGCACACTGGCAACGTTAGTTACAATAATTAACAACAAACAACTAAATTTAATCCACTTTTAAAATCTGGTACCTATTCTTAGAATATTTCACTGTAGGAACTACTAGGTAACTTAATCAGACTTTAGGTTACTTAATAAGCAAATAAATGCAGTATTTCCCTATTTGGTATTTGTATTCAGTACTTAAACTTTAGGAACACTAATTTAATCAGACTTTAATCACAATGCTTATTAATCATCACAGACATACTTTTCTTCATAAATCAAAATAAAAAAAACTGTCAATTATAAAATCAAAACTAAAAATAAACTTCTCAAAAAAGTTTAAGAGGGCACAAAAACAAGCGCAATCCTTAGAAAAGTTAAAATAATAATGCCCCGGAAATAAAAATATTTAGCACTTTCAACTTAAATAAACTTCTCAAAAATAAGTAAAATGGCACATACAAGCTAGGTTTGTGCCCACTCAACCTTATAATAAAATAAAAACAATTATAATAAAAAAAACCTCGGTACTTGTTACCTATGCCTAAATAAAAAAAATAAATATTGCGTGTAACCATCAGCAAACTATGATGGTAACATCTGTATGATAAATGCTAAAAAATTATGGTTTTGTGAAAAAAATAACTGGGATCTAAAGATCTATAAAAAACTTTTCGTAGAATCTTGGCACAATGTTTGTTGCAACCAATTGCAAAAGATCGCGTTTCTTGCGTTCTGTAATGGCAATTTTTGAAGAATAGGCTGGTTTCTTGGCAATGTCACCAATCCCTTGAATTCTACCTCTGTTTCCGCGAAGATTCTTTGATCTTGGCTGAATCCCAGTTCTCAGTTTTGTAGGTCGTTCGGTATTGGTAATTCTCGCAGTTTTTTGTAAACTTGATGTTTTTGATTTCACTTATTTTGATCGTACTTCCATCGATATTTTTTGTCATGTTAAAGTTCATTTCATCCTCTAGAGCCTTCAGATCAATGAAATGGTTGTAGTTCATTTCTTTAACAACGAATGATTTTCCAGTCTTCTTTGCTCCGCGAATCAGGGATACGTACTGTTCAGGCACATATATAGGACCTGATCTTTTAGCTTTAGTTATAGCTTTTTCTATAACAGAATGGGCTACATCCCCCTCATTCTGAGTATGACCTGAAATCAAAAAATTATGTTGGAGGGAATTTATGTTCAGCGTTGTGACTGCGTAGTGGTACATCGCAAATACGAACCTGTTTTTTTGCTGGCCGTAGCAATTGTCTGAGTAGATAATTATATCGCAGCCTGGATGTTTGAGAGCAAGTTCCTCCAAGTACGCATACACGCATGATCCTATTTCTATCGCTCCTCGGTTGGAGGAACTTCGTACGTTGTGTCGTTGTTGTTACAAATAATACATCGAAATCAATTCAATTCTAGAGAAATAATGTCACTACTGCACTTGAGTCATTGTTGCACCAAGATTAACAAATATAAATGTCACAATTACCTTAGTGCCGATGTAGCTCCCAGTCACATCCACTCGTGCGGGGGGCCCGCGCGCAACTACCAATGAGACGTTGTTTCTCCTGGAGGCCTCTCGATTCGCGCCTAAACCATAACGACACATCTGCCATCTAGCGAAAACTATACGAACTAGACAAGTGACATTAACGCACCATGTAAAGGGGTACCTAAGGAGATTTTTTTCATACTCAGCTCAATTTCGGAAAAATTTGCATAAGTGACGTTATTGCACCGGAGGTGCGTTATATTTAAGTATGTAATTATTCAGTCTTTAATTCATCTGTTCATAATGTTTGGATAACGCGGTTTAATAATATTCATTCTAAATCTGCATAAATAATATATTTTCTTGCTTCAAAACAGCCATTTTACCAATGGCGTAGGTAAGCAATTTTTAATTAAGTTTCTCCAAATAAATCTAGCTATTCATTTCAATAGGAGATTAATGCAAAAAGGACTGACTCAAAACGACAAAAGAATTATTCACTGTAAAATAGGAGAATTTTCACTAGAAAAACATGTAGGTATTTTATAAACTTTTTATTTTTTGTTACAGCCTTCCTACAGATGTAGAAAAACGCAAATTATGGATAGGTAACACCAAAATTAAGGATTTGGGAACCAACTAAAAATGATAGCCTTTGGTCAAAACGCTTTGAGGAATGTTGGTTATATAAAACTGATGCAAATTCAAGACTACATTTGCTCCATGAAGCTGTTCCAATAATTTTTCATCAGTTGCCCACATACCTGCAACCCAGGAAGGTATGTACCTACATAACTAATAACAATAAAACACCTTGGCAGTTCTAAGTAAAACATAATTTAAATTTTTTGTGAATTGGAAATATTTATATAAAAATATTGTTTTTTCTAGGCCAAATAGAGAGCACTATTCGAATATATTCAGAGTACAGAACCTGGTCCTTCTACTTCCTCATCACAGTCATTAAACCCAACAGCTGACTGTCCTGGTTAAAAATACTGAAATGGAATTCAAATAAACCATTACTTTGTTCTCTTATCATTGATAAGATGTCAATTCGGCAGCACTTGGTATGGAATGGTAAAAGTTTCCACGGTTAATCAATTTTGGGGTTGATTCAAATGAATTAGCCAAAGAAGCTGTTGTTTTAATGATAGTTGCAATTAATGACACATGGAAGCTTCCACTTGGCTATTTTTTTTTGTCTAATGGTTTAAGTGGTGAACAAAAATGTTCTATAGTCAAACATCACTATTAATATCAGCAAATAAACAGTTTTAATTTAAGTACTTATTTAATATTAAGGTAGTTATAGATTAATTATGTTAATATTTTCATAACAAATAAAGATTTTTTATAATTACTAGTAAATTTTATTTGTTATTTATATACTCCTTGATTAATATAATATAGTTAGTATTTTATAATATAAATATGATTTTTTTGTTTTATTATACCTATTAAATGTACCTATATGTACCATTGCTGAATTTTATTCACTTCCTTCCTTTGATACCAACCTATTATTTGTATCTAAGAAACATACAATTATTACCTATTATGTGGGAAAAATGTATTGTAAACATTATGTTACGCCACTGACCACATCGATTATGTGGCAAGTGGTAACAGTTTCACGACTCGGGTTACGCGTCCTCTCTCTTTCCTTGTCTAAGTATAAGACTGTGTGCCACCCAGAGAAAATGGCGGATCTTGTCAAAGTCACGTGTTCTGGCGCCTTTGACAATCTGTCATATATTGAGCATTGACTCCAACATTAGAGAGAGTGAGAACTAAATTAATGAGAAATTATACGCGTCACAAAACTAGACACATTTTGGTTACGTGACATAGGGCAACAATTCGAATAGTTATAAGGAATTATATAGTCAAGTTAAAAAAAATAATAATTTGTATTGCAAGAGAAATTTTAAAATACTGGATTACTATATTAGAACTACATTGCTGTTTATTGTAATGTGATTAATAGCTTGAACAGATACAGTACCTACATACAAAATATATGTTATACTATGGGTGTGTTCGGGGAGCACGCTATTTGCGCCAGTTGGCGCTATCTAGTACTATTCCTCGTTTGCGTTATATGGTTCTTGGCGCTACATAGCTCGAAAACGTGCTCCCCGAACACACCCCGTATATTTTAAAATAATAATTTACAAAGTGTTCATTAGAATGACGTCAGGCAATATTGATGTGGTATAAACCAAATACTAAATTGGAAATTTATATCTTAGAGTAAATCTTAAATACTAAATTGGAAATTTATATCGTAGAGTTCCTAAGAGGGGCGTTTCTAATCTGGTAAAACTGCCTGAATTTAGTGAAAAATCTGGTTATTTTTAAATTACAAGAATATAGAGTAGATGGCGATAGTGGTTTCAAATTTGTAGTATTTTTCTTAGACAAGGAATATGCTTTCCTAATCTAAGGTATTTTTATTATAAATTTGAATATTTTTAGAGCTTGTTGACTTTCTTTATCTAAGACAGATGAAAATATGAATTTTGCTTCGTAAATCTTTGAATGTTTCCACGACATTTGACGACATACCTACACTTACATTTGACCTCGAGACCATAAACAGATGAAAAATACCTGTATATTTTTTTATTAAATATCCTATTAATTTGGGTACATTATGGAAGATTGTTGTGTCATAGGCATAACAAGTTAATTGTTTTTAGGATTTAGAATATCGACATATAAAAAAATAAAATAAGATTTCGGCATACCTAACAAATAATTAATTAATTAAATTTATTGTACTAAATAGAGTAGGGTCGGATATTGAAAAAAGTATCCGGATACCGGATACGGATACTCAAAATGTTTCCGGATACTTTTTAAAAAAGTTCGAATACTTTCATTTAAAAATGTATTCGGATACAAGTATCGGGATATTTTTTTCGGATATTTCCTAGGATACTTAGAAGGATACTTTTTTTAAAAAGGACATAAATTATTAGTATTAAAACTATGTGATGTGCATGTATTTTTAATGTAATATATAACAATAAAAATACATTAACTGATGAGCTAACGAAAAACTTTTTCGTGACAGTGCCTGAGCTTTTGATATTGAATTTGGCCAGCGTCGGACCAGCGGAGTTTTCAAATTTTAAACTTTTTAGGGGGTGTACTTATTTGTACTTGTAGGTACACTAAAATAAAAATATAAATATTAGGATGTCCTTTATTATAATCCGAAAAATAATTTCTTCTAATAATAAATACAGGTTACAAAGGGGTTCTTGAAAAGAGAGATATAGAAAATATAAAAAATAAATGTAAGTAATTAATTAAACAACGTCCTTATGAAAGATTTATAACTGATTAGGTAAAAACAAAGATCCATTGGAATATAATAATATATTATAACGGTGACCAGTACGAAAAATGGGATTTAACATAACAACGTATTATTTGAAGGTGTTGAAGTAGATGTAAATTTTTAGAATATATTTTGTGGGGAAAAATTTAAATACTTTTCCAAATCGTTTGATGATTATTGCAAGTGTTACTATAATGTTTGTAAACATTAACAGGTTAGTCCATCTTCAAATAAGTACCTTGCTAATTATTAACTGCCTAAATAAATAAATATTTATTTTTTGGAGAGTATTGGACATACCTATGCAAATTACCACCCAGATCCATGATTTAATGAAAAATGGAGTACAAAGTAAAGCACACCATACAATAAAGCTTATAGTTTATTTTTATTTTGAGAATGTGGCGCAAGAAAAAAATATTTGCATGTTTTCAATAACCTACGATAATAACTAACCAATCTAGTAGGGGTCAAGGTGTCGGCTACAGGCCACCGACACCAGGGTTGTAAGTTGAGGGGACCAGGCAAATCCCCGAGGAAACTTTGACCAAGACCGTCTGTGCGCGTTCGCATCCTGCACGAGGTGACCCTGCTCTTACAAAACACAGCGGATCTAGACAAGGTAAGTCGATAAAATCCCCCAAGTCAGAGGTGTTACGCGACCCGTGCCTAAGACTGGATGGCACCGGGGTTATGGTGTCGTGAACGGAGCCTTCGGGATACTAGGCAACCTCCCGTAAGTATGTAGCCTTACTGCGATAATGCGGGGCTCTGTCGCAGTGGACCTTTATTTCCCTTGCTACTCGTGGGAACAATATGAGTAAAAATATAGAAGACTACAAAACAGGCCACAAGGGGGATAACTCCCCTGTTCACCAGGGTACTGGCGTTACCATGGAGGGAGATAATCCCACTGGTCGCCAGGTTTCTGGTGAAGCAATGGAGATCACCGAGGAGGTGGAAAGGGAGTTGTTATCATCCCCTCAATCCTCTAAAGGTGAAACCAAATTAGGCGAGGACGAAGCCGTGAAAGCGGTCAAACGCCTCGACCTGAACAAAAGGGCAAGGTTCTCCGGTGCGACGAGAAAACGTCTAAGCCGGCTACTGAAGAGCGGCATCGATTATGATGTCGCGTTGGCCCAGATCCTGAGGGAGCTGGACGAGAAGGGAGGAGATAAAACTCGACCCAAGACCTCGTCTGATCAGCGCTTGCCGAAGGTGGGGCAAGAAGGGAGAAAGGATCCCCCTGCCTCTTCTTCTGGTAAGCGTTCTCGCTCGGATGGCAGCACCCCGGAAGCGAAGGTGAAGAAACCTCGTATTAGGACTGTATCCGGGCAGACCACTGAACGCTCGTTTAGGGACGTGGCACAGGGAGTCAGAGTGGGCATTATCCACCTCGATCACCCTAACGTCCGTCTCTCAAACGAGCAACTGCGCCTCGTACAGCGGTCGATTATGACCGCATTAGACGAGGTGCCGGACGACGGACCCCAAGTCCGTTTCCTGGGTAGCACAATCCGCCCGGGAATGCTCATCCTTGAGTGCGCCGATGCGACGACGGTTGAGTGGATGGAGCAAGCCGTTAACGACCTGCATCCATGGCACGACGCCAGACTCAAACTGGTGCATAAGGAGGAAATACCCAAACCCCACATCTGCGTGGCCTACATCCCCGAAGAAGGGGAAACACCTAGATTGGAGGGGAAAGTGGTACTGAAACGTCTACGGACAATGAACCGAGGCCTGAACACTCCGGAATGGAGTGTGCTACGTAGGGAACCTACGGGTCCCGTGTTACAGTTCGATTTTCGATTAGGTTAGATAAGAAAGAAAGAATTCAAACAAGTAGATTTACATCGATATTTTAACTATAATTCCACTACAAATAACATTAAAAGCTGTGGTTTCTCAATATTTTTCTAATTTAGGCAACACTTTTAGCATCTGGTACTAAATCTTATATTATTTGATCCAAATAAATTAATTTCCAATATTGGTATTTTTCCTAAGGCCTTTATAGTTAAATCATTGATCTGGCTTACACATTCTCCAGCTTACTAAATTTACCTAAAACAAAAGAAAAAACAACTTTTAAAATATCAAAATAACGTCGAGTAATAAGTTAATACTCATTTCTTAATTTTAAATAAATAAATACTATAATTAGTTTATATAGGAAAACACAATAAAGTCGCTAAATAATAAAGAATTACTTACCAGATATTAAAAATACTTTTCTATAGTCCAATAACGCAAATCACATAAAATAAATAAATCTTCATTTGTTTATGTTCGTTGATATACCAGTTTGCTGCTTTCTGTCAAGAAATATTGTTTTTAAATCAGTCGTACCACTAATGAGGCCTAATTAGCAGGATTTTTAGAAACTACAGGTACCTATTGCGGTATTAGCAAAATATTCTTTTTAAACTGATAAAGTAGCGTTGAATTATTTTGGCAATATATTAAATATTAGTATTACTCTAAAATAAATTAAAATAATAATAATATAATCTTATAACTCTTTGATAATTACAAGTGTACTTAGAGTACCCTAGAATAGTACTCGGTACTATTTTATTATGTTGGCTATTACCTTTTTGGAATCTTGAACAAGATGGGTAGGGGAAGAGGAAGCCAAAGGGGGCATTCTTCGACAAGGTAATTGGAAGGTCGAGTTGAATATAATTTTGCTATAGTGACGTTATTTTCATAAGTGGATTTCTATCTTACTACTCTTAGGAGGATTATTTTGAAAAGCAAGTTACTTTTAATTTTCGGTGGAGTTTGGTATTGATCGATATTGGTTTTCTTCCGAAAATATTTCCTTTAGAGAAGGGATTACGCAAATTAAACAAGACCTCTACAAATAACTAATTTGAGAACTATTCAAATCATAAAAAAAAAACCCTATATTGAGGGTGAGTACTTACACTTAATACTTTTTTATTGCAAAACCAGTAAATTTCTTTCAATCTTATTTAAATTGCTTACTTTTTTGGTTTTTTTTGTATTTCTCGTTAATGAGTAGTTTTATATCACTTTCTTTACGTTGGCAAGTTAAATTTCTGTAATTACGAATTTTTGAAGCATTTTGCTATTAAATAAATTTTAATTTTAACATTGTATATTAGTTTAACGGTTGTAAATTATTAATAATTGGGCCTAATGAAAGAAAAATTGAACAATCATGTTTTTTTAGTAACGAAAAGAATATAATATTTTTCTATGGTTTTAGGGTTTTTTTTGTATCTCTTCTTTGTTAATACATTAACTACACAAGTTTCCCAAACAGAAATATTGTATTGTACAAAGCCAACAGAGGTTTTATTTTTGGATTAAAAAGGACCGGTTTGGTTGTCAAGGATAACAAATATAGGAAGCCGTCGCTGGACCAACCGCAAGTTTTTTTTTGCTCATTTTTATTTCATTTTTTTTACATTTTAATTAAACTGGTTAATTTCACTTGTTTGCCTGTGATTCTTTATTATTAATATATATTTTTGTAATAGCATATTGTTAACCGTTGCGCCTGAGCTCACGCGAAGCGTATCATAATCACACGTTGTTAATATTATTATTATTATTATCATTTATTTATATTATCGTATTCTACCTTTAATGATTAATTCAATCCTTCGCATTAAATTTTTTTTTACCATTTAATAATATAGTTTTGTTGTCAACCGGCCCACTTGTTGCAAGTCAATTAATTATATATTTATATATAAAAGTCTTTTGGCATTTTGGAGACATTTTTGAAGCATATTTTTATTTAGGGTATCCCAGGATACAATTTGCCTGGCGCCCATTATTAGTAAACTATAAGTACACGTTTTTTTTGTTTTGTGGACCCAACCCTACTCCACTAGCTAGTCGTGGATACCCGAACAGCTATAGACTGTTCAGACCGTTACACCCGGTCAAACGTGGACGTTTGCAATCGACGATGAATCGATGCAAGAACTGGAGAGGCTAAATCTCCGCCCTTTCTACGGGTTTGGTCGGATTCACTTCCGATGCAGGGCCCGGGGAGGACGAGAGGAAAAGGCCCCCAAGGAAAAGACCACCGCGTCTACCGCTGTTGGCACCTCGGTAGCCTCCGTGGGGTCAAAGAAAGGGGTTAATCCTCCTGCTAGGACTCCGGTAGAGGATTCAAGGAGTCAGTCAACAGCTGCTTCTGTAACGGCCCCGAAGGACAAGAAGGGAAAAACCCCTCTGTCCGGAAAGGCGCTGAAAAAGAGAGCACCAAAGGGGGGGAAAAAACCTAACCCAGGGGGAGAGGGGAAGAGAGATCCTCCTCCTCCTCCTCCTCCTCCTCCAACGGTAGTATAAAAATGCCGTCCCATATTGGTGTTCTTCAGGCCAATATACAACATGCCAAAGCGGCGTCATTCCTCCTTGGCAGGGTTTTTGGCCGAGAAAACATCGACGTGGCAATAATCCAGGAACCCTGGATCTCCAACACAGGCCGAATTAGCGGCCTTGGGAACAGTTCGGGTAAGCTGGTGGTCGGCTCAGGCGGCAAGCCTAGAACTTGTCTACTTATTCGAAATAACATTAATCATTTTTTGTTAACAGGGTTTTGCACAGCAGATGTAGTTGCGGCGCAACTCTCGCTCCCGGTGGGAGAGAACAGGCTCGAGCTAGTAGTCTGTTCGGCGTATTTCCCGGGGGATGAACCAGGACAACCTCCTCCAGCGGTAGTGCGGGACCTAATCGCCTTCTGCAAGAGGAACAACAGACAACTGATCATTGGATGTGATGCAAATGCCCACCATCTGGACTGGGGAAGTACCAACACCAATGCAAGGGGTGAGTCACTCTATAATTATATATTAGGGGAGGGACTTTCAGTTAACAATGAAGGTTCTGAACCAACTTTCGTGACTAGGGTCCGTAAGGAAGTTTTAGATATAACAATTAGCACTCAGCTTATGAGCACCAAGATTGTTAACTGGCGAGTCTCCACCGAACCTTCCTGTTCCGACCACAGACATGTGAGATTCGAGGTGAAGGTCGGGGAGAGGCCTATAGTCCAATTCCGTGATCCTAAATGCACGGACTGGAGTGGATACCGAAGGTCCCTCCGAGTGCACTTGGAGGGGAGGATTGGGTCAATAAAAAACAAAAATGATATAGAAGCAGCGAATGAGCATATGCGAAACGCAATTCTATTATCATACCAGGAGAACTGCCCACTCAAGGAGAAGAGGGACAATAGAGGGTCACCTTGGTGGAGCAGCAGCCTGGACAAAAAAAGGAAAGAAGTTCGACGTCTCTTCAATCGAGCTAAAGTAGCAGGGTGCTGGGATATCTACAGGACTGCTCTAACGGAATATAACAAGGCCATCAGAAGGGCAAAAAGGGATTCTTGGAGGAGGTTCTGCCAGAGTATCTCTGATGTACCTGCCGGAACAAGAATCCACAAGATTCTCTCTAGGGATCCAGCACAGGAAGTCGGCTCGATAAAACGACCGGACAGTTCCTTCACGGATTCCAAGAGACAGACGTTGGAGCTCTTACTACAGAACCACTTTCCTGGCAGTCTGCTTCTGGAAGACCGGCAGCCGATCCCCCTTCCTTTTGGGTCGCTGATACGACCAAACAAGGAGGATTGGGAGGCGGCAACGAAAATGGTTACCCCATCAACGGTGAAGTGGGCGATGAGTGCGTTCACCCCATACAAATCACCGGGAGAGGATGGCATTTTTCCCGCGCTGTTGCAAAACGGTGAAGAGGAGTTGCTACCTCTGCTAACAAAATTATTACAGGCGAGTCTAGCGTGGGGTTATCTTCCGCTGAGCTGGTCGACCGCAAGGGTCGTATATATACGTAAAGCGGGGACGGTGAATAACTCCCTCCCTAAATCCTTTAGGCCGATCAGCCTCACATCGTTCGTACTAAAGACTCTAGAAAGAATTCTAGATAGGCACATTAGGGAGGGGAACCTTAGGAATTTTCCTTTGAATCCCCACCAATATGCTTACCAGGTTGGGAAGTCCACGGATTTGGCACTTAACAACCTCGTAGGAAAAATAAGCCACTCTCTTGAGAACAAAGAGATTGCACTGGCAGCCTTCCTAGACATTGAGGGAGCATTCAACAACGCACTACCTCACTCCCTATGTGCTGCTCTTCAGCGCAGGGGAGTAAACAGGATTATCTGTAACTGGATAAAAAACATGCTTGGTAATCGGTACGTAGTGTCATCACTGCAGGGAGAGACTGTTCGATTCAGGGCGGCTCGGGGGTGCCCACAGGGGGGTGTTCTATCGCCCCTTCTGTGGTCACTCCTGGTTGACTCGCTTCTTGGGACTCTCTCCCTGCGGGGAGTGGATTTCCAATGCTATGCGGACGATCTGGTTATAATAATAAGGGGAAAATTTGAGGAGACCATCTCGGAGATCCTTCAAATGGCCCTAAATATAGTACACAGGTGGTGTGAGGAGGAGCAGATGTCGTAAACCCCCACAAAACAGTAATTATTCCGTTCACCAAAAGGAGGAAGCTGGATAATCTGCGACAGCCGACTCTTTACGGTGAACTCATTCCTTTTGCGGAGGAGGTAAAATATCTGTAATCCTAGATAGAAAACTTACCTGGAACTCCCATCTGGAGAGAACAATAAACAAAGCCAGGGTATCCCTCTGGAATCTCAGAAGGGTCTGTGGAAAATCATGGGGGATGAATCCCAAACAGATTTACTGGATTTATCAAACGGTGATAAAACCAATGGTCACGTACGGCTCAGTGGCGTGGGGGTCGAAAGGACTACAACAAGCTGCTGCAGCGAAGTTGTCTGGTCTGCAGAGAACTGCATGCGTGGCCATTACGGGCGCTATGTCCACCACTCCGACGGCGGCAATGGAGAGACTCCTAGGTTTAACTCCACTCCCCATTCTTTTGGAGAAGGAGGCTAGGATGGTCTCTTACAGAACCAAGTCGATAGGTAACCAGATAACGGTGGAGGCACTTTGGGACCACGCGGGACTAGTGGGGAAGTTAAATTCCCACCAAGTCCTTGGAATGGTATCAGACATGCTTGCCACACGTGTACACGTGGAAAGGGCCTTTAACGTCCTATTCCCAAGTAGGGACGAATGGAAAGGAGGTGCAATCTCCTTCTCTGGGTCCGACTGCGTTGTATACACGGATGGCTCGAAAAATTCACTGGGTGTGGGAGCCGGGGTGTATAGCAGAAATCCGAGAGTTGACATTTCAATAAACCTTGGTAAGTACGCTACTATCTTTCAGGCGGAAACGTTTGCTATAGATTTGTGCGCAAGGGAGTTGATTGCCCAACCCCTAGTAAACAAATGCATATACATAATTTCGGACAGCCAGACAGCGTTAAAAGCACTGAATTCTACCCGGGTTGATTCAAAGCTGGTGTGGAGCTGTATCGAATCCCTTAACAACCTTGGAGCAAATAACAGAGTAACGCTACTCTGGGCTCCAGGGCATGCGGGAGTGGAGGGCAATGAAAGAGCCGACACTCTGGCAAAAAAGGGAACGGAGTCCGCGTTTATTGGACCGGAACCATTCCTTGGCATAGCAAAAAGCACTGCCAAGGACATTATCTCCAGCTGGGCAGCGAGGGAAACCCTTCTGCACTGGGAGAATATACCGGGGCTTACCCACTCGAAAGCGTTTATATCTCAACCTTCGAGCAGAAAAACAGCTCAGCTCCTGGAATTGAGTAGAAGTAACCTACGCATTCTTACTGGACTGTTGACTGGACACTGTCGTCTGAGAAACCACCTGAGGAAGCTCAGTCTGAGCAATACGTCGGACTGTCGCTACTGCAGTGTGGCAGACGAATCGGCAGAGCACATTCTTTGCTATTGCCCCGCGTTAGAAATGATCAGGCTCCGCTCGTTTGGCCTCATACGGCTAGAGCCTACCGACTTTAGACAAGTCTCGCCAAAATCGATCTTGGACTTTGTTAAGAAGTGCAGACTGGATGGCGAATTGTGACCCTTAGGGGTGAGCCACAATAGGCCCTAGTTTGGCCGCAGTGGAGGGGTGGGAAACGCCCCGCTCACATTGAACCTAACCTAACCAATCTAGTATCTATAGAAATACACTTTGTGCACCTGTTTTTAAGATACCTGAAGAAGCTGACTATCAGCAATTGGCTAACAATACTCTTGCAAGTACTAAACATAATTATTAATGTTATGGGTATATCTTAATAAAACTAATTGTATCATTAAATTATGACTATTAATTATACTCCAAAAATGTCAACCCCATACTTTGTGGAATCAATTGAAATTAAAATGTATCCAATAGGATTGTAACTTTAATTTTTTAACTGGTATCTTTTACACAAATGAAAAACTCTGAAAAATTTTATAACGATCCATATTTTATTTACATTTTAAAGCACTTTCCCTCTAATAATCAGAAGTGATAAAAGGTAAGTTTAAATTTGTTTATTTACTGGTTTAATTTTTTACAATTAATAGGTATTGATTTATTTATTTTATTATATATGATTCAGATCTAAATATCAAATTTAGTTTTAAAAGATATAGGTATTTTGCATTTTAGATATATGAGTTTTCTTCTTTTTAAGTACCTACCAATAGTATTTAGCCCATGTTGAAGTATTTTCTTTGGAAAATTGAAATCAGTGGTATTTTGTGTACTACTGCTACTGTGTGCTTATTCCCCTGTGAATTTGTCTCTTGATACTAAATAATCAGCATTACCTGGATAGCATATTTCTTTGGTTTCATATAAGATGCTTTACTAGGGCATCTCAGAGAAGTGTTAATGCTACTCTTCCTTTGAGCCATCCTTTGTCTACTTTAAATACTAGGATAGACCAGGAAGAATATTAGTATCTTTTTCTAAATCAAAACTATTATATGGTAAACAAAATATGGTAAACAAAATATTTCTACAAATAGGTTACTACTTTTCTAAAGTATTTCAAAAATGTCCTGAAAATACTATTTTTAGCAATATACTTTTTCTGGCAACCATATGTTATTTCATCTATGTTTAGATAATTAAATTGTTGGAGAAATAAATCGATGGTTTTCAAAATGTATTCTACTGTTTCCTCAAAAACTTTGGACCTCAAATAACTGCCTACACTGGTTGTATTCTGTTGATAGTAAGAAGACTGACAAAATTTGTGAGTTAGTAAAGTTATGAATAATTTTATATTTTATTTCTAATCTTAAATTTTTTAGAACTGTTTCCTCAAAAACTTTGGACCAGTAACTGCATACACAAGTTTTTTTTTTAAGTAAATGTTAAATACTGTCACATTATCAAATAAGTAGGTTGTCATAAATCTAAAATGTAGTCATATTATTGTCAAAGAAGTTGTCATTGTATGATAAGTAAAATACACCTTTCGTTTTGTTAAAAGGACTTTTATTAGTAAATTTATAAAAGTAAATAATTGATAACTTTTAATGTTAATTCTAATCTTTTATTTTTTAGAACTCTTTCTTCAAAAACATTGAATCTGGACCCTTATAGAACCCATGGCTACATCAATATGTTATTGATTATTATTGTGGGATACTATGTGTTTTAAAATACAAATGTTTATTTTAGGGTTCAATTACATTTTAAACATTACCTAATAACATCTGCATATTATTAGTAAATAACAAGTAAATGTTTTGTTTTTCTTTTTTAGGACTCATTTTCTCATTTATATGTACCCAGCTCACCATATTATGGATAGATATGAACTTCGTATTGACATGAATATGGAACCCTTTGGTCTGTTTTATCATTTACCAACACTTTCAATGGTGAAGGGGATATGTACCCTTTGTGAGTATAAGTTTAAAAAAACAAGACATATCCAGTATCCAACTCAAATTTGTAAAAATATTACATATTTGACTGTAAATTATAATTCTTCACATTGTCTAAAGAGAAAGCTATTATATTTATACATAGGTATTGAACATGTAAATAAATATTGTAGAAACCCTTACTTTGTGGACATTATTATCATTCTTATTTATAAAAATAGTTAAACACTTAGCTGTTAATATTTACATACCTAACTGGTTTTAATTTATAAATGTAAATCCCTTAGGTTGGGTTTATGTTATTTAACAAATAAAGATATAAGATAATGATTAGGTAGGTAACTTAAAAGATTAAAAAAGGGTATAAACAAAAATCAAAAGCAAAACACTAAAATTAATATATTTTGACGTTATAAACGACAAATAAGGTTAGGTTGGTTATGTTAAGTGAAGTTTGGATGGTTTGGATTTGGACTTAGACAAGGAAAGAGAGAGGACTGCGCATTGGAATTAATTTATGTAACCCATTTACCACCAAACTAATGGCGGACAATATTGACATAGGCGTATCATATGATTTTTCTTACAAGATTATTAAATAATCATTTTCATTATTTCGTATTACAAATCTAATTTAAAAAAGTCTTTAAATATGTACTGCTCCAAAAAAAAAACAACAATCATTTTAAAACATATTTATTTAATAAATATTACAATTTTAATCTATTTTATCTATTTTAAATATATGTTTTTATTCCACGCCACTGCAAAACTATTACATCTATGAGCAAATAATAACAATTAAATGAAAAATAATCTTTAAAACTGAATGAAAACAATTTTCAAATTGCATGTACAATTAATTTAAGTTATCATACATAACATATATGTGATTCAGTTAAACATCTATTACCTGAAAGCTGTAATATTTTATTTTAAATATTTTTATTTAAAATACTTTTTACCTATGAAATGAAATTCCTTCCTCTTTTTTAGCACTCTGACTGTTGCACTTATAAACTGCACAATTAACCATTTTAAAATGTCTATTCAGGTAATTAAAAAAGGTGAAAATTAATAAGAAAACTAAAAAAATACAATTCGACGTTCCAAATTTGTTTACCACCAAACGTTTGAAAATTGGCTTCACTCACACGCATAAGGTTTTCATTGGGTACATTCAGGAGGTCCCAGCGGCTGAGATCGCTTAGTAAGGAGTCTCTCTGAATGTAGCGCTTGAAAGCTATTCAACAGCGGCTGACTGTTTTGCTCAGCGTAGAAATTTGTCGCTTTCTAAAAAGCGCATCACGATTTTGACATTAATGACATATCGAAATTGGGTTATGTAGGTTTTTGTTGATCTTAATTATATTCTAAGGTGTTGATTGTTGGGTTAAGATTTATCCAATTGATAATTGAAGATAATTATTGAAGTTTTGTACATAAACACAATAGACATATAAAAACCAAAATAAAAATTGGGTTATGTTTTCAAATGTTTTGACATTTGTTCCGCTTTCAGTGAGCCACGCATTCAGGCGAAACGAAGGCGCTTATTAACAGCGGCCACAGCACGCTGAGTGGCTAGATCTAGCCGCAGGGACCTCCTGAATGTACCCAATGCCATGCGCTGTCCTCTCTCTTTCCTAGTCTAAGGATTTGGAGAATTAGAATAGATATACGTCTCTGAAAAAAGCGCCACCAAAACTGTTGAACTAAATTGACAGATTGGTGCAATGTTCAAATTTTGCGTGCAACAAATCTCAAAAAATTATTTTGCTAGTCGCATTTGTTACCTTTTTTTCTTTTCTATTTGATCTCTTTGAAATTATGGTTAATAACATTTAACTTCATTTATAAAGTTAATTAGATTAAGATTTCCATCTCAGGTTCTCAACTTAATTTTTGTCTGGGTTCGGTAAATAATACTAGGTTAGTTTTCTTTGTCCTTATTAGTAATTTCTTTTTATTTTTGATCTTAAGAAGAGGTTATTTAATTTTGATGTTTACTCAAAAGTAAAATAAAATTATTATGAAATAGTGGACCTTTTGCATATGCAGAAGACTTACAATATTCTATATTTATGGGAAATGCACTATGTAATATGTAATATCTTATTTAAGATTGGTTGAAGTTATGAAATGTTCAATTTGTCTAATTACTCTCTGGGAAGTGTCACAAAAATAATCTAAAATATCTTATCTGCAACCCTGGGAAATCTGGATACAGGGCAGTCCTCCTTGGAATTATCACACCAGTCAGCACAACCCGGCCTTGATACAATCTCCAGAAGTGGTGTAGGAGTAAAGATGTTGAAACAATCCACAAGAAAAAAAAAATAAATGTCAAGGAACCAAATTAAAGGCCTAAAAATGAAACATCCAGGTAAGTACTTGTGTTCACTTATATAGTATTGTTTTCGGTTAGAGAACTCACCTCTGGTGGCGTGGGGCCTAAAAAGTAACCTCAATAAAGAGGAGTTATTGTAGACGAAATTCTTTGGTAAATTCTATTGATTAAATCCACAATAGTGATTATTTCTCCACAAAATAATTTTCTTCAAAGAATTTGCTTAAGAATTTCTTTGTAAAATCCGCCAAATTGCGATGCACCTTCCACAAGGAACCATGTGCTCTTTTCAAAAAGAAAAATCAAAACCAGTCAACAAAAAGTGACCTTTTTGCTTTTTCTGATAAATACCTTAACGACCGATGACAACCTTGAAGGTGTAAGTCTCTAACTACATGTTAAGTAGTCCTTTTTAAATAAATTTAAAAATTTTAAAACAAGAAGAAGATAATTTTTGACACTGACATGGTTAATTATGCTTAGGTTATATTATTATTTGTATAATAAATCAAATATAATATTGTATACTGGTAATTGTAATTATAAAGGTACGTTTATATTTTACTTATAATAATATTGTAATTATTTCTTTTTTTTTTTGTTTTTGTTTTAGATAGACGTGTGATAATTCCAGTGATGGATTTGCGGAGAGAGACCTGGTCCTGAATTTGAGGCAACCAAGTTAAAAGGGCAATAATTATTACTTTTAATATACTTGAAAAATTTAATTACTTAATATATTTTGTTATATTACTGTATCCTTTTATTTTATGGAATATTTGTGTGCTTAAAATTATTGGAACACTTTATTACACGTAACACACCACCCCTTCCTAAAAATATGTATGACTAAATAAAAAGAGAAAACCTATTCTCAAATTATGTAAATTATTAACTATACCTAAAGAAAACCTTCTATTCAAAAAAATTATTCTGTATCTGGAGGATGTGCTTTTAAGTCTTTAGCATTCCAAATACCTACCGATCTCTGACGCTCATCTTCGAGTTCATATGTCCATGGCGAAACAATTTTCCTAATTTTAAAGGGACCTATGTACTTAGGAGCAAATTTTGCTGTGAAATTTTTTGATGCATCCGAGATTATATAATTGCGTTTCCAAACCTGTTGATGTAATTTAAAGTTTGTATTTCTATGGCGTAGGTTGTATCGTTTTTTACTTTGCTCGTAAGCTTTTAGGAGTCGTTCGCGTACATCGTTAAACAGTTTTTGAAGTGTAATTTTCCGACTACTATCAGAAACGCAGTGTACGATTTCTCCATCCAATTTTTTGATGTTAACTTCCCTTCCAAAATTTACCAAATTTGGTGTTACTCCTGTCACTTCATGTTTCGCCGAACGTAAAGCGAATGCCACCTTTGCCAAATATTGATCCCATTTCTTCTGATGATCTGAGACATAAGCTGTAATCATGGACTTTATAACGCGATGGACTCGTTCCACCGGATTTGCCTGCGGATGGTACAACGCTGTGAACTTAATTTCAATTTGATATTTTTCCATCAGCGCCTTAAAGACATTACCGCGAAATTGTTTGCCGTTATCAACTATGATACTGTCGGGGGTACCATAAATTAGAAAGACATGATCTTCTAACCATTTTGAAATATTCGCTGCCGTCGCTGCTCGAAGAGGAAACAATAAGATATATTTGGAAAAACAATCCATTACAGAAAGAATAAAAGTAAATCCTGAGGTTGATCTAGGGAGAGGTCCAACCAGATCTGCACTGATTAACTGCCATGGTCGAGTAAGGGACACTTGAGCAGACCGCATTTGTCCCATAGGGGGTTTTTGTTCGGGCTTAGTTCTCAGACAAATAATACAACGATTTATATACCTCGCGACGTCGACGCGTAACTTGGGCCAATAGTATCTTTCAGAAATTCGTCCGACTGTTTTGGTGATACCTAAATGACCACAGGTCGGGGGATCGTGATGTGCTCTAATAATGTCTATTCGTTTATCTTTCGGAACAACTTCTAACCACTCAGAATAACCTAGTGCTTGATATTCATTGTGGGAGTAGCGATAGAGTTTCCCATTTTCTATTCTCCACAGTGGATAGTTTCTTGGTGCTTCTCGTATACGTCGGAACATGTTCACATACCATGAATCGTTAGAGGATGGAACTTCCACTGGTTCTGTGTCTACACTATCCAGACAAGGCACGGCTCTAGATAAAGCGTCTGGTACTAAATGTTCCTTTCCTTTTCTATGAATCACCTCAAACTCATATGCCTGAAGTCGCAATGCCCACCTAGCAATACGACCGACGGGGTCTTTGATGTTAAATAACCACTTCAAGGAGTAATGATCACTAATTACCAGAAATTTGGTACCCTCGAGGTACGGACGTAGTTTTTCTATGGCGAAGATGACTGCTAAACACTCTTTTTCGGTGGTAGAGTACTTACGTTCGTTCTTAGTAAGAGATCGACTCAGATACGCAATAACTCTGTCCCCTTCTGGATACTTTTGGGACAGAGTGGCTCCAAGACCGTAGTCGCTGGCATCGGTTTCTACAATAAAGGATTTCGTGAAGTCAGGGCATGAAAGAATAGGAGCTCTTACCAAGGTCTCTTTAATTTTATTGAAGGCCTTCTCACAATTTTGATCCCATGAGAAAGATCGATTTTTATGTGTTAATTGGGTTAGAGGAGAAATCATGTCGGAAAAGTTTGGAATAAATCTCCGATACCAGGAGGCCATACCTATGATTCGTCTTACTTCGGATACTTTTTGGGGTGTTGGAATTTTCAAGATTGCTTCAACCTTACCTGGGTCCACAAGAAGTCCGGATTCATTCACTACGTATCCCAAATATTTCAATTCTGATCGGCAGAACTCACATTTATCCCGGTTTAAGGTTAGACCAGCATCCCTGATACGTTGCAGGGTAATCTTTAAAATCTTTAGATGTTCTTCGAAAGTTTGGGTACAGATGATGATATCATCTAAGTACACAAAGATATACTTATCGAGATCAGCTCCCAAAACTTGGTCAATTAACCGTTGCCACGTTGCGGGTGCTGAATGCAGTCCAAATGGCATTCGTGTGAATTGGAACAACCCACGATTCGGGACGGTAAATGCAGTTAAGGGTCGGGAGTTTTGTGCTAAAGGGATCTGCCAGTAGGCAGACTTAATATCCAACGTGCTTAAGAAACGAGCATCTCTGAGTTTATCCAGAATGGAACTCACATATGGTATTGGATATGCATCACTAATACTGACTGCATTTAATCTCTTATAGTTCACACAGAAACGCCATCTTCCATCGGGTTTTTTGACCATTACAATAGGTGAACTCCATGCGCTCTTGGAGGGTTCCACAATACCTTTTTTTAGCATCTCGTCTAACTCAGCATTGACCTGACTTTGTAATGCTGGAGAAAGGGGGTAGTATCTTTGTTTAATCGGGGGAGAAGTGGTGTTTATAACGTGCTCAACAAGATGTGTACACCCTAATTTATCTTCCATTCCAAGGAATGCTTTATCAATGATATTCTTGAGGGATCCCATTTGATTTTCCGATAAAGTCCCCATATCTTTTATGCCAACACCAGTATCAATCAGATCAATTTTGTCCTGCTGTTGGAAGCTCCATTCTCCTGAATATAAGTCGGGTACGATGTTCATTTTAACCCAAAAGTCAATTCCCAAAATTAGTTCGTGTGGAAGAGAAGGAACTACTAGGGTCTTCAACACACAAACTCGGTCTCTTAATTGAATAGGAATGGTACAGAACCCTATACTGGGACAAGTCTGACCATTTGCCACAGTACATGTTACAGAAACGTCCGAATCCAATGTACATAGTTTTTTTAAAGTATTCCATCCAGGTCCTCCTAAGATGGTGCTCGATGCTCCACTGTCCAATAATCCTAAAAATATTTTACCTAATATGTTCACGTGAAGGTACGGTCTTTGGTCACCTTTCGCGTGCGCTAAAACGTAATCTAAGAGAATCCGCGTTTCTATAGTGGCCTTTTGGGGCGTTACATCTGACAGTTGGCCTACTGTCCCGCCGCTTGGAAGTTTTTTGTACAATTACAATCCCTACTATACTTATCTGGGCGTCCACACTTAAAACAAAAAATCTTCCTTGGACTTTTACATTTTTTAAATCGATGTCCAGGTTGCCCACAATTCCAGCAGTGAACGATTCTTCCTTCCTCCGGAGGAAGAAGTGTCAACCATAGTCTGATTACGTTGAGTACCTGTAGTTACCACATTTACAGCTGTGTTCGTTGGTCTCTTATATCCTAGTTCCGGCTCCACCATATATTTCGGGTTTGTTGGTGGAGGACAAAATCTTTGGACACGCCACTCAGTTTCCTCAACCACCCTCGCCAATTGAATTAGCTCTGAAATTGATGAAATCTGATGTGTAGATAAAAGAGTTTGTATGTTTGGTAATAGATTCCTTCGAATGATAGTAAGACGAGTCCTATCTGACGGAAATTCGGGTAATTTCCTGAATAAGTTTTCCATTACAGACACGAAGTTAATTACTCGTTCCGTAGCACCCTGTG
Source organism: Ophraella communa (assembly GCA_035357415.1). Classification (NCBI taxonomy): domain Eukaryota; kingdom Metazoa; phylum Arthropoda; class Insecta; order Coleoptera; family Chrysomelidae; genus Ophraella; species Ophraella communa. The sequence goes on along the minus strand of CM068980.1, from coordinate 33,255,388 downwards.
TTCTTTTGCGTATTTCCTCCCATAAAGCTTGTTCATAGTCATGGGGTTGAAAAGCGTCCCTTAATTTTACAACTAAATCATCCCATGACGAAAAGGAACCCATGCGATACCACAACAATGCATCTTTAATAAATATCTCGGGAGCGGATTGTAAAAGCCTCTCCTTGGGTACTCCACGTGATTTCCGTAACTCTTCTATTCTTTCTAGAAAACTTGTTACACTCGAGATTCCATCATATTTGACGTTCCATCTTCCTACGTCCCATCCATAGCGTGGTTCCAAGATTGGAGTTGTATTAGACACATTGACCCTGTCAATTAAACTTGCCTCATTTCCTGGATTAAATACGTTAGGTTCCACCTGAAAATGTTGATTTGTAGGATAGGAATTTCCTAACTGAGCATAAGTCGGTCTAGCTTGACTGGGTATTTGAGCATTAGCAGCAGTATTTGCGGCCACACCTCTTGAATTAATAAATTGACCTGGTCGTTCCCTGACATTTAAACTCTCAAAACGCTCTCGTAACCGCGACACTTGATTTCCTTCTGTCTGAGAGTGGTGATTTCCATGAACAGCAGGAGATGACGCGTAAACTTCTGGTGCCTCTGCCTGACCGTTAGCTGTATTTAATATATTCTCACCTTGGTCTTCATTACTGTTGTCATGATGTTCTACTTCTGCAGATTGATGATGAACCACCTCTGGTATTAATGGATTAATGGAATCTATCAGAGATCCCTCACAAGCATTTCTTGTCGAAATTATATCATCCGGCTGGTTAAAACAACCCTGCACCTCCGAGAGTAGCCTTTTTCCCCACGCAATTAGGGAATTTTTCTTACAGTCATAATTAACATTATTAATGAGCTGTAATCGCCCTATAATATGCAAAAGACGGGAATTGATTCTTTTGAATTCATTCTTTTTGTTTCTTAAATCAAACCGTTCAATATCTTCACTTAAGTCACCTAGTTTCCCTTCACAGACGAGTAATTCTGATGATGGATCCAATGTCTCAATATGAAGGGGCATTTCTGTACCTAATCGCTCCAATTGAAAAACTTCTCTTAACTGTGCACGGTTCTCTTGAACTGTAGGCTTAATAGGATACTGTCTAATTCTCAATTCAAAAGCAACCTCGTCACCAAGAAGACGATTTATTTCCATTTTAACAGAGATATTTGACAAAAATGAGAAACTACTAACAATATATTTAATAATTGTCTTCCAAACCCTACCCTAACGTACAAAAAAATGAAGCAAAAGAAAAAAATAAATTATCCTACTAATAAACCTCCCTAACGGGAAATAAGAAAGTTATATTGCTGCTGTAATATTATTACTTATGCAAGTATTAAACATTAAAAAATGAACCAACAATATACCATTTATATATATTTTATTCCCCTCCCCTCTGTTGCGCACATGAGGTAAACTACAGCAAGAAGAAAATAAACCCAACAGTTATAAAAAGCATCCTAATTTATTACTAATAATAACACTAATACTACCTAATGGATTAAAAAAACCCGTTATACCAATTATTCCTACAACACTTTAAAGAAATTCAGTTGTATCAACAAAACAATTCAGCAATTGTGAATACTAAAGGTTCGATATTCTACAAATTTTAATAACGCAATTCGTTAAACTTATTTTTAATTACTTTAAATAATTATTCAATTTAACTTTGAATTTAAATCTAGATAGGTGTGAGACATGTGTAAGGTATTCCAAAAAACACTCAATTAATTCGGAGTAATAGTTGTTCTGCTCCGCCGCAACTGCCCTGAAAGCGTTAACCAGCCTTAACAGCAAATGAACCGAAACTTGAAACTATACAACTGCACAGTATCGATATTTTATTCTGTCAAAAGTCGATATATGATAAACAAATATTTTAGGTTACTTTTAGAATATCAGTCAGTATAATAATAATATGGCAATAATGAAGTCAATTTTCTTGATCTTATTGTTCATAAATTTTCTGAAAACACTCATTACACTTCCCAAAAGCTATGAAATGTATATACAATTACTTAAACTTGACTTTTGGATGAGACAAATTGAAATGATAAGTAAGGTAAGTTAACCTAGGATTAATTACAAGTGGGCGCCACTTTGTTACCTTTTTTTCTTTTCTATTTGATCTCTTTGAAATTATGGTTAATAACATTTAACTTCATTTATAAAGTTAATTAGATTAAGATTTCCATCTCAGGTTCTCAACTTAATTTTTGTCTGGGTTCGGTAAATAATACTAGGTTAGTTTTCTTTGTCCTTATTAGTAATTTCTTTTTATTTTTGATCTTAAGAAGAGGTTATTTAATTTTGATGTTTACTCAAAAGTAAAATAAAATTATTATGAAATAGTGGACCTTTTGCATATGCAGAAGACTTACAATATTCTATATTTATGGGAAATGCACTATGTAATATGTAATATCTTATTTAAGATTGGTTGAAGTTATGAAATGTTCAATTTGTCTAATTACTCTCTGGGAAGTGTCACAAAAATAATCTAAAATATCTTATCTGCAACCCTGGGAAATCTGGATACAGGGCAGTCCTCCTTGGAATTATCACACCAGTCAGCACAACCCGGCCTTGATACAATCTCCAGAAGTGGTGTAGGAGTAAAGATGTTGAAACAATCCACAAGAAAAAAAAAATAAATGTCAAGGAACCAAATTAAAGGCCTAAAAATGAAACATCCAGGTAAGTACTTGTGTTCACTTATATAGTATTGTTTTCGGTTAGAGAACTCACCTCTGGTGGCGTGGGGCCTAAAAAGTAACCTCAATAAAGAGGAGTTATTGTAGACGAAATTCTTTGGTAAATTCTATTGATTAAATCCACAATAGTGATTATTTCTCCACAAAATAATTTTCTTCAAAGAATTTGCTTAAGAATTTCTTTGTAAAATCCGCCAAATTGCGATGCACCTTCCACAAGGAACCATGTGCTCTTTTCAAAAGAAAAATCAAAACCAGTCAACAAAAAGTGACCTTTTTGCTTTTTCTGATAAATACCTTAACGACCGATGACAACCTTGAAGGTGTAAGTCTCTAACTACATGTTAAGTAGTCCTTTTTAAATAAATTTAAAAATTTTAAAACAAGAAGAAGATAATTTTTGACACTGACATGGTTAATTATGCTTAGGTTATATTATTATTTGTATAATAAATCAAATATAATATTGTATACTGGTAATTGTAATTATAAAGGTACGTTTATATTTTACTTATAATAATATTGTAATTATTTCTTTTTTTTTTTGTTTTTGTTTTAGATAGACGTGTGATAATTCCAGTGATGGATTTGCGGAGAGAGACCTGGTCCTGAATTTGAGGCAACCAAGTTAAAAGGGCAATAATTATTACTTTTAATATACTTGAAAAATTTAATTACTTAATATATTTTGTTATATTACTGTATCCTTTTATTTTATGGAATATTTGTGTGCTTAAAATTATTGGAACACTTTATTACACGTAACACATTCTCTATGCTTTCTTTAGGAGTTAAGCTTCTGGCGTTAAAATCGTGATTACAAATTGTCAAACTTTTTAAAAACATACCATCACTTAAACGCCAATATCTCTTTTATTACAATATAAAACTCAACTAAAAAACCTTATCTCTTAGAGAAAGGTCCAAGCTATATCCTGTTAAAATTTGGATACGTAGTTTAAAGGCGTTCTTTAGATTTGTTATTTGGGTACGTTCAGAGAACACAACTGATAACTCAACCGTTGAGTGAGCGCTCAGTGAGCAACGAATGGTTGACGTATGTCTGCTGAACGATTATTTTTTGGAAGGTATAGAAGTAGATCATATTGATAGTCTTTGGAATATTGAGAAATTAAAATTATGGCTAGAAACAATTTAATTCTTGCATTATTAGATGATGGCGATGTAATTGATATGAACCAAAATATTATAGCCCATTTAATAGAAAATTTACAAGAAATAAATAATCTTTGTTTACCAATACTAATACCATAGATAATCCACAAAATATTACAATCTGCAACGTGTTGTGCTCACTGATCGCAATTGAAAACCGCTCAGAAAAATGGCGTCCGCTCACCAAACATGTTGAGCTTCGATCACTGATCAAATTGCGTTCACAGAACATTCACTGAACAGTTGTACAACAGTTGTGTTCTCTGAACGCATCCAATGGGTGAAATGATTGAAATTTTGGGTACAATTCAGGCTTGCCACCCGTTTTCAGCTGTCACATTTTTGACGCCCCTCTTAATAACCCGTGACTGTTGCTCTGGGAGTCGTAGAATATCCTGAAGGTTGTCACTAATTTGGTGGTCTCAACGCTTGTTCTGATAATATAAACATTCTACCAGAATATGCTTCACTGTGGCTGGACTGTTGCAGTGGTCGCACAAGGAGGATTTTCGGAGGTCATTAGGTAACCATGTGAGTACCTGGTGTGTCCAATCCTTAGCCTTCGGATAATAATTCGATCTCTCCTTTTTTCCTGTGGATGACTCTGGGTGGATTTCGTGTAGTTTCGACCGACTTCCACCCCAGTGAACCCTCCAAGCGCCACGTGTTCTCCGCTTGAAGAAAGTCTTTAAGTCTTCTGGTAATTGGGTGTTTTCTGAACAAGTGGATGTTATGAATATAGGAACCTGATGGAATGAATAGATGCTAGTAAGTCCGTACATATAGTTGTATATTTGAATCCGTCTATGTATTAAGGTATTTAGTGCTTGGAGTATACTAAAGATTCACCTGTACACTGGATAATTGTGGTAGGATGCATATTTTGATTATTTGGTCAGAGGTAGTAACCGAGCAGCCGACTTCATTATCGCATTTGGCAGCATCAGTGTATAGGATTTTGTCATATTTTGAAGCTATTTCAAAAAAGATTGTTTTAAGAGTTAGTTAGATGTTTCGTTTTTTGAAAATTAGTGTGGTTAAATTCAGGAGTGTGATTGTTCCATAGGGCTGTACAAGCAATCGGAATGTGAATTGTTCGGGACAAATCAGTGTTACATAACAGTGGAGTAAGAAATTCAGGTAAGGACTTTAGTCAAGCTGAGGGGTAACGACTAGTATTATTGGATAACAATGGTGAATGCATTGGGTTTTGAGGGTTGGCAGATACTCTAGAAGAATATTTTAACAGGAGTTGTTGCTGTCTATATAAACCTGAGGGGAAGTTCGTTGGCTTCACAGCATAAACTCTCAGCTGGACTGGACCTGAAGGCACCTAGGGAGATTCAAATACTGGTATTCTGGATGGAGTTTAAAGTTTTTAAATATGATTGAGGGACGGACATATAGATAAAGCTGCAGTAGTCTAACTTGTATCTGATGAGAGAGCGATACATTTCAAGTAAGATTTCTTCTTCAGTGCCCCAGTCATGATTAGCGACGCATTTTAGCAAATTAATTCTACTTAAAAAATTTCCTTTGATGTCTTGAATGTGCTGTTTCCAGTTAAGAGGCTTGTTTTAGCTGACCACGCTTGTAGCTGATTTACTTCTTTTTGGAATAGTCTGGCAGTAGTTTCTGAGTTTTTGCCGTGACAAAATAGGATCAAGTCGTCAGCGTAGAGAGCCATCTTGACAGGAGGTTGGATGTTTAAGCGAATATCGTTAATTGCTAATATGAAGAGAGTTGGGCTTAAAACTGAGCCTTGAGGTACACCATTACATTGGGAGAATGTCTCGGATATTGATCCGTTGGCTCGAACTTTAAACGTTCGATTTTCTAGAAAGTTTTCAATAAAAGGATATATGTTTCCTGATAAGTGACATTTACTGATTTTATAGAGAATTACAGGTCGTAGAATGGTGTCGAAGGTGTTTATGTAGATAGTTTACTACACTGACTAGCTTTGTTTATATTGTAATTAGTTTTTTGTTAAAAGGGGCGTCTAAAATGTGGCAGCTGAAAACGGGTGGCAAGCCTGAGTTGTACCCAAAATTTCAATCATTTTATAAACAACAAATCTAAAGAACATTTTAAATTACGTATTCAAATTTTATCAGGATATAGTTTAGACCTTTCTCTAGGAGATAAAGTTTTTAAGTTGAGTTTTATATTGTAATAAAAGAGATATTGGTGTTTAAGTGATAGTATGTTTTATTGAAAAAGTTTGACAATTTGTGATCACGAATTTTAACGCAGAAGCTTAACTCCTAAATAAAGCATAGAGAATGCGACTAGCAAAATATGAAGAAAAAAAAGGTATATTTGAGATTTGTTGCACGCAAAATTTAAACATTATACCAAACTGTCAATTTAGTTCCACAGTTTTGGTGGCGCTTTTTTCCGAGACGTATGTCTATTCTAATTCTCCAAATCCAAACACAAACTTCACGTAACACATAGATATTATAACCTAAAATGGATGTGCCTTAGAAAGAGATAGTATGGGACCAGAGCAACCAGACAAAGATAGATAAAGAAGTGCGGCAAAAGGAGCGCAAAAGCATTGTGAGTAGTGGCTTATTTGTGCTTTTTAACCAAGGAGTAGCGTAGCTGATGCTATTGAATATTGTGATAAGGAATTAAATATTTCAGAATTTTCTCAAAGTGAAGCCACTGTCAGGTTTTGTAAAACAATTAATAACATTTTTGATATTTTAAATACGAGGAGCATAGAAGCGACTGCTTATTCACTCAGAAATAAAAGCTCCTTATAGTGCCAATTGTTTGGCTCAGGATGAAACAAGTATTTTGAATGTTGCTTTGTATAAAATTAATAATAATTTAAAAAAATTAATTTGTGATTTATACATAAAAACCATTGATGAAATAAAGCAACAAAGACATTTTCAAATATTTCCAATTTTTTAAAGTTATTTAAATTATGTTATTGGATTGGTTAGCTGGATTTGTTAGTTGGAAAATTATAAAAACTATAAATTGTGAATAATGTGCACACGCTCTCCAATCACATCATTCACTTTCTTGATTACTTGATAAAAAGAATAGAGGAAAACTTTGCAAGCCTTCAAAAGATGTTTTAAAAGATATGTACAGAGAGAGTTGCAGAGAGTGTAATTAGAGCTGCAAATCTATCAAACCCAAATATTTTAAATCACTTGATCATTTTTTCTCTCACAACTTTTTGGGATCAAGATCCCCTTCACGGGCATATTTTTAAATTTTAAAGTTTTTTTATATTTTGCACTTATAAAAATCTTCATTATAAAACGCATTTGCGTATCGTAATGTAACTTTTACGCACGCAAATTTTTGTTTTAAATGGTTGGCGACATGACTGAAGTTTCTAAAGGCAAGACTATTGACATTGACATTTGTGGCTAATAGCAATTTATTAATTTTATATTGTTCTTTAAGAAAGTATCTGTGAATATGAATATAATATTTTACTTATATAATATATTATTATTGGTATATTATTCTTTTTAAAATATTTTAAAACATTAACATTTGATAATTTAAATGTTACAACTGTCAAATTTTATAAATTACACAGTGCTGCCGACATACTTTTTAAAATAAAAATTTTCGTAATTACATAAAAATAAAAAATTAATTTAAAAAATGGTAAAAAGGGCAAAATATAAAAAATATTATAAACAACTTATTTCATATGGCTGTTGTGACACTCGTTCTTTAAAAAACTCATCGCTTCGCGATTCGTTTTTTAAACTTGAACTCGTGTCATAACAGAATTCCATATGAAATGCGTTGTTTAATATACTATTATAAACTTTAAAATTTCAATTAAAATTTTACTTGTTCTACATATACAAATGTATTAGTAATAAATGTAATTATACAATTACAAATAAAAGTAAAATGTGCATATAAAAAATTATCAATTAAGAATTTCTACATTTATTTATGTTTAGAAAATGCAAAAATAAATATTTACTCTTGGAAAAATTATTTTAATTCATTTTCAAACCAAACTTCTTAATAACTTTATAGTAGACAAAATTAATTTGAATTTTGTATTTATTTTACATTGCCAGCTCGCGTTTTTTGCCACCCTTCTATCTCCATCTCTCTCGCACTGCTAGTGCGACACACGGTAGTATACGCAGTCATTATGGATAATTCAAGTATTAAAGTACAAATTGGATTGCTTGAAGGTAAATCTAATTGGACGACGTGGAAGTATAAGATGTACATTTTGTTGAAAGGAATTTCTCGAGATGTAGACGTTATTGAAGGAAAACTGTTACCCCCTGCAGGATTGTTACAGACTGCTAAAGCAGAGGAAATAGCCAAATATCAGTCCTATTTAGAAGTTTATGTTAAAACCGATAATAATGCTCTACTTGCTTTATCTACAAATATGAAAAGGTTATGCGATTTCAGTCAGCAAGAGAAGTATGGTTGGAGTTACACAGGCTTTTCGATGCATCAACAGAAGATAAAATATATGATAAGTGTATATCCAGTTTTTTAGTTACAAGAAACAAGCTGAAGATGACATTATCACTAATGTATCTAAGTTGAAAAATCTCTGGAACGAGGTATAAACTGAGATTGTAAGAGATAAATCTGTATCTAATAGTTTTTGCAAATGTAATCTCCCTGATGTATTGCTTACATGTAAACTTTTAGCTGCATTACCTGAAAGCTTTTTTTCATTCAAAGCAAGTTGGACTCTTATAGCAAAATCAGATAGAACAGTGGACAATCTTACTACTCAAGTATGTGCATATGAAAAGTCAATGCTTGAATCACAATCCACAAATAGTTTTCAAAGTACGCAAGTAGCATTATTGGTTCAAAAGACTAAAGCGCCAGTTATATGCCATTATTGTAAGAAACCCGGACATAAAGTGAGCCAATGCAGGAAATGGAAGGCGGATGGTAGACCAAAATCAGAAAAGGAATCTGAAAAATGTGCAAATATAACATTAGAAGCTGTATCTAGTCAAGTACTTACTGTCGCTCTTGATAATGAAATTTGGTATGTGGACAATGGGGCTACAAATCATATTACTAATCGAAAAGAATTTTTTGAGATATTTGAATATTTTGGAGAAGCATATAGCGTAACCACACCCAATGGAGACCAAATAAATGCTATTGGAAACGGTAGCATAGAAGTAGAAGTAGTAATTAATAATGTAGTGACTAAAATTCAATTTACTGATGTCTGGTTTGTTCCTAATATAAAGAAGAACTTGTTTTCCTTTTTGGCAACACAGAACAAGCTACCCCAAAGCAAATTTGTGTCAACATTTAACCAATGTTTGTTCATCAATAGCGGTAAAGTATTACTCACAAGCAAGAGATCTCGTTTTGGAGGGCTTTTTGAACTGGACATGAAGACTGTTAAGCCTAGGAATCCAGCAGAAGTTTACTCAGTTAGTAATGAATATCTTCTTCAACTATATCACGAGAGACTTGGACATCAATATAAGAGGCACATTAAATTTCTTATTTTACGTGAACTTGGTATAAGCGTCATGCTAGATTCATAATTATGTGAAGGATACGTTTTCGGTAAGGCTCATCGATTAAAATTTGGAACTCGACAGCGTGCAACACTGCCTGGTGAGATAATTCATGTATGTGGACCGTTTAATTTATGCCAGTCAGGTTATAAGTATTTTGTTCTATTTAATATGATTTCAGTAAATTTCGCCATATATACCTAATGAAAAAAAAAAAATGAAATAGCTGAAAAACTAAAAGTTTCTAGAAAATTTGAAAATCCAACTCATGCAGACTAGATAAAAGTTAACAGAATTTTTCACTACCTTAAAGGAACAACAAATTATGGTTAGGTTAGGTTGTTAAGGGCATTGGCCACATGGATCTGCAGTTGTGCTAAATTATCGCTAGTGCTACGATGGGGTCTGAATCCTGACTGAGCTGAAGACAGAATGCTATGTTTTCAAGATACCACAGTAATCTCTTATTTATCATTTTCTCTAATAGCTTGTACATTGTACATGTTAACGAAATAGGACGATAAGAATTTATTTTAATAAGAGTTTGTTTTACTTTAAACTCGGTAGTCCAGATTTTGTTGTAAAGGTGCAGGAGTTTTACAAGTGCATTAGAGGACAAGCAGGTAAAGTTCTTACTCGATGAATACAGTAGTTCGTGAAGGGTAAATGGAAGATTCAAGAAAGTTATGTCTTGCATAACGTAGTTATACTTTTTTCACCAGGATTTGATGGTCAGCAGTTAGATCTCCCTGGTAATTTAATGCTGGAATTTTTGTAAATGTTCTGTCGTCTTTTATTTGTCTTATTTTTGACCATATTTGGCTAGGGGGAGTATCACATATGATGGACGAGACGTAGTTATTCCAGTAGTCTTTTTTAGATTGCTTTACTACTCGTTTGGCTCTAGCTCTTAACTTCTTAAAGTTTGTAAGGTTTTCTGTGGTACGCACTTTAAGATATTTATTTAAAGCCGCCTTAGATTTTTCAACTGCCCTTGCGCACTTTTCATTCCACCATGGGTTTAATTTACGTGTAGTGGTTAAAACAATTTTTCCGACATATGTATCCGCCGCAGTTATAATGAAGTTGTTAAAGAGAGTGACGGCATCGTCGACATTTTCAGGAAGTTGCAGATTAACAAATTGACTCTCAGTATAAGCCACATAGCCATCCCAGTCTGCACTAGCAATTTTCCACTTAGTAATGTTGTTCGACGGTTGCTATCGAATGAAGAGAGTGACGTATTCCACGTAAAGGTGGTGGCTGTTCTAGGGTCACTAATACTGAGGTCAATTGACGAAAAGGAACCTGAAGATATGTTGAAATGAGTGCTACTTCCTGTATTTAGCGGACATGCACTGGTGATAGATAAGGCATTTTCAACAGTCTTACCTCTTCCAAAAGTTTTTTCAGAACCCCACATGGAATTATAGGCGTTAAAAGCACCCACAACAAGGAGCAGGTAATTGCTGTATTAAGTTTACTAGCTCATCTTTAGGTAGGTCATGGCTCGGGGCTATATAAACGCTACAGATACTAATTTTGTTAGGACACCATATTGTTGAAGCAACTGCTTCCAAGGCTGTATTTAATGTGACACTGACTGGGAATAAATCGTTTGAAACAAATATAGATTCTCCACCACTAGCTCTCTGACATGCAGTTCTTATATGATGATACCCTTAAAAATCCTTCGGGTAGCACTTGTGATCTACTTTAAGATTAGCCTCTGGGAGACACAGATTATCTGCTTCAGTAGTGGAAACCAACTGTTGAATCCTTTCTAGCCGAGGATAGAATCCATCACAGTTCCACTGAAGAAGCTTGAATGTTTATACCTAGAACGATGATTTTTGTGAGGCACGGGAACTCACTGTCGCTGTCCTCTCCTGTATCTAGGGACGTTTGAGAGGCTATACTTTCCTTCATTATATCATCCAAATTTATTTGCTTTTGAATTTTCTTTCTAATCCTGGTAAATCTATTTTTAATAGACCGTTCCGTTAAGGATGAATATATTATATACATGTCTTCTAAGAGAGATTTTACATCATCCGTGTACTGTTGCGCTTCGCTTAATGGAATAGAATAGAGGAATAGAATTCTGAGTGGGAGTGATTGAGTGTAATGCTGGGCATTTACCGGCAGTATAGCCAGTTTGCTTACAGATATCCTGTCGGTAGACAAAAATATGCGATATGCATTGTTTTCAAAGGACACAACTAATGTTGGTACTTCCCAATTATCTGTGGGAGGTATAATGTAAACTTGTCTTCTAAAGGATAGGATATGACTGTATTCATCTCCCGGAATTCCTGCCCTAAGAAAAGTGATTGGAGAGGTTAACTGTAAACCGGATTGTTTTAGTGTGGTTTCGATAAGATCATGTGGGATAGATGGACAGACATTCGAAAGTGTCACCCGTTTAGCTGGTGTAACAAACCTTCTGATAGTATGTTGAAAACCTCCAATATCAATAGTGGAATTATTTACAATGAGATCATCTACAAGTTCGACTCTGTTTAAGAGCCGTTACACATGGGACTGATGGTCAGTCCTGATGATCAGTCCTGATGGTACGCAACGCAAAACGCATGCTTTTCACATGTTGCGTATGAAATAGTTTGAAATATGTACAGTCGGCTTTAGAATAGCATATACATGTTAAATGTGAATTTCGTTTACCCACCGAAATTATAAAAACGCCCTTCTTATACAACAAAGGAATGGCAATTTTTAAAACGCCTTCATTAAATGGTTTTGGGAGATTAAGTGTATTTACAATGGTCGGTCATGTCCCGAATAAATAGGTTTTTTTCGCATTTTTGTACTGATATAATAAAAAAAAGGGATTTTAATCCCAAACAAACATTTATTATCGAGGGTTCCAAACTAAGTGAAGATGTGGGCGTGGACAACTGTTTAACTGATTTCAAATTTATTATTATTTAAACCGTGATTGGTTACACAAAATAAAAGGCTGTCTATTCAATGTAAACGATTTGAGTTTGAAAATGTATATGCAATTCTGAAGCCGATAGTATCTGAAGCGCGCAGAACGACGCGCTGTTGCCGCTTTGTGCATTAAACGATTATTAGAGCCTTATTTTTCTAGTCTTGATCTTTGTAATGTTCATATGAGCTGTCCCAAATACATTGTGACCTAATTTTTCCAAAAATGTGAAAATAAAAACATTAACTAAGTTACTATACCTACGTACAGGTGTTGCCGCCAGCTCTAGTGGAGATGGGGGAGTTTTATAAAGAGAAATTTAAAGTGAAAAAAAAAATAAACCAAAAATGATGTTAATGGGCGCCAGGTAACGCGACGTGAGCAAACACTGGTCTGCACAATGCGTCGTGGGTATAAATTTCGGCCAGTGGGCGAATTCGGCAATTGCGTACAACATATCCACTAGCGAACCTTCTCTCCTGTTTTTTATTCTCCTTACACCAACTATTTCTTGATCTTTCATCCAATATTTCTTGTTCTGTGCAATTTAAAAGGTCTCTACAATATACAACTCCTTGTGATTGATTTAGTTTGGTATGGGAACTACTTCTACTTCATAATCAAGAACATGTGTTAATTTTTTAATTTAACACAATTCGGTGTTTTCCATTTTTTTCAAAATCATGCAATCAATTACCCCAAAAACCAAAAAAACTTTGGCGCGTAAACGACTGTTGACGTCACTACTCATATGTGTCATTGAAAGCGCCATCATTTTATTGTAAACAGTGTATCTGCGAGATTGTGCGAAGTTTTTTATTTATATTTATTCTCTCTTTTCTTTATTTTTTGTTGATTTTCATAAAAATAAGTCAGTTAGACATTTTTTAATGCAAAAAGCACAAAATAAGTATTTACGCTGTTGCTTTTACATTTCGAAATTCAGCTGCATTGAAACCTAACCTAACCCAACCTAACCTAACCATGAAAATGTCTAAGCAAGGTAAATTGTTTGACAATGCTTTCACAAACCCTACTGACGACATTTTATGATTGCATAACACAAATAAAACCAATAATTCACAATAAAATCAGAAATAAAGGCCGGTTCATGCAACGAACATTATAATTCCATTAACATTACATTATAATTACACTTTCACTAAAAAAATGTTGTCGTTCATGCAAGACTTCATTACATTATAAATTATGTATTAGCGCATGCGTATATTATCCACTATTGACACTTGAAACTTATGTTATGTTCTATACATCTGCTACAATATTCAAAAATTTCAAGTTGTTATACTACTATTCTATTTTTGATTTTGTTAAAATATTTTTTATTGCTTGTAAAACCAGCCTTCAATATCCACATAACCTAAACATAGAAATTTGGACATAAATACGAATTCACATTTCCATGCTATCGTACTGCGCATGCGCTTTTACTGTTTCCATTAAGAATATAATGTAATGTAAATGAAAAGTTCAAAGTTCCCAACTTCTTAGTGGGCTTAATGTAATTGTAATGCCTTAATGTGTTGCATGAACGCCTCCACTATAAATTGGGTGCTCAACTTTTCTTAATGATAATGTAATGTTAATGTAATTATAATGAACGTTGCATGAACCGGCCTTTAAAGTCCAACTCTCTCAATTACCACACATTAAATGTAAACAAACTGTCATCGATATGAGTTTTGACGTCACGACCCTTTCGACTTCTCTATTTGAATTTATCGATTTTAACTTACTTTCAATTTGATATTATATAAAAAATAACCAGAATTGTTGCGTTGTAATGAGTTTAGGATTAAATATTTATAATTTACTATATAATTACAAAGGAATTTCATTGATTTATTTCTAATGAAAACACCGAATTGTGCAGCAGAGGCTGTTTCAATTAATATACCATCTTTACATTTTTTCATATTTTTAACTTGTCCAACTCTTCCATAAATAAATCTATGTAGTAAGAAGGGATTCGTTGTGGCGAAATCTCCCTCTTTTCTCTTTACGATCAAGAACCGAGGTTGTGTCCTCGTCTCCTGATTCGTATTAATTTCTTGGTGCTTATGTACAGTTGCAGACTCAGCACCACTGTCCGCAACCACCATAGGTGTATTTATTTTATCGAGGTTCATTTTGTTCTCACGAGTAGGACAGAATATTCAAGTCCCCTGTGGCAGTGCTCCCTTACCACAGAAAAGCTATATACAAATGAGGGTCGCCAGGTACTCATAGGGCATCGTTAATAACCACAATTTGGATGGGCCATTCATCTTTTTGGCACGATAGCTACCACCGTAAGATTCCAGATTTTTTTTATTGAGGTTTACTCCTCTTGACATTTAAGGAATGGAAGGGTATGGGAAAAGGAGTGGGGAGGAGAAGAGCAGCGGAATGCTGGACTAGGGTCCCGTGGTTTCGTCAGACCTTTAGTATGTCGGTCCTACAATGGAGATCGTCCATTACAAAACCAACACACTCCCCTTCGGGGTATTATTATTATTATTTTGTTGTTTCTCAACATTCTTGCTGGTAATCTTTGCATGAGCGGGCGTTTGCAAAGCTCATACAAAGTTGTTTATTGTTGTTGTAGGAAGTTTCCGGTGATGTTACATGTGTGGAGTATAGTGGCTTTCTGTATCTGCGTATGTATGTAATGGGGTAGTCAAAGTCAAATTATTAAAAATGACATTTTAGCTTTAAAATCAATCAAAAATAAAGTAGATCAAAATAACCTAGTCATTACAAAATCAGATAAAGGTAACTCAACAGTAATTTTAAAAAAAGAAGATTATAAATCTAAAGTGAATGATTTCATAATGTCAAGTAATGTCAAAATTCTAAAGAACGATCCCACTCAAAAATTTTCTAACCAAATAAGAGAACATGTAAATGATTCAAATTATCTATTAAATGACTATGATAAAAAATATCTAGTAAATAAAAATCCTCAATGTCCAGAATTATATGGAACTATTAAATTACATAAAGAGTGAAAACCAATTAGACCAGTAGTTTCGTATGTTAACACTCCTAATACTAAGGTAGCTAAAAAATTAAATACTATTCTAAATAATTATGGTTACACATCTAAATATTCAGTACAAAATTCATTAGATTTGATAAATAAATTAAATAAATGTAAATTACAAAATAATACTAAATTAGTATCATTTGATGTAACTAATATGTTCTCTCAAATTCCTCCTAAAGAATGTATAGTTCTAGTTAAAAAGATATTAGATGAAAGAAATATCCATCCAGGAATAATATCAGATATAATTGACTTATTTAATGTATGCATTAGTCAAAATTATTTTACTTTTGATAACAAAGTATATATTCAAAATGAGGGTCTTCCAATGGGAAGTCCCATTTCTCCAATTTTAGCAAATATTTTTATGGATAATTTAGAAAACAAAATCTTTAATTCTAGTTATAAAAACAATATTGTATTTTGGTATAGATATGTTGATGATGTGTTAGCAGGATTTGTAGGTAGCGAACGACAATTAGATATATTTTTTAATTATATTAATACCTTGCATCCTAAAATTAATTTTACTTTAGAAGTTGAAGAAAATAATTCAATTAATTTTCTAGATTTAAAATTGAAAAAGTTAATAATTTACTAAATTATTCAATATACAGAAAACCAACACAAACAGATGTAACCATACCATATAATTCAAATCATCCTATAACACATAAATTAGCAGCTTATAATTCTATGATACATAGGGCATTTTCAATTCCAATGGACAAAATTAACTTTGATAAAGAAATTTATATCATAAAACAAATAGCTACATCTAATGGCTACCCAATTCATTTGATAAATACATTAATTAATAAAAAGAACAGAAAGTGGCACTACAACTAATATTTCCTAAACAAACTAAAGAAATTAAAAGTTATAAAAATATTACATATTGTGGAAGTATTTCCAATAAAATATCAAAAATAATATCTTCGGCAACATCAGCAATAATATCATTTAAAACACAAAATAATGTTGGTACAAAATTGTTAAATGTAAAAACAAAATTACCTAAATTAAAAAATCTGGTGTTTACAAAATTAATTGTCCAAAGTGTAATGCTGTATATATAGGTCAAACACAAAGAAATTTTGAAGTAAGATTTAACGAACATTTAAGAGCATATAGATTAAAACAACCAGATAAGTCAAATTATGCAAAACACCTACTTGAACATCCAACCTCACTCTTTCACACCAATGACATCCAAATACTACACATTTGTAATAAAAAAACAAAATTTAGATTTCCTTGAAGAACTTGAAATAAAAAGACATCTAGCAGATCCACAATTTAAAGTTGTTAATGAACAAATAAATTTGGGAAGTTCTCCACTTTTAAAGTGTTTGCTTTGATTGAGTCTTCATTTTATACATAGATAATTGTAACACAAATATATTAAGTTATTGTAAAGATCAGCATGATATAGTTTTTTCCTGGTTTTTCTATATCATTGCACAGTTATACTGATCTTAGAGGGAAATACATCCAGGATAATCCCTTAGGGCTAATAACATCTAGGCTTTAATATTGTTATGTCTTATTACTTCCATACTTGGTCTAGCCTTAATACTACCTAAACATCAGGTACCTAGCTACAAACAAACAAAATGTAACTTAAATGTCAATCTGACGATGCTTCATAGCGAAACAGCTGTCATTGAATCTTTTAAAAAAGCAATTTTTAAATAAATATTGGAAGTTTTGTTAAAACGAAGAGTTTTTTATTATCCTTAATAAGATGGACTTCCAAAAAGTAAGGGTTAGTACAATCAATTTTTCTGTACTGTTCTTGTAGTTGGGTTTTTATTTCTGTGTAGTTTAATTTTATATTCTGATTGAATTCCAAGTATTTGTACAGTTCATCGTGTTGTAGTTGTTGTAAAGTATTCTGGTTAAGTATTTGTTGTGTCGACTCAAGCGTCCATTTTCCCCTGTACATGTGTAATGTCTTGCATTTGTTATTTCCAAATTCCATTTTTATGTCATAAGATACCATTTCTGTAACTTTGAGGAGTTGTAAGTGTGTTACTGTCGATGCATATATTTTTATGTCGTCCATATATATTAGATGGTTAACAGTATGTGTTGTTTTCTTACGGTGTTTGATTTGAAAACCATAATTGGTATTGTGTAATGCATTGGAAAGGGGATTTAATGAGAGACAGAACCACAAAGCACTGAGGGAATCACCCTGGAAAATGCCACATTGGATGTTTATGTAATCTGTGTTGGTTTCTGTGTTGGTGGTGAGTTGTATTTTCGTGTTGTATCGTTGGGTGAATCTTAAATATTTTCAAGACTTTGGAGAGCCAGGAGTGTGGGATCATATCGAAAGTTTTTTGTAGTCTATGTATGATATGTGATATCCTTTTTGTTCTTCTGTAAGTATGTTATTGTCTATTATATGTTTTTCTATTTTATTGCATATTGTGGCTGTTATAATTTTGCACGTTAAGAGGCATGTAATGGGTCGATAATTGGCAGGGTTTTGTGTTTCTTCGTTTTTTGGTTTAATAAAAGTTATACCCTTTGTTAATAAATTTGGGATTACTTGTGGGTTTTGGATTATTCTGTTGATTTGGATGGTTAAATATTTGTGTATGGAAGTAAATTGTTTATACCATTGTGTATACAATTGTGTATTTTGTCTGGTCCTGGGCATTTCCAGTTGTGTAATTTTTTTATTGTATTTTCCAGTTCTTCTGTTGTAATTATGTAGTCTTTCTGTTGAGGTAGATTATGTTGGTTTTCTTTTTCATGTGAAACCCATTCTACATTATTGTTATGTTTGGTTGGATATGTCCAAGTATCTTTCCAGAATTTTTCTATTTCGTCTTTAGTTGGGCATATTATTTCCTTTTTTCCTGTAATTGCTGATAAAAGATTTTTTCTTTATTTCTGAAAATGTTGTTTTGATTTTTACGTTTGTTTGATTCTTTGTATCTCTTTAATCTACCGGAGTAAACTGTAAGTTTTTGTTTCAATGTTTCCAGTGTTTCTATGGTTATGTTTTTGTTACCGATATGTTTCATTAGTGATTTACTTCAATTTCCTTTTAGATATTGAATTGTTCGGCCTATTTCCTTTCTGAGTGTTTCTATTTTTTTTATAGTCGGATTTGCCAATTTGGTTTCTGCGTGGGTGAAATTTTAAGTCTATTGCTATTTATTATCTTTTGATTATTTAGAGTTATGATTGTGCTTGCGATTGCATACATTGTAAGATTAATTTCTTCTAAGTTTGTTTCTTCATTGATCAATTGGTGAATTATGTTTTTGTTTATATATCCAATTATGCTTTTTATGGTGATGTTAATGTTTAATGTGGGAAGGCTAGGTCTGGTTGTGGGACTGACTCCTTTCCATTTAATTATATTTTGAAGATTTAAATGGGAGTGTGATGGCAGTTCGTTGTCGTGGCTTTGTGTTTCAGTATTTTGAATTTGGTTTGATGCTGACGGAGTTTTGTTAAGGTGTTGATGTGATGTTATTGTTCTTGCTATTTCTTCCTTTATGTACTGTAGTTCTATTCTGGTCAGTTTTCCGGTTTTTATGATCTGGTTTTTCTGATCAGCTAGTCTTTGTTCTGAAACTTTTCCGGTAAGATGAGGGTATGTTTTGAAAAAAAAAGTGTATGTAACTCATGCCTGTATCCGGTGGTGATTGTTTCTAACTGTGTTGCTATGTAGTAACAACGCATGACAGTAATTTTCATGCCTCTTGTCCAAGCCATGCGTTGTCGGGAGAGTCCTGCCTTGGTGGTTGTTGGTATTCCCAACAAAACACTTGGAGCAGGATTGGAGGGTTTGAAAGGTAATGTGGTCGTCGGTTGGATTTCGGCTGTATTCATTTCGGGTGACCCGATAGGAGCCCGCCTGGTAGCATCCTACCACTGGTGGCTCGTCTACTGTCACGCTCAGCACCAGCTCCAAGCGTGCCCTGGCGTTCCCCAGGTAGCGGCGTTTCTCCGAGGCTGTCTCGATTCTCCATTTTCATGGGTTTTTTTGACTTGGACCCGGGGCGTCACTCCCCAGGTAGTAGGGTAAGAACTCTTGCTACCCCCGTGCGGGATTATTATTATTATTATTATCAAAAGACTTATGCACTTACTCAGCTTTCGCTGGTAATATTTACCTATCCCGAGCGTAAACGCAAATGGAATTAGGCTCACAATTTACATATTTAAAAATTTCCGAACAGTGTGACATGTATTTAAAATTGCCGCTTTTTGCAAGTCAATAAAAGTGTTTCTATGAAGATCGAGTTTTTTAAGACTGTCTTCAAGACTTTTGGGAATGAGTCCAGTTGATGATACGATGATCGGTACCACCTCCACTTTTTCGGCATGCCACATCTGTCCCACTTCTATGGCAAGATCGGTGTACTTTGCCATCTTTTCATTATACTTATCCAAAACGTTGTTATTGTTTGAAACTGCAACATCGACTAACAGGTCCATATATGAACATAAGTGTTCCTTATATCTTGGATGTCCTGTGTTGGTTTTAATTTTCTTAAGAATTTTCTTGACCCTATTAGTTAGGCGTCTGGACGGTTTGGCGTTGTTGTTAAATTCTGTAAGTTGTCCTAATTCCTTCCTTATGTCATTAATGGGCTTCTCAAGTCGCTGTTGCCACCAAGGTTTATATGGCTTCTGCTTTTCGGTACACTTTTTGTTCGGAAACCGGACTTGTTGGTTGTGACATCGTAGCACTGTAACTGCACCACAGTAAATAAGGGTGTGTATCTCTTCCAGAGTACGGTAGTCCTTGGCACGATCCTTTAAGAGTGAATTAATGCTTGCAAGAATCCTATTGGTGTTCTTATTGGATTTGAGTTTGGGCAATAATGGTCGGTGAATTGGGTTGCTACCATCAAATTCTAATATTGCTTTAGAAAGTTCGGCAGCAGCATTTTCATGTTCGTCAGGTTGTGTGTTACTGTCACTGTTTGGGTTTTCATCTTGATCAATGTTTGGTGTGTCATCGCTAGTGTAGTCATCAAGTCTTATATTATCCAGCTGATCAGTTGTATGTTGGATTACATTATGATCGTCTTCTGTTTGGAGCTCAAGAAGTACTTCACTTCGTATTTGTTGCAATAGTGGACCAGGTAGTAAATTGTTTTTAACAATTATTATTATTATTTTTTTTGTGCTGCATCGATTGCTTTGATCATTAGCAGCTCCTACACAATTGTTTGTTAATTGTTAAAGATGTACAACAATAAGTTTTATATTTTATTCAAAATATTGATGGTTTTTAAATAGTCCAATATGTTTCTGGCAGGTGTGTTACTTTTAATTGTTGTTATTAAATTTGAATCTATATCAAATATACATCTTTGCTTAGTAAAATGAGTACATGAAAAGATGTGTTCTATTGATAGGCGCTTACTGCAGTGTTTACATCTTGGGGGGTGATTACCAGCGAGAAGATAGGAGTTGGTTAATCGTGTATGCCCTATACGAAGCCTACATAATTTTACTTGATCATACCGGGATAGGGATCCGCAATATGTCCATTTGTCTACGGATGGTTTGATGTGGACTAATTGACTAGTATAACAATTCCAGTTCTGTTGCCATTTATTTTTAATTTTGTTTTTAATTTCCGTTTCAAGGTCTTCGAGGGGGATTGGAATTCCGTCATCTATGGGAGAAAGTGTGGCTTGTTTGGCAGCTGCATCTGCCATTTCGTTCACTTGAATACCGCAGTGTCCCGGAGTCCATAAAAAATTACAATTTTTGCCTTTAGATTTTAAATGTGTAATAAGTTGTAATATTTGTTGACTTAAAATATTACTCGTGAATGGATTTTTTAGCAACTCGATCGCACTTAAAGAATCTGAACAAATTACACAATTTTTGTCGTTGGACATCATAAAAAATAGGAGAGCCTGCCATATTGCATATAGTTCAGCAGTAAAAACTGAACATTCATATTTTAAAGACCATTGGTGATGGTTATTATTTACAACAATTGCTGAACCAACACCGTTTTCATCCTTTGATCCATCTGTGTAGATAACTAAGCAATTATTGTATAGTTCTAGTTCACTATTAAAAAGAGTTCTATATATGTCACGGCTGCCGTTTCTTCTTTTTTCCATGACGAAGTCTTAGATTTGTAACTGGAACAGATAAGCTCCAAGGAGGGAAACTACCGGTAATGGCATAATGAATTGATTTTTCATGAACTGAATACTTTTCACAAGTCTCAAGATTTCGTATTCGTAACGGACGTGTTCTAGTTCTTGACATAAAATTATTTTCAGATAGAAATAAGGTATAATTAATGTGTTTTGGTCGAGAAAGAACTTTTGATGCATACTTCATTTCTTGGGCGTCTCTTCTTAAGTACAGAGGGGGTATAGATGCATCACTATTCACGGCAATTGCAGGGCTTGTTCTAAAAGCACCTGTTGCGTATCTTAAAACTGACAATTGAATTCTGTCAAGTCGACTAAGTCTAGTTTGCCTGCTGGATCCATACACAACGGATCCATAATCGATTCGACCTTTTATTATAGATTGATACATTTTTAAGAGGACTGTTCTATCAGCACCCCATCTCATACTAGACATACACTTGATTACATTTAGCGCTTTTTTACACTTTGTTTCAAGCTGGGTTAATTGCTCTTCCCAATACAACCGGTTATCAAAAATAATGCCCAAAAATTTTATAGAATTTTTTGTTTCTATTTTTTGGCCCTGTATGTATACTGAAGGGTCTTCGTGGGAAAGTCGTTGTCTACAAAAATGTATACAATTCGTTTTTTCACGTGATAGTGTCATTCCTCTAGACTGCAATAAAGTAATTATTTCACTAATTTCTTTATTAAGAGATATATTTAAAGTAGCCATTGATTTATGTCTTTGAAATATTATTAGATCATCAACATACAGAATTCTTTTAATATTCTGTTGTTCTTTTTCAACTATGTAATTAATTGCCACTGCAAACAATGAGACACTGAGAACCGAACCTTGGGGGATTCCATTCTCAAAGGATCTAAAGGCTCATTTATACATGCGAGTCAACTCGGCCGAGTGCATTACTAGCAAGCTACTAGCATCCCAATAATATGTGTAAACACTCACCGGTGCTAGTTCATCGGTTGTGCGAGTCGACTCGGACGACGCTCAACTTTTTCATGCTAGTAGGGCTGAAAGCTGATAAAATATTAGCATTTACTAGCACGTTCCTTGCGAGTGATGTTTGAAATTGTTCTTTTGGTTAGTAAAAAACAAAAAATATAAACACAAATAATATCAAAATGAGTGTGGTTAAGTGGAGTGAGGCAAATACAATTGAATTTATTGAACATTACATAAATGAAGAATGTTTGTGGAACCTAAAATCGGATAATTATGAATGAATTCGCATGATAGTCAGCATGCGAGAGAACTAGCATGTGTAAACATAAAATCCCTTGCTAGTAAATGTGCGCGCAATCTTCTCGGCCGAGTTGACTCGCATGTATAAATGAGCCTTTAAAGATGATTCCCTAGGCCCGACTCTTACAGTAAATTGCCTTTTTTGAAGAAAACTATTTAGGAGAGAAAGAAGACGACCTCGTAGACCCCAGTCATACAGCTGTTTGACAACTGAGTATCTCCATGTCCTATCATAAGCTTTTTCTATGTCGAAGCTAACAGCTACTACGTGTTCTTGATTTAGGAATGCCTCTTGTATTTCATTTTCGAGATATACCAATGTATCCACTGATGAATGGTTAGCTCTACAACCTGTTTGTGCTTTTGATAGGAAACCATTGTACTCCAGCCACCAAGTAAGTCTTATATTCACTAGTTTTTCAAAAATTTTTCCAAGGCAACTTGTTAATGATATCGGACGGTAGCTGGTTGGATCTAGTGGACTTTTATCTGGTTTTAGGATTGGAATTATAACAGTTATTTTCCAGGCGTCTGGAAAGGTACCTCGGTTCCATATTTTATTAAATAATTTTAAAATAGTCTGTTTTAGCTCAAAGGATAGGTGTTTTATCATGCTGTACAAAATATTATCATAGCCAGCTGCAGCTTCTTCACACTTATCTAGTACATGTTTGAGTTCATTAAAAGTAAGTGGAGTATTGTAAGCTTTTTCTTGTGAACAATTAAACTCTAACCCTACCGCTTCCTCTATTGATTGATAGTATAGGAAGTTTTCGTCGTAAGCCCTTGAGCTACTGGCTAATTCATATTGGTCTGCAAATACTTCACATATCTGCTGTGGTTCTGAAATTATGCGGTTATCAGAAATTAAAGTTAGAGGTATATTGTATGTATTTTTGCCAGCTATGGTTTTAATTTTTCTCCAGATCTCTTGGAGGCTAACGTGAGGTGTTATTGTAGAAACATATTCCTTCGTTAATTCGTCTTCTTGCATTAGCTCGGGCTTTTTTAAATATGAATAAGTTTTCTAACGTTGGGTATTTTTTAAATGTATTTAATGTTTTTTTTCTTAGAGTAACGGCTGCTTTTATTTCATTGTTCCACCATGGCACTGGTCTATGAGGTATGATTGGTTTTGATAATGGAATACTTTTATTTGCTGCAACTATTATAGAGTCGGTAACCGCGTTGACCGCATCTTCAACATCATCTGGAAGGTTAGGTATTCTAATACTTTCTTCATATTTTTCCCAATTAGCTCTTTTCGTTAGCCATTTTTCTTTCATTGATATATCTACTTTGGTTGAATTCATTTGGATACATATTGGAAAGTGGTCACTAGAGTGAAGATCTTCAACAACGTTCCAAATCAGTCTAGTTGCAAGCTGAGGGGAGCAAAGTGTAAGGTCAATGGCAGACATTTCACCGGATCTTGCGGAAAAGTGCGTAGGTTTTCCAGAATTTAATATCATTAAATTATTATCTTCTATTATAGTCTGGATACAGCGACCCCTACCATCTCGTTTTCGAGAGCCGCAATCTGGGGAGTGGGCATTAAAATCTCCTGTAAATAGGATTGGGTGCGGAAGTTGCTTAATAACATCTTTAATTTCCTTTGAATGCCATTTTCCGTCAGGTAAGTAAATGGTGCAAACTGAAATTTTAATTGGGTAATCTATTTGTACTGCTGTAACTTGTAAGTTAGTTACTAATCTTTCTTTTACAGGGATATTATTACTAACGAATATTGCCACGCCACCTTTGGCTCTGTCTTTTGGATGTATGTCTTTACGAAAACACTGGAATCCTCTAAATCTAAAGTATTCTTCAGGCTTAAGATGAGTTTCCTGTAATAAAATCATAAATGGGGCATACTTGTTTTTAATGAGCTGTAGTTCGCCAAGATTATTATTTATACAATTACAGTTCCATTGTATAATTGTATTGTTTGTATAAGTCATTTTACTTTAGAATTAATAGTTGTATGCCTATATTAAAAGATAATTAAAATATATTTTTATTTTTGGTAACAAATTTAAATAGATATTTAAATTAAATTTTAAGTTGCAGTGGTTTTAGATGACTGCGTCATTGGACTATCGGATATCTTTTTAGAAGATATAATTGTTATATCTTCTTGAGATGTGCCGGCTGCTTGTTCAGACAAATTTAGTTTTTCTCTACTGTTCTTCCTTGGTTTGCCTTTTGGCCAACCTCTTTTTCCTTTTTGTTTTTTCCTTGAACTAGCTACACTACAACTAGATTCATCGTCCGATGACTGATCTCTGTGACGTTTGAACGTTGGAGGTAAAGACTGGGAATGACTGTCCGAAAATTGTGATCCAGAAATATCGCAACTATCCTGGATGGCTTGGACTAGTAAGGGAGCTAGTTCCTTTACAAGTTCTTTAGAATTGATTTGAAAAACATTAGCTGAATTAGAAGATTGTTGTGATTGGTTTAAAGAGGTTGGAGATTTGTTATAATTAGCTACCGTTTTTGCGTATGAATCTCCTAAGTTAGGAGTTGTCACTTTGACTTTTCTTTTTGCTTCCATATAAGAAATTTTTTCTGTAGTTTTCACTTTTTGTATCGCTGCTTCTTGTTGATATATGGGACATACTTTAGAACGTGCAGAGTGGTCTCCTTTACAATGTAGGCATTCAATCGGTTCAACACATGGGATTCCCGTGTGGGGTGCTTTTCCACACACACAAATTTGTGGTTCGTTACAATTTAGTAAAGTATGTCCAAATTTTTGACACCTAAAATATCTCAAAGGGAGTGGGATGTATTATCTAACCGGCAGAGAATAAAATGCAATTTTAATTGATTTTGGGAGAGTATTAAATGACCGTTTCGTTTCGTTTTTATTCTATATATACTTTTAACTTCTTGATCAACTAGTTCTTGTTATAATTCTTCTGTAGTGCAATTTAACAGATCGGGGCAATAAATAACTCCTTTAGAGTAATTTAAAGTTTTATGTGGAATTACTTCCACATCCATATTTTGAAATTTGGTCATTTTTAATAATTTTCCACTTTGCGCTGATGACGTAGTTTCCAGTAATAAACCTTCTTTAATTTTTTTAATATTCTTTAGAGAACCGCAAATTCCATATAGTACTTTTTGTATAAGGAAAGGGTTTACCTTAGAAAAGTCATCATCCTTCCTTTTAACGACCAGGAACCGGGAATTCACCGCCTTTTCCAGGTTTGTATTACTTTTGCCATTGTTTTGAGAGGGTGGCACCTCTAGAGTATCATTTTAATTTGCCATCCAAATCCCACGAGTAGGGTAGAAAGTTGCGTCTGCTGCAGCAGTGCTCCCTTACTGCAGTAAGGCTAAAGTACGAGTAGGGATTGCCAAGTACCCACAAGACATCGTTAACAGCTGCACTAACAGGTGAGCCATTCATTTCATCGGCACGATTGTTTCCACCTTGAAATTCCGGATTTTTCCTTAAGGTTTACTCCTCTAGGACAAGGAAATTTTGGAAGGGAAAATAAGGAATGGTAGGTGGGACAGCGGGAAGCTGGACTGGGGTCTCGTGGGTTCGTCAGACCCTTAGTATGTCGATCTCACAACGGGCATTATCCATTATAAAACCAACATACTCCCCTTCGGGGAATTATTATTATTATTATTATTATTATTATTATTATTATTATTATTATTATTATTATTATTATTATTATTATTATTATTATTATTATTATTATTATTATTATTATTATTATTATTATTATTATTATTATTATTATTATTATTATTATTATTATTATTATTATTATTATTTATCATTATTTGATTCTTGACACTGGTCAGAGTTACTAAATTCACTGCACAAAGACCAACTTCTCCTCCACGTGGTGTGTGGTGGTAACAGCTTCGAGCTGACGTGGAAAGGGTCCTAGGACCTAGACACGTCACAAAGAGGCTGGCTAACGAAGCTCTGGCGTACGCAAATACCGGGAACAACAGCGTGGAGAGGGAGTGTTGTAGACGGGTGGGTGCGGAGGTAACTGGACTAATCGTTCGGAACCTCTGCGGGCATCCGGAAACAATGCAAACTTGTGGAAACCTGCCCGGTATATACCGTGTTGGTAAGCCGGTGGCTGTAGAGGATGTGCTTACCGATGTGGGGGCTTGCCTTGATTGGCTGGCCAAGTGGAAGGGAACCACAAAAATCCCCCCCAAGCCAAGGTGGAACAGCATAAGCCGAAGGCTTGGCGTGGCGCAGGAATTGCGCCGCGGGGCTAAGGGGTTGCTTAGTCACGATTATGCGGACTCCGGGTACCAGGCGAAACCCAGGTTTCATTAGCCTTCTCCCGGCATGCGGGGCTCTGCTGGGAGTGACCTTTTTTTTCCCTTTTTTCCCTTTTTTTACTCGTGGGACTAAAATGGACCAAATAAAACAAATAAAAAACAATGAGGGCAAAGAGGAAGAACAAAGCCTCAATCATCCCGAGGGTATGGAATTGGATCCAGATCCAAGCCATAAATCGGAAGATGAGCTTCTAAAAAGCAGCGGAGACGAGAAAAGTATCTCTCAAGGGCCAAAAAAGGCCGAAAGAGAGAGACTGAGTGGTGCTGCCCGTAAAAGGTTTAAGTACCTGTTAAAACAAGGCCTTAAATATGAAGAGGCTCGACAACAGGCACAAAAGCCTATACAAAAACCAACTGAGGATGTATCCAAGGGCAAAGGGTCCAAGAGGATCCGGTCTGAAGAGAGCACACCAGAAAATCCTAGGAAAAAGGGAGTTGGCACCGTTGGGATAACCAGCAGTGGCGAAGAAAACAAACCATCCTATGGACAGGTTGCAGCGGCAATAAGGGTAGGAATATTGCCCAAAAACCATCCAGAATTCTCACTAGCAACGGAACAACTAGCCGCAACGAAAGAGAAGATTCTGGAAAAAATAGTGGAGCTGGATCCAAAGGCAACAATTAGGCCTAAATTCAGCAACCTACAATTCAGACCGGGCTGGATGCTTCTGTCTTGTGCTGACAAAGCCTCAGTTGAGTGGCTTAAAGGCATAGTTCAGGAGCTGCAGCCACAGGAGGGTATCTCGCTGAGACTGGAAGAGGAAAGCAATATTCCTCACTCCGAGATCTTTGTGACATATCTTCCTGATAGTCTGAGCAACGAAAATTCAAAAATTCTCCGATTCTTAGAGGTCCAAAATGAAGACCTCAACTCACAGAATTGGAGAGTTGTAAGAAGGGTTGACAAAGGCCCTACTGTAGAGCTCACTCTTTCAATGGATGCTAAATCTGCTGAAAGGGTGAAACAAAATGGCTATAAAGCCAACTATAAATTTGGCCAGGTAAGAATATTACCAAAAAAAGGCCATCCAAAACCTAGTGCGCCAGAAGCTGCTTCAACTAGTGAAGCAGCAAAAATGGCCACAAAAAAAGGGGCCCAGGAAAAGGGTCCTGCGAAGTTTAAAAAGGGATCGGATAAAGGTCCCAAAAGCCAGTAAAATGGCTTCCAACAAAAATATTAGGTTTTTGCAGTTAAATCTCCATCATGCAAAAGCCGCAACTAGTGTGCTTAACAGGAGTTTTAGCAGAAACCTAACTGACATCGGGCTCATTCAAGAGCCCTGGGCTGACAAAGGACTTATCAAAGGACTTCCAAATAATACATGTAAGTTGATCTATTCACAAATGCATGACTTGCCAAGAGCAGCGTTGCTCATCTCTAAACAACTAAAATTCGTTTCTGTTCCAGAGTTTATCACAAGAGACTTAGCAACAGCTGAAGTGGAGCTCCCCACGGAAAGGGGCAAAAGGCAAATTATAATTGCCTCTGCCTACTTCCCGGGTGATGAAGACCAACCTCCGTCAGAGGAAGTGAAAGGCCTCATCAGCTGGTGCAACAAAAAGAACAGACAACTTATCCTTGGATGTGATGCCAACTCCCACAACATAGTATGGGGCAGCACAGACACGAACAAACGTGGTGAGTACCTTTTAGAATATTTGGCTAACTCCAATATAGACATTATCAATAGAGGTAACAAACCAACTTTTATCACTGCAAATAGGAAAGAGGTGCTTGACATCACCTTAACTAGTTGCTCTGCTACAAATTTAATACAGAACTGGCATGTCTCCGATGAGGTTTCGATGTCGGATCATAGAACCATAAGATTCGAAGTCGAGGCTGAGCGGGAGCAGATACAGTCCTGTCGAATACCGAAACAGACTGACTGGTGTGCTTATAAGGATACCCTAAGGTCAGATGTTGAAGGCGTAAATTATTCGATTGAAACCATAGAGGAACTGGAAGGTGCCTCACAATGGCTAAATCGTACGATAATTAGCTGCTATGAGGGGGCCTGTCCCATCAAGACCAAAGCCGTCAAAAAAGATGTGCCATGGTGGAACAGGGAACTCAGTAAGTTAAAAGCTCAAGCCCGTAAAGCTTTTAATAGAGCCAAAAGTATAGGTAACTGGGATGCCTACAAAAAGGCTCTAACAGAATACAACAAAGAACTTAGAAGGTCTAAGAGAAGAACATGAAGGCAATTCTGCGAGGGGATAACTGAATTAGCCCCAGCAGTACGCCTCCAAAAAGTAATTTCAAAGGACCACTCAAACGGTATTGGACTTCTAAAAAAGTCAAACGGAGAGTTTACTGCAACCATAGAGGAAAGCATGAGTTGCTTACTACAATCTCACTTTCCCGGGTCAACACTCATTGAAGATGACCCAAGGGTTAATCTTGATGAATCTAATTACAGAACATCAAGAGCTGCAAAAAGCCTAGCGGGAAAAATCTTCACAAAAAACAGAATTAAATGGGCAATAAATAGCTTTAAGCCCTACAAATCTCCTGGAGAGGATGGTGTCTTCCCAGCCCTGCTACAACAGGGCGTTGATACATTAACTCCTCATCTAGTCAAATTATTCAAGATGAGCTTCATCTTGGGCTACATTCCAAAAGGGTGGAGAGAGGTTAGGGTATGCTTCATTCCTAAGAGTGGCAAACGCCCTCCAGAGGAGCCGAAGTCATATAGACCCATAAGCCTTACCTCCTTTCTACTTAAAAGTATGGAAAAAATACTTGATACATATATAAGAAGCGAATATTTAACAAACATACCGCTTCACAAAGAACAATTTGCCTACCAATTAGGCAAATCCACCGTGGATGCCTTGCACTGTCTCGTAAAAGACATAGAAAAGGCAATAGGATCAAAGGAAGTGGCGCTATGTGCATTCATAGACATAGAGGGTGCGTTTGACAACACCTCATATGAATCAATCAGCGCCGCCGCAACAGCAAAAGGTATCGAACCTTCCATAACTAAATGGATTCAATCCATGCTAAATACTAGGAAAATTATTACCTACCTAGGAGGCAAATCAACTACTATAAAAGCAGTAAAAGGTTGTCCTCAAGGAGGAGTTTTATCACCTCTACTGTGGTCGCTAGTGGTTGACGACCTCCTAACAAAGCTCAAAAGAGCAGGATTTCGTGCTCTGGGCTATGCTGACGACCTAGTTATAGTGGCTAGAGGCAAACATGACGGTATTATTGCCGAACGCATGCAGCAGGCCTTAAACATTATAACTACTTGGTGTTCGAGGGAAGGGCTATCAGTCAATCCCAACAAAACGACACTTATTCCGTTCACTAACAGGAGGAAACTAACATTACAGCCTCCGATCATGAATGGAGTAACCCTTTCTTTCTCAGAAGAGGTTAAGTACCTAGGAGTCATCCTTGATAGGAAACTTACGTGGAATGCACACCTCACTCATATTACCACAAAAGCAATAAGGGCTTTCTGGATGTGCCGTAGGCTTTTTGGGAAAACCTGGGGTCTGGAGCCAAAAATGATCTACTGGTCATATTTAACGGTTGTCAGACCCATTATCACTTATGCTGCGATGGTTTGGTGGACCAAAACAAAGCAGCAAAAGGCAATAAACGAGTTGCAGAAAGTGCAACGACTTGCCTGTATTGGGATCACGGGTGCTATGAGATCGTGTCCTACCGCAGCCTTAGAGGCAATGCTAGACCTTCCTCCACTACATTTACATGTACAGAGGATCGCTCTGGAAAATGCCTATAGGCTGACACAGACCAAATCTCTGAAACCCGGTGACTTAACAGGACATCTTGAGGTATTAAGGGCTGTAACAACCCAAATCATGAAGATGCCTACAGACGTAATGCCTGCAAAACAAGATTTTGAACTCGCGTTAGATGTTATTATTAACGACCGCGAGTTGACAGAAAATCGAAATCGCTCAAATCACAAAAGGTGCCCTCACTTATTATACTGATGGGTCAAAAACAAACGAAGGAGTAGGAATAGGGATCACAGGTCCTAATATTAGGATATCCGCAGCCCTTGGAAATGCTCCAACAATATTTCAAGCAGAACTATTAGCAATAGAATTCTGTGCCCAAGAGTGTCTAAGAAAAGGCCTCAACACAGCAAGAATATTTATTGCATCTGATAGTCAGGCTGCTTTGAAGGCTCTGAAGTCCACAACCTATGAGTCAAAAATAGCCTGGAATTGTAAACAATCTCTTAAACAACTGGCTAGTCGCAACAAATTAAAGTTGCTATGGGTGCCAGGGCATAAAGGAATTGTCGGAAATGAGATTGCCGATAGTCTCGCAAAGGAAGGAGCTTGTGCTCCTTTTATCGGACCTGAACCATTTTGTGGCATATCAAAAGCCGCATAATGGAAGAAGTTCGAAAATATGAAAAGGAACTCAGTGCAGCCTACTGGAAAAATGTTCCAGGCCAAAGACAGGCAAAAAGGTTATTACGACCCTCTGCCCGCTACGCGAAATTACTCTTAGAGCTTCAGAAATCTGATCTCAGAGTAATCACAGGAATTCTCACTGGACACTGCTCACTCAGATACCATCTCTGCAAAATGGGCATATTGGACAGTGGGACATGCAGATTCTGCGATGAGGCAGATGAGACGTCAGAACATATTATCTGCAATTGCAGAGTAATTGTTCGGCAACGCCATAAATATCTGGAACAGGTATTCCTTGATCCTGATCAGATTACAAACCTAGCTCCAAAACGGATAATGGACTCTCTTAGAAGCCTAGACCTTTTGGACTAAAATATAGATGTAGGGTATACACAAAAGATCTTATAGGTCGCAGTGTAGTAAGGTCAACTGGGCCAATCGACCCCTTCTGCAATCTACAATCTACTAAATTCACGGGCTTCGCCAAGTGAATAAAGTTTAATTTTGTTTCTGTTTATATGGCTGCTCAGTTTTCGTCTGCTTGCATGAACTTCCGAACAATTCTACAAGTATTTAAGATAGCGGCTTTTTGTAAAGTTATGTAGGTGGATTCGTTAAGTTCTATTAATTTAAGACTCTTTAGGAGATGGTGAGGGACAACACCAGTGGTGGAAAGGACTATTGGAATTATATATACTATATTTTGTTTCCAGATTCTAGTGACTTCTTCCTTGAGATCCGCATATTTGTTAATTTTTTCCGATATCGTTTTCTGTAGGTTATGTGTATTGGGAACTGCAATGTCTATTAGGTAAGGTTTTATTTATTTTATCCTGTAGTATTATGTCGGGTCTATTACATTGTATGGTCTTGTCTGTAAGTATGGCGCGGTCGTAGTATAGTTTGTGTGTGGTGTTTTCCAGGATGGTTTGTGGTTTGTATTTGTAGTAAGGTGTGTTAGTGTTCTGTATGAGTGAATGTTTGAGTGCCAATTTTTGATGAATGATATTTGCCACTTGGTTGTGTCTATGTGTGTAATCAGTCTGTGTAAGTGTTGTGCATGCTCCTGTTATATGTTGGATAGTTTCTGGTTGTGCCTGACATCTGCGGCATTTATCATTGGTGACAGTAGAATCCTTGATTATATATTTTCTGTAATTTTTGGTGTTAATTATCTGGTCTTGGATAGCTATCATGAATCCTTCTGTTTCTGGAAATAAGTTACCTATTTTAAGCCATTTATTTGATGCTATAGCATTTATATGTGGTTGTTCAAGATCGTGAGGGTGTCGACCATGAAGTACTTTCTTCTTCCAGTTTACAATGTTCTGTTTCTGTGAGTCGTTACTGTATGTGATTTGTGTATCTTTGTGTTCATGTAAGTTGAGTGGTGTGATGTTCATATCGTGTAGAGTAATTGCTCTATGTATGCTACTTGCAGGAGCTTTTGTATGAAAGAATATTTTTAATCTATTTATCTGGTTTTGTCAGAGATTGCGAATATCTATTAAGCCTCTCCCACCACCTTGTCTTTTAATTGTGAGTCTTTCGATTGCTGATTTAGGATGTAGATTATTGTGTTTTGTTAGAGTGGTGCGTGTAGTTCTCTCGATCTGTTCGATGTCAGTTCCTGACCATTTTATTAGACCGAATGAGTATGTTAATATCGGAATGGCGGATGCATTTATTGCTTTTATGAGATTTTTTCCAGATAATTGTGTTTTACATACTGCGTTTATTCTTTTTTTGTACTCTGCATTAAGTATTTGTTTAATTGACTTGTGATCAAGACCCTTAAGCTGTTGGTACCCTAAATATTTATAAAAATCTGTTGAATCCATTGCCGTTATTGTATCTGTTATGTTAATTTTATAGTCGCCCGGTTTTATTTTACCTTTTATGATGTGTAATGTTTTGCACTTATCCAAATCAAAATGCATATTAATGTCTTGACTAAATCTTGATGTAATTTCTATTAGTTTTTTCATATCTGTTTCAGATTTAGAGTACAATTTAATATCATCCATGTATATTAAGTGTGAAATGGTGGTTTCATGTGTGGGGTGTTTGAGGTTGTATCCGGCTCCGCACTGGTGCAGTACATGAGACAAAGGGTTCAGAGCGAGACAGAACCATAATGGGCTTAGAGAGTCTCCCTGAAAAATGCCCTTTTTAATAGCTATCTGACGTGTTGTAAGAGCGCTGTGTCTGGTATTTAAATAAAGAGTAGTTTTCCATTGCGACATTGTTCTCTGCAAAAATTTAACTAATTTTGAGTTTATTTTGTATATTTTAAGTATTTCGATTAGCCAAGAATGGGATATACTGTCAAAAGCTTTTTGATAGTCTATGTAGGTACAGTGCAAATTTCTATTTTTTGTTGTTGCGTGTTTATGAATGATGCTGTCTATAATCAATTGTTCTTTACATCCCATGTGGCCCCGCCTACAACCCTTTTGCTCTTCTGCAATAATTTTGTGTTTTTCCACATGTGAGTTTATTTTTTTGGTTATTATTGCTGTTAGGATTTTATAGATAGTCGGTAAACATGTGATTGGTCTGTATTGAGAAGGTTGTGAAGAGTAATTAGTTTTTGGTAGCATAAAAGTTATACCACTTGTCAAAAAATCTGGTGAAATTTGATGTCCGAAAATAATATCCGTTAAATTTTTTGCTAAGGATTTATGCACAGAGAACAATTTTTTATATCAAAAATTGTGTATTTTGTCAACCCCTGGTGACTTCCAGTTATGTAGTTGAGCTGTAGTATTTGTAATGTCTGACTCTGTAATCTGTGCAAACTCCATTTCTTCTATAGTGCTCCATCGTGTTTCTTCTTCTGTAATCCATGGTGCTTTTACGTTGTGCTGTGTCTTTTCTTCCCATATGCCTGACCAAAATATTTCTAATTGTTCCTTAGTCGGTGTGTCTATATTAACTTCATCTGATGTGCTATTTTGTGGATTTTTTAAGTTAAGTATAAAAGGCCTTTTCATTTGTTGTAAATATTATGTTATCGTCTTTACGTTGTTGTGCTTTCTTGTATCGTTTGAGTCTATGAGCCTTTAATGCTAATTTTTGTTTTAAAGTGTCTAAATATTCTTCGGGCTTTTTGTTACCTAGTTCATGACTGGTATGTGTACTACTGTTTTTAAATATAGCTTCAACTCTTTTGACTACTTTACCAGATCTTTTATTATTAATATACTGCGTTAGTCTTCCACAGTCTGCCTTTAGGATCGCAATGTCTTTTTCAAGTCTTTGCTGCCATGCTGGTTTAGATTTGTTTTTTGACGCTTTATAACCCGTATGTTCTGTAATTTTATAATTTAATTCTTCTGATATAACTACCGCTGTGCAGTATATAATAGTGTGTAAGTCTACAAATAATGTGTCTTCGGTTATATATTGTTTAAGAATTTTATTATTAAATAATTGAATTAATTTTACAAGTTTTGGGTTATATTTTAGTTTTGGTAATTTAGGTCGAGATTCTGGGTCCATTCCCGAATATTGTGTTAATGTACTTATAAATTTATCATGAATTTCCTGTTCTTTTAGTTCTGTAATAAAGTTTTGATCTATTACTGTTTTAACATCGTTTTCTAGTGTTAAAATCATAGGCTCAGTTTGTGTGCAAGTGGATGATTTTTGTGTATTTTGTATGGAAGGGTATGTTTGTGTGTATATCTGTGATTGAGTGCCAGGTTCTTGTGCGACGTTAATAATTGATTGTACAAATGTATTACTTTCATCTGATTCTTGGATAAGTGGAGAAGGATGATTTCCTATGTTATTGAAAACCTCCAGTTGCATGCGCACTTCTTCTTTAAGTTGATGGAGCATTTCTGTAGATATTAATTTATTTCTAACTATTGTTCGTCTTTGGTCTGATATTCGTTGTTCTGTAACTTTTATTTCCGGATATTGTTGTGAAAACAGTTCATGCAATTTCTGCCTGTACGTGGTCATGTCTGTTTCTAACTTGGTGGTGTAGTAGTAAGTACGCATAATAAAGGTGTTAACTTCTTTAGTCCATCTCATGCGTACTCTTGGTTTCCCAGCCTTGGTGGGCGCGGACAAGAAGGAACTAGCCTCTCGCGCAACAGACAAGGTTGGTATGGGTGGATTTAAGCTAACGGAAGATGACGATATTATTGAAGGTGAAGATGACCTGGTAAGTGCATGTGACGCTGTACTTTGACTAAATGTTTCTGTGGGACTATTAGTACTGTCAATTAGTTCGTCGCCATCGTCATTTGCTTCGGCTGTAGTAATTTTGTCGGGAGGAACCCGCCTGCTCAGTTATTATTATTATTATTATTATTATTATTATTATTATTATTATTATATTATTATTATTATTATTATTATTATTATTATTATTATTATTATTATTATTATTATTATCCTTTATTCTCCTCTGTAGGGTCTTGGTATATACGGTCACTTGCGGACTATTGTCAAAACAAGTGATCGTGGTGATTCATTATGGCAATGTTTTTTGGAAGAGACTGCATACCGACAGTATTACTGAATGCTGCATTGTCGAGATAATATGTTGTGGTAATCCCAGGTCTTTGACGTGTTTGGTAGTTGTCCTGGGCACGACTCCTGTAGTTGATATGATTATTAGGTGGATCTTAACTTTTTCTACGTTCCATATCTGTTTGATCGCTTGGGCTAGATTTTGGTATTTTTGGGTTTTCTCATTGTATGTTGTTTGGATGTTGTGACTGTTTACCACTGCGTAATCTATTAGGTGTACTGTTTTCTCTTTCTTCTTCCATAGTGTAGTGTCTGGTCTGTTGTTCGCTACTTTTCGGTCTGTATGGATGGATCGATTCCAATACAGAGTGTTATCTTCGTTTTCTTTGACGGGCGTAGCTGTGTATTTCCAGTATGGAATTTCCGTTGTTGATTTGAATGTTTCCTCTTCTACTGCTTGGTGTATGATTTTGCCCATGTTGTCATGTCTGATGGTATATTCGTTTTGGCTTAGTTTAGGACATCCTGCTAGTATATGTTGAGTTGTTTCTGAGTAAGTATTGCACCATCTGCATAGGTCATTTGGCATGTTGGATTCTTTTGTTATATATTTGCGGTAGTTTTTGGTGGCTACAACCTGGTCTTGGATTGAGATGAAAAAGCCTTCAGTTTCTGGGAAGAGTCTGCCTTCGGTAAGCCACTTGAGCGACTCTTGAATGTCGACATAGTCAGAGAGAGAGAGAGAGAGAGACATAAGCTTTATTGTCATGAAAATTTTTACAATTTTATGGACAAAGCGACAATTTAAAAATAGTTAAAAATATAAAAAATAACATAAAAAATACTGACTGTACCAATACAAGACAAAATAAAATATATAAAATACAAACTTAAATTAATAATAATAATAATAATTAATAATTATAATACAATGCAAGCAACGTACATCATACTAAATACTGAACTACGCCAATTTACTCAAGAGTCTAGGGTAGATTGTAGAATTCAGCCACCGAATAGTAAGGTCTCTCATGCAGAAATGCCGTTGCCAATCTCCGGAATCTAACAAATGTATTTGCCACCTTTAATTCTAAAGGTAGCTGATTGAATAGCTTCTTGGCATTGAAGGTGATGGAATTTTTTACCAGATCAGAGGTGGGTATTGTTAAGTAAATGTCGGAATTATTCGTGACTTATTTCGCTGGGGTACCTTCCGTGAAGTTCCTTGCTTCTCCATCTTTCGAGTTTTGTGTCTATGATGTTGATGTTTGCTAGTTCGGGGTTAGAGAGATTGAGTGGAGTGTAATTTGTATCGGCCTGTATTATTGCCTTTACCAGTTCTGAGTGTTCTTTCTGCCTGAAGTATTGTTTCATGTTGTTCACTTGTTTATTGTGTAGGTGTGTGATGTCTACTAGTCCTCGTCCTCCTTGTCTTCGTGGGATTGTCATTCTTTCGATTGCACTTTTTGGGTGGTGTTTATTGGTTTTGGTAAATGATGTTCTGATGGAAGTTTCGATTTCCTTTAGATCTGTTTGTGTCCATTTTATGATTCCGAAGGAGTACGTAAGGATTGGAACGGCATATGTGTTGATTGCTTTCGTAAGATTTTTTGAGTTCAGATATGTTCTAAGCAGTGTTTTAAGGCGTGTGCGAAATACTTCTTTCAGTTTATTTTTTACCATGGTGTGGTCTATGGTTTTGCATTGTTCAAATCCTAGATATTTGTAGTATTCGTTGTGCTCCATTGACAATATTTTTTCTGTGTTAGTTGTTGTATATTCCGGGTTGGTTATTTGTTTTCCCTTTTTAATTGCTTGTATCTTGCATTTCTTTGTTCCGAATTCCATCTTGATTTCTGAACTGAACTGCTCTGTTATTTTGATGGCACTTTGTAATTCGTTTTCTGAGTTCGTATAGATCTTAAGATCATCTACATAGAAGAGGTGTATTAGTGCGTGTTCTGTATCTTTCGTTTTTATTTTGAACCCTTTAACGTTTTTTCTCAGTATTGATGATAGTGGATTGAGGCAGAGGCAGAATAGTAATCCACTAAGGCTGTCCCCTTGGAATATTCCTCTATTTATGGGTATTTTTCTAGTTTTAAGATTTATGGCTATTCCTGATGGTGTTGGATTTGATCTGAGTTTAATAGTTGTTTTCCATTTTGCCATGACTGTTTGTATGAATGTGGTGTATATTGGGTTTATTTTATATAGTTGTAATACTTTTACGATCCATGAGTGTGGGATTTTGTCGTATGCCTTGGCATAGTCTATGAAACAAGTGTATAAATTTCGGTTTTTCTTGATAGCTTGGTTCATTACTATTGAGTCTATTGTTAATTGCTCCTTGCATCCTAGTGTCCCAGCTCGGCTGCCTTTTTGTTCTTCTGCTAAAATGTTATGTACTGTACAATGGTTTGTGATGAT
Source organism: Ophraella communa (assembly GCA_035357415.1). NCBI lineage: Eukaryota > Metazoa > Arthropoda > Insecta > Coleoptera > Chrysomelidae > Ophraella > Ophraella communa. The sequence continues at coordinate 33,216,888 of CM068980.1, read as the reverse complement.
TTGATTGATGCATCCTGTGATAACTTTATAAATTGTGTTGAGGCAAGTTATTGGTCTGAAGTTGGCTGGGTTTGATGTTCCGCTTGTTTTTGGTTTTATGTAAGTTATTCCTTCGCATATCTTCGCACTTATTTTGGATGGATCACTTAATACTTCATTTATAGGTTCGAGGATTTTTGGATGTAATTTTGTAAATTTCTTTATCCAGAAGTTGTGTATTTTATCTGGTCCGAGACATTTCCAGTTTTGTATCTTGTTTAGTTGGATTGCTAATATTTCTTCAGAGATACTGTTGTTTGCCATTTCTGGAATGTTGATACATTCATTTTCTATTTCTTTGAGCATTTCAAATTGGTTGTTGTGTTGCTCTGGGTTGGACCATATGTTCTTCCAGTATGTTTCGACTGACTGTATGTTTGCTGTTTCTTGTACTTCTATGTTTTGTTGGCTTATCCTTTTGTAGAAATTTTTCTGGTTGTTTTGAAAGTACCTGTTGTCTGATTTCCTGGAATTGCTTTTCTTATATCGTTTCAGTCTGTGCGATTGTACTTTTAACTTTTGTTGTATCGTGTCCATCACTTCGTTTATGTTTTCATTTGGAGGATCGTATCTGGTGTGTTTCCCGTATCTTTTCAGAATTCTGCTTATCTGGTTTTTTACTCTTCTGCTCTGGTTACCTCTTTTGTATTCTAGGAGTTGTGCTATGGACGCTCTTAGTTGTTTTATTTGATTCTGAATCCTTTCTTCCCATTTGGATGTTGTTTGTCTTCGATGGTTTTCTTGTTGTGAATCGTAAATTTTTCTACCGTTGCATTTGATTATTGCTGTTGCTAGGAGATAGATTGTGTTTTGGACCTCCTCTAGTGATTTGATATTTTCAATTTCTCCTTGAATCACTTCAGTGTTGCAAACATGTGTAATTAGTGCTAATTTTTTGGAATTGCTTTGTTTAGGAAGATTTGGTCTGTTTTCTAATGGTATCTCTTCCCACTTGGTTCTTGCTTCCTTTAATTCGTAGAGGATTTCTTGTTTTAGGTCGTCGTTATTTGATACTTCAATTTCTGTATCTGTATCATTGGTTATCTCGTTGTTTTGTGTTCCAGGCTTGTCTTCTTCTTCTTGTGTTGTTCCTTGATTTCCTGTGTTGTTTATTGTTAGATCATTTCCGTTTATTATTATTATTATTATTATTATTATTATTATTATTATTATTATTATTATTATTATTATTATTATTATTATTATTATTATTATTATTATTATTATTATTATTATTATTATTATTATTATTATTATTATTATTATTATTATTATTATTATTATTATTATTATTATTATTATTATTATTATTATTATTATTATTATTATTATTATTATTATTATTATTATTATTATTATTATTATTATTATTATTATTATCAAAAGACTTATGCACTTACTCAGCTTTCGCTGGTAATATTTACCTATCCCGAGCGTAAACGCAAATGGGATTAGGCTCAAAATTTACATATTTAAAAATTTCCGAACAGTGTGACATGTGTTTAAAATTGCCGCTTTTTGCAAGTCCATAAAAGTGTTTTTATGAAGATCAAGTTTTTAAGACTATCTTCAAGACTTTTGGGAATGAGTCCAGTTGATGATACGATGATCGGTACCACCTCCACTTTTTCTGCATGCCACATCTGTCCCACTTCTATGGCAAGATCGGTGTACTTTGCCATCTTTTCATTATACTTATCCAAAACGTTGTTATTGTTTGGAACTGCAACATCGACTAACAGCACCGATTTAGCTTTCTTATCCACTACTACAATGTCGGGTCGATTATTCGTCACCTGTCTATCGGTGATAATGGACCTATCGTAGTAGAGTCTAAAATCTGCATTCTCGAGCACTGCCTGTGGATTGTATTTGTAATAGGGTGTATAGGTATTTAGCAGTCCATAATTGTTAGCCAGTTTCTGGTGGATAATATTACACAGCTGGTTGTGCCTGCGTAAATAATCCGTGTTGGCTATGGTTGAACATTCTGATGTGATGTGTTGTATGGTTTCCGATGTTTGTTGGCACCTTCTACACTTGTCCGTTGTAATAGTTGGGTCCCTGATAACAAATTTTTTGTAGTTGTTCGTATTAATTACTTGATCCTGAATGGCCATCATAAATCCTTCAGTCTCTGGGAACAGGGTACCGTTAGCAAGCCACCTATTTGATGCAATTTTATCAATGTGTGGTTGGTTTAGGTCGTGATGATGTCGACCATGTAGAGCTTTTTGGGCCCATTTTACTTGTTTTTCAGCATCTGTTGTTATTTCCAAGTCCATATGAGGGTCTGCTAAATTTAGAGGCGAGTATTTCTTATCTGCTCCTATGACAGACTTATGTAAATTAGATGACAGTGATTTTGTAATAAAGAAGTCTCGTAATCTATTTATCTGTTTGTTATGTAGATTTACTATATCGCATAAAGCTCTTCCTCCCTCCTTTCTCGGTAGTGTTGTTCTAAGCACTGACGATGTTGGATGGTGACATCTGTACTTTGTCATCATAGTTCGGGTTGTTCTCTGCATATCTTCCAATTCGGTTTTTGTCCATTGTAAAATACCGAAAGAATAGGTCAACACAGGTACGGCATATGTATTAATGGCTCGGTTTAGATTTCCTGCGTTCAACTCAGATTTTAGTAGGGAACTTACCCTTTGTGAAAACTCATCCCTGATTTTAGCCTTGGACTGTTTTTGGTCTAACAATCTGGCTTGTTGAAATCCCAAGTATTTATAGGTTTCCCCATTCTGCATGGCAGCGATTATATCTCCAAACTTATTATTATTATTATTATTATTATTATTATTATTATTATTATTATTATTATTATTATTATTATTATTATTATTATTATTATTATTATTATTATTATTATTATTATTAATATTATTATTATTATTATTATTATTATTATTATTATTATTATTATTATTATTATTATTATTATTATTATTATTATTATTATTAGTGCAGTTGATGCCTCCCCATGTACTTGTGTTTTGTGTGAGCTTGTCGATCAAGTTAGTTATTTTGGTGAAAAAAGTCACTTATAAATTTGTATAACAAGTTCTAGTCCTGTATTAGTGATATGTTAATCTACTTCCGAAGTCATAATTACCAAATGTGAGTAAATTATCTGAATTAATGCAGAGTTCATATTTGACAATATATTTTCTTCAATTAAAAGTAGTTATACTTCTATAAAAAAATTATCAAACAATATCACTGATAGTAAAGGTGTGGAAAATTGCACTGATTTACCATTTATAATCTACTTAATATTAATTTTGATTAATTTTGATCATTGAATTACTATGGGTGAGACTGATGTAAACGCTATTGATGACAATTTGTGCAAGCGTAATAGCTCTGTCAAAACTGGCATAAGATGCATCAAATGTGGAAAATTGTTACACAAGAGTTGTCTTGAAAAAATAAAGATTGACGTAAATAGAAAAGAAGGAGTAATTTGTTGTGGAGACTCAAATACATTAACAAATCCCAAAAATTCTGCACTCCCAGTAACACCTCCACCGTCCTCGCAGACAAATGACTTGGTTTTGAAAGTTAGCTATCTGGAGAGAATTATTTTAGACAAGGAGAAAATTATAGAAAATCAAGAAATTGCTATAAAGTCGTTAATCGAGCAGATAGAACTCTTAAAAAAGATTGTTCCCTCTAATAATGTCTCTCAAACCATAAATCAAGATAACGAAACATCATTTTATATTACTAAAGAAGCCGATAAAATTAGCGAGCCCTCGACATCTGCTTTTATAAAAAAATCGTACAGTGCTTCTGCAAAAACCCACTTAATAGACGCTGAACAGATATGTAAATCTATTATCCATATAAATAATGACCTTCCAAATACCTTATTAAGACCTACAAAGCACATTTCACCAACGAAATCTGCCCCTGTAAGCTACCAGAAAAATAGGCGACAAAATTTATTAGTTGGAACAAAGGCTGAGAACAAATGTGCCCTAAAAGCAGCTAATAGGATCCACGATCTAACTGAAAAATACTTTGATTATCATGCGACTAATTTCGACATTAATACCAATGATGAAGAACTACGTGGCTACTTGGCTGGGTTTGCTCCTAATGTAAAGGTTGAAAGACTAAACGCTCGTTTTCCCGAAAAGTATGCTTCTTTCAAAATTTCTTTACCAGCTGGTGAGTCTGAAGCTATATTAAACCCTAGTGTCTGGCCTTCTAATATTATTTTAAATCGATTTTTTCCATCAAGAAAACCTATTAAACCTTCAGGATAGTAGTATAATTTCATTAAATGATTATTTAAACAGAAAAAACTTATGTTCGATTTTTCATATCAACGTCCAGAGTTTATCTAATAAAATTATCGACTTAAATCTTGTTTTTGATGATTACACTTTTGATATTATTTGTATTTCTGAGCATTGGCTTACCTACTCTAATTTGTCACTTGTAAACTTAAAAAACTATAATTTAATTGCATCTTTCTGCCGTGCCGAAAACCAGCATGGAGGTGTAGCAATTTTTACTAAAGAGAGAATTGATTTGAAAAACGTAGACTGCTCCACTTACTCCCTGGCACGGCATGCAGAATTTTGCGGTGTTGAATTCGTAAATAAAAACATGGTACTTATTAATACCTACAGATCATCAAGCTCTGGCAACGTCATAATTTTTATAGAGAAATTAACACTTTTACTTAATTTTTTGTCGAGTAGATACAAGGTCATTTCAATCATTGGCGACATAAATATCAACTTAAATGAAAATTCCAAATATGTACAGGAAAAATATCATTACAATGTACGGACTAAGGCATTTTATTAGTAGCCCCACCAGAATTGATCCTGACATTGCGGACCATGCTGGTGTGTATATGTTTATTGACATAAATAGTAGGTATCAACACTCTTCTTATGTCGTTAAGAGGGTGGTTAACAAAAAAAGACTTGATTCTTTTTCCAACAAACTAAGTGGTGTGCAGTGGTTTGAACAGGAAACTATAAGCTTATCTTGTGAGGAAACATCAGCACAAATCCTAAACAGGCTGAACTCAGTGGTTAACACTAGTTTTCCATTTAATAAATGCCGTTTGGGACGTAAAAAAACCGAGTGGTTTATTAAAGAATTAAGAAACCAACGCAAGCAAGTCTTTAAATTTAAAGATATATTCTTGGCGACAAATTCGTTTAATGATTGGGTTATCTATAAAAACTCGCGTAAAAGTTACAAATCTGCTATTAGATTAGAAAAACGTAATGCGTATTCTATTCGCATAACTGAAACTGAAAACAAAAATAAAACTGTTTGGAACATAGTAAATATGGAAATTTCCAGAAAAACTTATTCAAACAAAAAATCTGACATTCATTCTGAATCTTTTAAATCCTTTTTCACGTCTATAGCAGAAAATATAATTAAATCATTAGATATGGCACTAACTACAAGTACCTTTATGTCTAAAAGTCGAAGACAGGTGAATTCTTTCTTTATGCCTCCTATCATCGAGTCTGACATAAGGGAAGCAATACTGCAACTAAAAAATTCTACTTGTCTCGATTACTATGAAATAAGTGCGCCTATGCTAAAATCAGCTCTCTGTTCACTTCTTGCGCCCCTCAATCATTTATTTAATAAATGTCTAACCGAAGGTTGCTGGCCAAATAATTTAAAAATTACTAAAATCATACCAATTCACAAAAAGGGCAATATTAACGACTGCAGCAATTTTAGACCTATCGCTATTGTTCCAATTATAGGCAAAATTCTTGAAACTATATTAAAAGAAAAAATTATTGTTTTCCTTGATAAGAATAATATTATTTCCCCTCAGCAATTTGGGTTTCGGAAGCATAAGTCTACAACTACAGCTTTGTTGGAGGTAATTAAATATATTGTTGAGAGCCTCGATGAGGGAATAGAAGTTTCTGCAACGCTCTGTGACCTCACGAAGGCTTTCGACTGCGTTAACATTGACTTATTGTTGAACAAACTTGAATTCTACGGATTTCGCGGCAATTCGTTAAGTTTGATTGCATCTTATTTGACGAATAGGATACAGTATGTAGCTTACAATGGTGTAGAATCTGAACCTGCGTTGGTGACAAGGGGAGTTCCTCAAGGCTCCGTACTGGGCCCGGTATTGTTCTTGATTTATATCAATGACTTGCCCAGTGTCATCGAGAATGATATTCCTGTTATTTTTGCAGATGATACAACGATTTTATCTAAAAACTATAAAAACTCTCCTTTTGGCGATTTATTAGTAGCTAAAAATTGGTTTACGTCTAATGAACTAAAATTAAATGAATCTAAGACGCAAACGATCACGTTTAGCTCTAATAAATCTGCTAATTCTCAAACAGTGTCATTACTGGGTATATCTTTGGATAGTTCTTTGAATTGGTATTCACAAATCGATAAAGTTTGTGCTAAAATCTCTTCACAAATATTTGCACTAAGACAATTAAAACCCTTTTTACATTCATACATTTTAAAATCGGTCTATTTTGCAATTATTCACAGCCATCTCCAATACGGCATTTTACTTTGGGGTAGGGTCCAAGTGCGTATAAAGTTTTTAATTTACAAAAAGCTGCAGTCCGTGCATTGGATGGTGCAGACCCTACCACATTCTGTAAGCCGCTATTCAAAAAGTATGGGATTCTCCCACTCAAGTGTATATATATTCTAGAAAACTTAGTTGAAATTCATAAAAATCGAAATTCATTTGTAACACATTTAGACATTCATGAACATAACACACGTAACGCAGAGAATCTTGTACCCTTCTTATCACGAATTAATATAACTAAAGATAATAAACTTGATTTAAATTTGTATAACAAATTTATAAAATTTAATCTACCAGAAAATCTGCTAAATAAAACTGTTGCTAGCTTTAGAAGGTTTACTAAAAATTTTCTCTTGAATTATTGTTTTTATACCATTTGTGAATTTAATGATTTTTGTACGAGTACATTATAATTTTTTTTTACTTTGTTGTAGCTGACCTGTATTTTGTTAATTAAATACCTTTATAATATATGTCGTCATTTTTGTGTGCGTTTACTTTTAAAGTTTATTTATTATCATTTATTTTATTTTTTATTTTTTCTTGTAGTTTTTATGAATATTTGTAATATTTACAGTATTTTGTATTTTTAATTGTATTTTTCGTATTGAGGCTTCTTTTATTTTTTATTAACAAACATGTAAAATGTACAAATATCTGTTATAATATGGGCACCAATTAGTTGTGATTAGTCTGTAATTCATTTTTCACTTATCTACAATGTAACACTTGCAACACTTATGTCGTAATGTACTTTACCTGTATAAGAGGACAATAAACTACTACTACTACTACTACTATTATTATTATTATTATTATTATTATTATTATTATTATTATTATTATTATTATTATTATTATTATTATTATTATTATTATTATTATTATTATTATTATTATTATTATTATTATTATTATTATTATTATTATTATTATTATTATTATTATTATTATTATTATTATTATTATTATTATTATTATTATTATTATTATTGTTATTATTATTATTATTATTATTATCAAAAGACTTATGCACTTACTCAGCTTTCGCTGGTAATATTTACCTATCCCGAGCGTAAACGCAAATGGGATTAGGCTCAAAGATTATACATTTAAAAATTTCCGAACAGTGTGACATGTATTTAAAATTGCCGATTTTTGCAAATCAATGAAAGTATTTTTATGAAGACTGAGTTTTTTAAGACTATCTTCAAGACTTCTCGGGATAAGTCCGGTTGATGATACGATGATCGGTACCACCTCCACTTTTTCTGCATGCCACATCTGCCCTACTTCTATAGCAAGATCGGTGTACTTTGCTATCTTTTCATTATATTTGTCCAAAATATTGTTGTTGTTTGGAACTGCAACATCGACTAGCAGCACTGAATTAGCTTTTTTATCCACCACTACAATGTCGGGTCGATTATTCGTCACCTGTCTATCGGTGGTAATGGACCTATCGTAGTAGAGTCTAAAATCTGCATTCTCCAGTACTGCCTGTGGGTTGTATTTGTAATAGGGTGTATATGTATTTAGCAGTCCATATTTATTGGCCAGTTTCTGGTGAATAATATTACACAGCTGGTTGTGCCTGCGTAAATAATCCGTGTTGGCTATGGTTGAACATCCTGAAGTGATGTGTTGTATGGTTTCCGACGTTTGTTGGCACCGTCTACACTTATCCGATGTAATAGTTGGGTCCCTGATAACAAATTTTTTGTAATTGTTAGTATTAATTACTTGATCCTGAATGGCCATCATAAATCCTTCAGTCTCTGGGAACAAGGTACCGTCAGCAAGCCACCTATTTGATGCTAGTTTGTCAATGTGTGGTTGGTTAAGGTCGTGATGATGTCGACCATGTAGAGCTTTTTGGGCCCATTTTACGTGTTTCTCAGCATCCGTTGTTATTTCTAAATCCACATTAGGACCTGCTAAATTTAGAGGGGAATAATTTTTATCTGCTCCTACAATAAATTTGTGTAAATTAGATGATGTTGATTTAGTAATAAAGAAGTCTCGTAATTTATTTATCTGCTTGTTGTGTAGATTGATTATGTCGCATAGACCTCTTCCTCCCTCCTTTCTCGGTAGTGTTGTTCGGAGTACTGACGATGTTGGATGGTGATATCTGTACTTGGTCATCATAGTCCTTGTTGTTCTCTGAATATCTTCCAATTCAGTTTTTGTCCATCGTAGAATCCCAAACGAATAAGTTAACACAGGTACGGCATATGTATTAATTGCTCGGTTAAGGTTTCCTGCATTCAGTTCGGATTTTAGTAATGAACAAACCCTCTGTGTATACTGATCCTTGATTTTGGACTTGGACTGTTTTTGGTCTAGCAATCTGGCTTGTTGAAATCCCAAGTATTTATAGGTTTCCCCATTCTGCATGGCAGCGATTATATCTCCATTAGGTAGCGCCACATCTCCATTGACAATTTTTCCCTTTTCGATGTTTAAGGTTCTGCACTTATCTAGACCAAATTCCATTCGTATATCACTGGAGAACCTTTCAGTTATATCCAGAAGATGTTGAATTTGTTGTTGATTGGAAGCAAAGATTTTGATGTCATCCATATAAAGGAGATGGGAAACGGTGCAGTTGGTGTTTCTATTAGTCTTAAGATTGAAGCCATATTTTGTGTCGTTAAGCATGTGAGAGAGTGGATTCATTGCCAAACAGAACCACAGTGGACTAAGTGAGTCACCTTGGAATATTCCTCTGCGAATAGCAATTTCATCGGTTTTAAAATGCTGACCATTTATATTTAACTGAAGGTTTGTTCTCCATTGTTTCATCGATGCTTCATCGATTATTATTATTATTATTATTATTATTATTATTATTATTATTATTATTATTATTATTATTATTATTATTATTATTATTATTATTATTATTATTATTATTATTATTATTATTATTATTATTATTATTATTATTATTATTATTAATAATATTATCAAAAGACTTATGCACTTACTCAGGTATTGCTGGTAATATTTACCTATCCCGAGCGTAAACGCAAATGGGATTAGGCTCAAAATTTACATATTTAAAAATTTTCTAACAGTATGACATGTGTTTAAAATTGCCGCTTTTTGCAAGTCAATAAAAGTGTTTTTATGAAGATCAAGTTTTTTAAGACTGTCTTCAAGACTTTTGGGAATGAGTCCAGTTGATGATACGATGATCGGTACCACCTCCACTTTTTCTGCATGCCACATCTGTCTCACTTCTATGGAAAGATCGGTGTACTTTGCCATCTTTTCATTATACTTATCCAAAACGTTGTTATTGTTTGGAACTGCAACATCGACTAACAGCACCGATTTAGCTTTCTTATCCATTACTACAATGTCGGGTCGATTATTCGTCACCTGTCTATCGGTGATAATGGACCTATCGTAGTAGAGTCTAAAATCTGCATTCTCGAGCACTGCCTGTGGATTATACTTGTAATACGGTGTATAGGTATTTAGCAGTCCATATTTGTTAGCCAGTTTCTGGTGGATAATATTACACAGCTGGTTGTGCCTGCGTAAATAATCCGTGTTGGCTATGGTTGAACATCCTGATGTGATGTGTTGTATGGTTTCCGATGTTTGTTGGCAGCGTCTACACTTGTCCCTTGTAATAGTTGGGTCCCTGATTACAAATTTTTTGTAATTGTTAGTACTAATTACTTGATCTTGAATGGCCATCATAAATCCTTCAGTCTCTGGAAACAAGGTACCGTCAGCAAGCCACCTATTTGATGCAATTTTATCAATGTGTGGTTGACTTAGGTCGTGATGATGTAGAGCTTTTTGGGCCCATTTTACTTGTTTTTCAGCATCTGTTGTTATTTCCAAGTCCATATGAGGGTCTGCTAAATTTAGAGGCGAGTATTTCTTCTCCTCTATGACAGACTTATGTAAATTAGATGACAGTGATTTTGTAATAAAGAAGTCTCGAAATCTATTTATCTGTTTGTTATGTAGATTTACTATATCGCATAAAGCTCTTCCTTCCTCCTTTCTCGGTAGTGTTGTTCTAAGCACTGACGATGTTGGATGGTGACATCTGTACTTTGTTATCATAGTTCGGGTTGTTCTCTGAATATCTTCCAATTCGGTTTTTGTCCATTGTAAAATACCGAAAGAATAGGTCAACACAGGTACGGCATATGTATTAATGGCTCGGTTTAGATTTCCTGCGTTCAACTCAGATTTTAGTAGGGAACTTACCCTTTGTGAAAACTCATCCCTGATTTTAGCCTTGGACTGTTTTTGGTCTAACAATCTGTCTTGTTGAAATCCCAAGTATTTATAGGTTTCCCATTCTGCATGGCAGCGATTATATCTCCATTAGGTAGCGCGACATCTCCATTGACAATTTTTCCCTTTTCGATGTTTAAAGTACGGCACTTATCTAAACCAAATTCCATGTGTATATCACTGGAGAACCTTTCAGTTATATCCAGAAGATGTTGAATTTGTTGTTGATTGGAAGCAATAATTTTGATGTCATCCATATAAAGGAGATGGGAAACGGTGTAGTTGGTGTTTCTATTAGTCTTAAGATTGAAGCCATATTTTGTGTCGTTAAGCAAGTGAGAAAGTGGATTCATTGCCAAACAGAACCACAGTGGACTAAGTGAGTCACCTTGGAATATTCCTCTGCGAATAGCAATTTCATCGGTTTTAAAATGCTGACCATTTATATTTAACTGAAGGTTTGTTCTCCATTGTTTCATAGATGCTTCAAGAAAAGTAACGATGGTAGGATGTACTTTGTAGATGTTTAAAATACGTATAAGCCAGGAATGAGGTACGCTGTCAAATGCCTTACGGTAGTCTACAAAAGCAGTCGAGATGTTGCGACATTGCTTTTGCGCTTGCCTTAGGATCACAGAGTCGATAATAAGCTGTTCTTTGCAACCCTGGTGACCACGTTTACATCCCTTTTGCTCCTCTGCCAAGATGTTATTTTGGTCAACATGCCTGTAAATTCGGTTAGTAATGCAAGATGTTAATATCTTGTAAAGCGTTGGAAGGCATGTGATTGGTCTATACTGCGAAGGATCCTGTGTGTTAGCTGTTTTGGGAAGCATATGGGTTAAACCATGAATAAGAAAGGCTGGGATTTCTTCTGGATGTTGAAGAATGTGTGTAAATTTTGATGCCATTACCTCGTGTAAGCTGTCAAATTTTTTGTACCAGAAATTTTGGATATTGTCGATTCCTGGAGCTTTCCAACTATTAGTTTCTCCTACGAATTGGTTTACTTCAGCTGTTGTTATGTTATCAAACACCCATAGAAGCAATGTTTGATTTGTCTGTCTCGGATTCTATCCATGCTGCACCCTCGTTGTGGTTTTGAGGATTGGACCATATTGAAGACCAATAGTCAGTAAGTTCATCCTTACTTGGAAGATTGTGGTAGTTGTTTGTTCCGGCGCTACTAAGTTGTCTGTAGAACAGCTTTTCATTGGTGTTAAATAAGTGGTTTTGCTGTTTCTTTTTAGTACATTTGACGTAACGAAATAATCTTTTGGATTCTGCCTTTAGCTTCTGCCTAAGAAGGTCCATATATGAGCATAAATGTTCCTTATACCGTGGATGACCTGTGTTTGTTTTAATTTTCTTTAAAATTTTCTTGACCCTATTAATTAGGCGTCTGGACGGTTTGGTGTTGTTGTTATATTCGTGAGTTGTCCAAATTCCTTCCTTATGTCATTAATGGACTTCTCACGTCACTGTTGCCACCAATGTTTAAATGGCTTCTGCTTTTCGGTAGTCCTTTTGTTCGGGAACCGGACTTGTTGGTTGTGACTTCGGAGAACTGCAACTGCACCACATAAGATAAGGGTGTGTATCTCTTCCAGAGTAACGTAGTCCTTGGCACGATCCTTTAAGAGTGAATTAATGCATGCCAGAATCCTATTGGTGTTCTTATTTGATTTGAGTTTGGGTAATATTGGTCGGTGAATTGGGTTGCTACCATCAAATTCTAACATTGCCTTAGAGAGTTCGGCAACAACATTTTCGTGTTCATCAGGTTGTGTGTTACTGTCTCTATCTGGGTTTTCGTCTTGATCAATGTTTGGTGTGTCATCGCTAGTGTGGTCATCAAGCCTTACATTATCCAGCTGATCATTTGTATGTTGGATTACATTATGATTGTCTTCTGTTTGGAGCTCAAGAAGTACTTCACTTCGTATTTGTTGCATTAGTGGACCAGGTAGTAAATTGTTTTTAAGCATTGTTCGACGCTGGTCAGCAATACGTTGCTCCGTAACATGTTGAAGCTCCGGATATTGTTCTATAAATGCTCGATGAAGGGCGAATCTGTAAGTTGTTAGATCTGTCTCAATTTTGGTGATTATAAAATAGGATCGTATAATAAATGAGTTCATCTCTGTAGTCCACTTCATACGCTTCCTAGGCTTTCCGGCTTTAGTGGTCATGGATGTACCGTCCTGCGATACTCCAGAAACAGCAGAAACCGGTTGAGGAGATTTGGTGTTATTTTCCTCTTGTGTTGTCGCAGTAGCCATACTCGATATCACGCTGCGCATGCCGCTAACCGAGGAAGAAGATGCAACATTTTTCGAACAAGCCCTTCTGTCATCAACTTGAACGCGACAAGAGTTGTAGTTGTTACAATGTCGATTCATCTGACGATTCCTGAGTGATAAGGTATCGGTAACAATCGAATTATTGCTCCCCCCCAGAATCCGTAGAGCAGACAGCCGACATACCAGGTACACCGGCCGTGTGGGATTGTGAGCGTAATATTATTATTATTATCAAAAGACTTATGCACTTACTCAGGTATTGCTGGTAATATTTACCTATCCCGAGCGTAAACGCAAATGGGATTAGGCTCAAAATTTACATATTTAAAAATTTTCTGACAATATGACATGTGTTTAAAATTGCCGCTTTTTGCAAGTCAATAAAAGTGTTTTTATGAAGATCGAGTTTTTTAAGACTGTCTTCAAGACTTTTGGGAATGAGTCCAGTTGATGATACGATGATCGGTACCACCTCCACTTTTTCTGCATGCCACATCTGCCCTACTTCTATGGCAAGATCGGAGTACTTTGCTATCTTTTCATTATATTTGTCCAAAATATTGTTGTTGTTTGGAACTGCAACATCGACTAGCAGCACTGAATTAGCTTTTTTATCCACTACTACAATGTCGGGTCGATTATTCGTCACCTGTCTATCGGTGATAATGGACCTATCGTAGTAGAGTCCAAAATTTGCATTCTCGAGCACTGCCTGTGGATTGTACTTGTAATAGGGTGTATAGGTATTTAGCAGTCCATATTTGTTGGCCAGTTTTTGGTGGATAATATTACACAGCTGGTTGTGCCTGCGTAAATAATCCGTGTTTGCTATGGTGGAACATCCTGATGTGATGTGTTGTATGGTTTCCGATGTTTGTTGGCACCGTCTACACTTGTCCGATGTAATAGTTGGGTCCCTAATAACAAATTTTTTGTAGTTGTTAGTATTAATTACTTGATCTTGAATGGCCATCATAAATCTTTCAGTCTGTGGAAACAAGGTACCGTCAGCAAGCCACCTATTTGATACAATTTTATCAATGTGTGGTTGGTTTAGGTCGTGATGATGTCGACTATGTAGAGCTTTTTGGGCCCATTTTACTTGTTTCTCAGCATCTGTTGTTATTTCCAAATCTACATTAGGAGCTGCCAAATTTAGAGGGGAATAATTCTTATCTGCTCCTATAACAAGTTTGTGTAAATTAGATAACGGTGATTTAGTACTAAAGAAGTCTCGTAATTTATTTATCTGCTTGTTGTGTAGATTGATTATGTCGCATAGAGCTCTTCCTCCCTCCTTTCTCGGTAGTGTTGTTCGGAGTACTGATGATGTTGGATGGTGATATCTGTGCTTGGTCATCATAGTCCTTGTTGTTCTCTGAATATCTTCCAATTCAGTTTTTGTCCATCGTAGAATCCCAAACGAATAAGTTAACACAGGTACGGCATATGTATTAATTGCTCGGTTAAGGTTTCCTGCGTTCAGTTCGGATTTTAGTAATGAACTAACCCTCAGTGTATACTGATCCTTGATTTTGGACTTGGACTGTTTTTGGTCTAACAATCTGGCTTGTTGAAATCCCAAGTATTTATAGGTTTCCCCATTCTGCATGGCAGCGATTATATCTCCATTAGGTAGCGCCACATCTCCATTGACAATTTTTCCCTTTTCGATGTTTAAAGTTCGGCATTTATCTAAACCAAATTCCATTCGTATATCACTGGAGAACCTTTCGGTTATATCCAGAAGATGTTGAATTTGTTGTTGATTGGAAGCAAAAATGTTGATGTCATCCATGTAAAGGAGATGAGCGACGGTGCAGTTAATATTTTTATTGATCTTAAGGTTGAAGCCAAGTTTAGTGTTGTTGAGCATGGTAGAAAGTGGATTCATTGCCAAACAAAACCACAATGGACTAAGTGAGTCCCCTTGGAATATTCCCCTTCGAATAGAAATGTCGTTAGTCTTAATATACTGACCATTAATATTTACCTGAAGGCTTGTTCGCCATTGCTTCATCGAAGCTTCAAGAAATCTAACTATGGTGGGGTTTATTTTGTAGATGTTTAAAACGCTTAGAAGCCAGGAATGAGGCACGCTGTCAAATGCCTTACGGTAGTCTACAAAAGCAGTCGAGATGTTGCGACATTGCTTTTGCGCTTGCCTTAGGATCACAGAGTCGATAATAAGCTGTTCTTTGCAACCCTGGTGACGACGTTTACATCCCTTCTGCTCCTCTGCCAAGATGTTATTTTGGTCCACATGCCTATAAATTCGGTTAGTAATGCAAGATGTTAATATCCTGTAAAGCGTTGGCAGACATGTGATTGGTCTATACTGCGAAGGGTCCTGTGTGTTAGCTGTTTTGGGAAGCATATGGGTCAAACCATGAGTAAGAAATGCAGGAATGTCTTCTGGATGTTGAAGAATATGTGTAAATTTTGATGCCATTACCTCGTGTAAGCTGTCAAATTTTTTGTACCAAAAATTTTGAATATTATCAATACCTGGAGCTTTCCAACTATTATTTTCTCCTACGGCTTGGTTTACTTCAGCTGTTGTTATGTTATCAAACAACATAGGAACAATGTTTGATTTGTCCGCCTCGGATTCTATCCATGCTGCACCCTCGTTGTGTTTTTGAGGATTGGACCATATCGAAGACCAATAGTCAGTAAGTTCATCCTTACTTGGAAGATTGTGGTAGTTGTTTGTTCCGGCATTACTAAGTTGTCTGTAGAACAGCTTTTTCATTGGTGTTAAATAAGTGGTTTTGCTGTTTCTTTTTGGTACATTTAACGTAACGAGATAATCGTTTGGATTTCGCCTTTAGCTTTTGCCTAAGAAGGTCCATATATGAACACAAGTGCTCCTTATACCTTGGATGTCCTGTGTAGGTTTTAATTTTTTTAAAAATTTTCTTGACTCTATTAGTTAGGCGTCTGGACGGTTTGGCGTTGTTGTTAAATTCTGTAATTTGTCCCAATTCCTTCCTTATATCATTAATGGACTTCTTAAGTCGCTGTTGCCACCAAGGTTTATGTGGCTTCTGCTTTTCGGTACACTTTTTGTTCGGAAACCGGACTTGTTGATTGTGACTTCGGATAACTGCAACTGCACCACAGTAGATAAGGGTGTGTATCTCTTCCAGAGTACGGTAGTCCTTGGCATGATCCTTTATCTTATCTCTTGATCAATGTTTGTTGTGCCATCGCTAGTATGGTCATTAAGTCTTAAATTATCCTGCTGATCATTTGTATGTTGGATTACATTATGATCGTCTTCTGTTTGGAGCTCAAAAAGTACTTCACTTCGTATTTGTTGCATTAGTGGACCAGGTAGTAAATTGTTTTTAAGCATTGTTCGACGCTGGTCAGCAATACGTTGCTCCGTAACATGTTGAAACTCCGGATATTGTTCTATAAATGCTCGATGAAGGGCGAATCTGTAGGTTGTTAAATCTGTCTCGATTTTGGTGATTTTAAAATAGGAACGTATAATGAATGAATTCATCTCAGTGGTCCACTTCATACGCTTCCTGGGCTTTCCGGCTTTAGTGGTCATGGATGTACCGTCCTGCGATACTCCAGAAACAGCAGAAACCGGTTGAGGAGATTTGGTGTTATTTTCCTCTTGTGTTGTCGCAGTAGCCATACTCGGTGTCACGCTGCACATGCCGCTAACCGAGGAAGAAGATGCATCATTTTTCGAACAAGCCCTTCTGTCATCAACTTTAACGCGACAAGAGTTGTAGGTGTTACAATGTCGATTCACCTGACGATTCCTGAGTGATAAGGTATCGGTAACAATCGAATTATTGCTCCCCCCAGAATCCGTGGAGCAGACAGCCGACATACCAGGTACACCGGCCGTGTGGGATTGTGAGCGTAGTGCTCTACCCACCTGGGGTAATTTAGTTTTAAAACTCGACATTTTGATTGAAGCATTTTATATCTACTGCCAGGTACTACCATTTTCCCCTGGTAGCCCAGGTAACTCGTCTACTGTCACGCTCAGCACCAGCTCCAAGCGTGCCCTGGCGTTCCCCAGGTAGCGGCGTTTCTCCGAGGCTGTCTCGATTCTCCATTTTCATGGGTTTTTTTGACTTGGACCCGGGGCGTCACTCCCCAGGTAGTAGGGTAAGAACTCTTGCTACCCCCGTGCGGGGTTATTATTATTATTATTATTATCAAAAGACTTATGCACTTACTCAGCTTTCGCTGGTAATATTTACCTATCCCGAGCGTAAACGCAAATGGGATTAGGCTCAAAATTTACATATTTAAAAATTTCCGAACAGTGTGACATGTATTTAAAATTGCCGCTTTTTGCAAGTCAATAAAAGTGTTTTATGAAGATCAAGTTTTTTAAGACTGTCTTCAAGACTTCTGGGAATGAGTCCAGTTGATGATACGATGATCGGTACCACCTCCACTTTTTCTGCATGCCACATCTGCCCTACTTCTATAGCAAGATCGGTGTACTTTGCTATATTTTCATTATATTTGTCCAAAATATTGCTGTTGTTTGGAACTGCAACATCGACTAGCAGCACTGAATTAGCTTTCTTATCCACTACTACAATGTCGGGTCGATTATTCGTCACCTGTCTATCGGTGATAATGGACCTATCGTAGTAGAGTCTAAAATCTGCATTCTCGAGCACAGCCTGTGGATTATACTTGTAATACGGTGTATAGGTATTCAGCAGTCCATATTTGTTGGCCAGTTTCTGGTGGATAATATTACACAGCTGGTTGTGCCTGCGTAAATAATCCGTGTTGGCTATGGTTGAACATGCTGATGTGATGTGTTGTATGGTTTCCGACGTTTGTTGGCACCGTCTACACTTGTCCGATGTAATAGTTGGGTCCCTGATAACAAATTTTTTGTAATTGTTAGTACTAATTACTTGATTATTATTATTATTATTATTATTATTATTATTATTATTATTATTATTATTATTATTATTATTATTATTATTATTATTATTATTATTATTATTATTATTATTATTATTATTATTATTATTATTATTATTATTAATCATTGGAGTACAACCCATAACTAAATTTATTAATCAAAGACAGTTAAGCTGGTGGAGACACTTACAACTAATGCTGAAAGAAAGACAAGTCAAACGAATATATGAAGCAAGAGTACAGTTAAAAAGAAAAAGAGAAAGACCTAGGACCACTTGGAACTTTTGGTGTTTTAAACAAAACGTATTTTAAATCTAACTTATTCGCAAATACTATTCGACTTGCTGCGGAGGCTCACATTGGGAAATCAGTCATTTTTCCTACACAAAAAACTGTTCCATGGTGGAACTCATCATGCGAACATGTAGTTCAGCAACAAAAAACTGCACTAAAATTATTCCGCAGCAATAAAAATCAAGAAAACCTCATCAATCTCAAAAGAGCAAGAGCAAAAGCCAGATACACTCTAAAAGAGAGTAAAAAATCTTCTTGGAGAAATTTCGTCTCTTCCGTAAATGAAAACACTAACCCCAATCAAGTCTGGAAAAAAATTGGACAAATCCAGGGTAAGAAAAGTAATTTAAAAATTACCAGTCTAATTCATAACCAAACCAATGTCACTGATAGTCCAGATATTGCCAAGGTCCTAGCTGAAAGCTATGAAGTGAAGTTTCGCAGTAAATGCAGTCCTACATCATCGTCATATAAGTCACCTCTCCAAGCCCCTCTGCCTTGCTCATTCTCTTCCTCTCACGATATGGATATGCTTAACTCTCCTTTCACGTATCCAGAATTAAAATCTGCACTTAAATCCTGTAAAAACACTGCTTCTGGTCCAGATTTCGCATTTCATATGGAATTCTGTTATGACACGAGTTCAAGCGATGAGTTTTTTAAAGAACGAGTGTCACAACAGCCATATGAAATAAGTTGTTTATAATATTTTTTATATTTTGCCCTTTTTACCATTTTTTAAATTAATTTTTTATTTTTATGTACCTAATTACGAAAATTTTTATTTTAAAAAGTATGTCGGCAGCACTGTGTAATTTATAAAATTTGACAGTTGTGACATTTAAATTATCAAATGTTAATGTTTTAAAATATTTTAAAAATAATAATATACCAATAATAATATATTATATAAGTAAAATATTATTATATTCATATTCACAGATACTTTCTTAAAGAACAATATAAAATTAATAAATTGCTATTAGCCACAAATGTCAATGTCAATAGTCTTGCCTTTAGATACTTCACTCATGTCGCCAACCATTTAAAACAAAAATTTGCGTGCGTAAAAGTTACATTACGATACGCAAATGCGTTTTATAATGAAGATTTTTATAAGTGCGAAATATAAAAACATAATTAAAACACTGTCCCATTATCACTGGGGTGCGGATGAGAGATCCCTGCTAAAAATTTATAAAGCACTCATTCGCTCCAAATTAGACTATGGGTGTATAGTTTACATGTCAGCATCCAAGACAGACCTACGATCTCTAAATTCTATCCATAACATAGCCCTGAGACTCTGCTTAGGCGCTTTCCGTAGCAGCCCTTCTGAAAGTCTCTACTGCGAAGCTGATGAACCCCCGCTATGGATTAGACGACAATATCTGCTTCAATCCTATGCAGCCTCAGTCTCGTCAAACCCTCTCAATCCTGTCTATCCCCTGTTCACATCAACTGTCACCCCTCTTAACAATCCTTCACCAATAATTAAACCTATCGCTCTTATACTAGCTTCATCTACAAATAACATTAATCTCTCACTCACAAACCCCATTCCTATTCCTCTAACCCCTTCCTGGATCATGCACGCCCCTCATGTCAATACTTATTTATCTAAATACAATAAACACGAAACACCTAAAGAGCTCATGATTAAAACCTTTTTTGAAATCATTCATAACAACCAGTACGACTTTGTGTTATACTCCGACGCTTCCAAAAGCGATACTGGCGTTGGCTGCTCAGTTACTACAGCAAACAAGCTCATCAGCACTTCCCTAATCCCTCCATTATGCAGTGTGCATACTGGAGAATTGTACAGTATTCTACAAGCTTTTAAGCACATCAACCATTCTTACAGAAAAGTTGCCATTTGTACAGACTCTCTAGCTTCTATCCAATCTATCCAAGAATTATTCACTGAACATCCCATTGTCCAAGAAATCCATCACTCTTTTCACCATCTCTATTCCCTAAACACCACAGTCACCATTATATGGATTCCATCACACATTGGTATACCTGGAAACGAACTGGCTGATCAGCACGCCAAAACAGCCTCAACTTCTGCCACAATTACTTCTCATATTCAGATTTGCAAGGACATTAAGGCAGAAGCCAAAAGAATTGTTAGATATATATGGCAAGCTCACTGGAGCTCTACCAATACCTTCCTACTATCTATCCAGCCAATTCTCAACACACCTCTGTTTACTGAATCCACTAGACTCTCTAGACAAGAAGGATCAATAATGCATAGACTTCGCATAGGTCACACCAAACTCACACACAGTTACTTAATGACCTCAAGCAACAGACCTTACTGTCAAAGCTGCCAGTGCCCACTTTCTGTGAAACATATCCTGGTTGATTGTCACCAATTCAACACAAGAAGACGACAGCTTAATATCAAATCCCAGCTGAAAGACATCTTAGGGGACCCAAACCAAATCGAGACGACACTGAAATTCCTAAAGGAAATAACACTGTTTCATAAACTTTAGTCATTATTTTTCGTCGTTACTACTATGTTAATGTTTTTTCTTCTTTTTATACCATATGACATGTAATAAGTGCTTTATGTAATCGCCCCCGTGCAAGTGGCCATAGTTGCCGAGCACGTTAATACAATAAAAAAAAATCTAACTTTTAAGTACTCTATTCTTATTATTATTATTATTATTATTATTATTTCTTTATAGTCTCACACTTAAGATGTTGTGGTAAAGGTAATGAGGGCTTTCGCAAAACTCACACCTTATTGACTTATTTCACGATTTTTCTGACTATCCGACATGTTTTTAGGAGTACTGATTTTTGCATGTCTGTTATTAGTTGGAATGGTAGATTATGTTGCGTGAATCCTGCGGGAAGTTCCGGTGGTATGAGTCCTGTGACTGAGATGACTACGGGGAGAATGAGGACTTCATCCATTTTCCACATTGATTTTATTTCCTCTGCTAAGTCCGAGTATTTTCGTATTTTCTCTGATATTGTCTTCTGTATGTTGTGGTCCAGGGGGTGTGCAATATCTATTAACGTTGTGATTTTGTTAATTTTGTCTATTACTGTGGTGTGAACACCCCGTATATTTCGTATTTTTAATTTGAATTGTTTATTAGAAATATTGATAGTTTAGACTGCAGTAGTTTGTTTATAGTATGGCACGTTCACGGTCATATCGTGATGCGAGGAAGGTTGAATAAACAAGAATAGTAAATAAATACACTGCAAAATATAGACGAAAGGTTCAATGTATGATATTCATTATCAAGTTCACTATGTTGCTGATACAGCATTAAATATAATTTAATTAATAGTAAATAAGTGTTGTACTCTAAACCAGTCATTGTAAATATAATTTAATGTCTTAGTGTAAAAGTGTTTATTCCATACAACCCCCAACATTAAATATTACATGGCGATCCTGCAAACTAATGGTAAGATGATTCAACGAGAAAAACTGGAGAACAAGAAGTAAAGATGGGTGGTACGGCAACAAAACAACAAGTACAAGAAAATGGAGTAGTGAATAGTAACTTTATTGTACAGGAACAATCATATACACTAGATATAGAAGCGAAATCACTGCTATACGTAATTGTACTACTATTACTTTGTCAATTTGTATGGTCCATTTGGAAGACGCATCGCAGAAGTATGAAAAGGAATATCCTGGGACACCTAGCAAACAACAGAGGAGTCAACCAATCTACAGCAACCCTTCAGGTCTAAGAAGAGATGAAACCAACCGTAAGTTTTGTAAACATTCGATTTTTGTAGAATTATTATTATCATGATTATTTTATTTTTGAATTTTATATATAATACCAATTACTCTACTAAATGTCTGCAACTTGGGATCAATTGTATAATAGATTGAACGTATGTTATGAGGAATTTAATAAACAAAGCAAACGCGTACTAAAAAAGGAAGTTCCTAAAAGCAAAGAAGTTAGGGTAGAGATAGTAGATAGTTTAGTTTTACATTACAATACATTTGCTACATAAGTTAATAAAAACTTCAAACAACTTGCCGATAATCAACAACTATTATGTGAGAAACTTTTCGATAAAATCAGAAATAAGGTTATCAGGTCGTTTCAAGTAATTTATTGTAAATATAAGGTACCTAAATTTATAGGACAACCAATAAATATAGAAGTGTTGGACGAGTACAGTGACAGTGATAGCGAGAGTGAAGACATTATGGCTCTCAGTATGAATGAATTTTTTAATTTAGCTAGTAAGATTTTACCGAATGAATTCAACGGTGATGCAAGTAAACTTCAGGCATTTACAGATGCTTTGGAATTATTGCAGTTACATGCAGCCAATCATGAAGATAAAGCCGTACTCTATGTAAAAACTAGATTGACGGGTAAGGCTAGGAACTTAATAACCCATGAGAATACGTTAGCTACTATTATAGCGGCGTTAAAGAACGGTATCAAGGGGGAAAGTTCGAGCTTAGTAATAGCTAAGCTGGGTAGATACAAACAGATAGGCAAAGATGCGACGGCATATGCTACCGGATTAGAAAAGCTGACAGAACAGTTGCAAGCGGCATACATAGCGGAAGGAATGCCAGCGCATTTGGTAAATAAGTATACTATAGAGGCAGTAACTAAATCGGTTACTCAGAACGCAGCTAGCGGTCATTTAAAGACCATAATAGCGGCAGGTAATTTTAATACGCCTCAAGAAGTCCTTACGAAGCTAGTAGCTTCAGATGACGGTACAGCAAGTCAGGAAAGAATTCTAAATTTCCGAGCAAACCAGTACCCGACTAAAAATAGGTTTAACTCCTCCTGGAGGAACCCACATAATAATAATAATAAAACTAATCATTCAGATCAACCATGGAGACAAAATAACCACAGGAACACCCGCACACCAACGCAGCAGAATAATCAAAGTTGGAACAGGTCGGAAGATCGACAGCAAATGTGGAGAGGCAGAGACTGGGAAGAAAGAAGGAATAACGGGCAAAATGGTTATAGAAATGTGAGAGCGTATGAGAGCTCAGGAGAAAAAGATATACAAATCCAGAGACTGAACAGAGAGATTAGCTTATTAAAAGAATTATTAGCTGAAAAAGATGAAAAATGTAAGATATTGTCAGAGAATATTATTTTATTAAAACAAATTTACTCATTGCAAGAAGAAAAAAGTGGATCAATAAAAACTAAAAATAATGGAATAGCGAAAAGAAATGAACAAATTTATAATATAAAACCTGTTGCAGTAGAAAGAAATATCGTTGAAAGTAATAGAACCAGTAGACATCTTTTTGGCAATAAAGAAACGGTAGTAAATCAGGATAGAAACAATAAATCATATAAAACGGATACCTTAAAGGATACAGCGATGAATGTGTGGAATAATAATAAAGAGGTAATTCAACAAGACAGTGCATGATATAAATACTGACACCGAGATACGGGCTCAAGTAGGAATAGTGAAAACATCGATTGATGCTCAAGAAGTTACTATTAATGAAAGCAAAATGAATGAAAATGATGGATTTATAACAGTAAAATATAAAAACCGCAAAAGAAACAGACGACACAACACTATGTGTCAGTGTGAAGGTTGTGAAGATAATTTTCGGTTAGAAAAGGAAATATGGAAAAGGAATAAGAGAAATGGGGAACTAGATACTCAGGCTACAGCAAACAGGAAATGGATGTAATAAGGTATAAAGGATTTAGGGATAGATATAATAACGAAATAATTAACAATTTAACAAAATTTTAAATATCGCATACAAGTTTTATTTTTATTTATTTTATCAATGTATGAATGTAAGAGTGATTGGGATGAATGTAAAATGTTCGCTTATTGTTTTAAAGGGTACTGACAATATGAAGTAAGGGTGTTAACTCAACGTACCTGCGCGATGCCCTTTGGTTACTGTGGATACTAACAGGCAACATCCCTGGACCTTGTTGAATTGACACTCGGCTACATGATAGTAAGCACCCAAACTAAAAGCAATGTAAGGAGCATTATTACTACGCCAAACACTTATCCTGGATACACTCCTTTTGAATTAATTTACGGTAGAAGTCCTAATTTACCAGACAACCTAATAACTGAAATTCAACCGTGTTATAATGTTGATGATTATTATCAAGAGTTGAGGTATAGGTTACAATTAGCGCATATTAGAGCTAGGAATTATTTAATTAAACATAAGTTCGTAAGGCAAAAGATTAATAGTCAAACAGCCACAGCACAATCTTTTAAAGTAGGCGACTTAGTTCTTTTGAAAAAGGAGGAACGGACGAAGTTCGATCCAATATATATAGGTCCATTTCAGGTTGTAGAGGTTAATGGAGTCAATTGCAAAATTTTAAATGATAATAATAAAATACAAACAGTTCACAAAAATCGATTGGTCTCATATTATGTAAATAGTGTAGTGAGTGGAAAAGACAGTACCATTCAAGAACATAGTGTAGAGGAAACGATAGACAAAGTGCGTGGACAGTAAATACGCAGTGAGAAAACGTAGACAATTTTTATTACTTTAATTATTCTAATTCTTTATTATTTATTATTTGAATGTTTAATATAAATGTTATGTAAACATACTAATTAACAAGCTAGTCATTTGTATATTATACCTTGTAAGTAAATTGTTTAGATGTTATTGATATCATGTTATGTAAACTAGTATGTAAACAGACAAGCGTGTTTGTAAAAAACAAATGTACAATGTTAGGAGTTTAAAAAGTATCACGTTTTGTAAGATTGAAAAGTAACTGAACTTGTTTGGATGATAGGGAATAACCCTGTAGATTCCGTCTGTGACGAAATCTCGTAAGAGGGGAAGGTGTGGTGTGAACACCCCGTATATTTCGTATTTTTAATTTGAATTGTTTATTAGAAATATTGATAGTTTAGACTGCAGTAGTTTGTTTATAGTATGGCACGTTCACGGTCATATCGTGATGCGAGGAAGGTTGAATAAACAAGAATAGTAAATAAATACACTGCAAAATATAGACGAAAGGTTCAATGTATGATATTCATTATCAAGTTCACTATGTTGCTGATACAGCATTAAATATAATTTAATTAATAGTAAATAAGTGTTGTACTCTAAACCAGTCATTGTAAATATAATTTAATGTTTTAGTGTAAAAGTGTTTATTCCATACAACCCCCAACATTAAATATTACATTACTGTTATGTCTGGTCTGTTGTTTATAGTTGTTTTATCGGTTATGATTCCTCGATCCCAGTATATTTTGTAATTTTGGTTCTCGTTGACTTGGTCTGGTGTGTATTTGTAGTATGGCTCTTCTATTGTTTTAATGTTATGTTTGTGGAGTAAGTATTTGTGGAGGATTTTGGCTGTCAGATTGTGCCTGTTTAGGTATTCAGTTTGTGCTAGGCTCGAGCATCCCGATGTTATATGCTGTATCGTTTCGGGCATTGATTTACACATTCTACAGTTATCATTTTCCGTGTTTGTTTTTGATATGTATTTTTGGTAATTTTTGTCGGTATAACCTGGTCCTGTATAGAATACATGAATCCTGTAATAATCCAAAAGGAACCCCCCTTCCCCGCCCCGGGTTGATATGAGGGAAAAAGATACAATAATTCATAAAAAGTTAAATAACATATCGGAGCTCCCCGGTATCATTAATTAAAAAGAAACTAAGTAACCTTTGCGTAATAGCGACAGGACATTGGTCAGCGAAAAGTTATTTCACAAGAATGTATAACACGAATGTAGAACACGAAACTAAAGAATTTACAAAGTTGCAGTTCTGAAAAACAAAAAAAAGTCACGTAGGAGCTAGCAACGATGTGTAAGCCAAATTTTGCTGGCTCAGCTCCTGAAGCGTACCCAAGCAGTGCCGGTAGCAGGGCTGCTAGCCAATAGTAAAGAGACAAGTGAGCAGAATGAGGGAGAAAGGGTAGTTTCATGAGGTACTAGGGGGAAAAATACTTTTGCTGGGGACCAAAAAACGAAGAATAAATCAATTCGATTTGGACGTCTCGAGAGGCTAGATGCCTATCGAATCCTCCGTGTTGAGAACATGGGGGGAATTCGATTTGGAGCGTTCCATAGGCTAGATGCCAATCGAATCAACCGCGTTTAGGGCAACGTTGAGTATATTTTTTTTGGAAAGTGAGCTAAGTGGTAATTTGCAATAAAATAATTAAAGTATAAAAATTTAAATAATCGATCACCGGGCCGCGGAAACGAAATAATTTTTTTTATAATAGTAAACAGTGAATATTATCCAAGCGATAAATCACAATTTTAATTTTACCGGGTCGATTAATAAAATAAGTGAGGGTGTGAGTGAACCTAAACTCGCTGCAGGGAGATTGGTGAGTCAGTTTAGATTTTACTAACCCTTAATAAATAAGAAATTTTATGGGAGTTTGGATTTGTTTGATAAACGAATTTATATCGTCTTAATTGTTCATACGGATTTTGTATCTTTTATCCTCAACCGGATATATAGATTTCACCGGGTCTCCACTGTCGGGACGTAGATAATATTCTCCGACAGAGAATTGAGTCCTCCGGTAAAGTCATACATACCGTAGCGACTAAGAATTAAACTGTAACCAAATTGATATCACGCAAGGGTCCATCAGACCATAGTTCAATTATTGTTTTTGATTAGTTTTAAATTTTGTTAATGTTAATTTAAAGAAAGTTTTTTTGTTTTTTCTTTTTTTTTTCTTTGGGAGATGCACATAGCATTCCGCAAGAGTTTCATTTAAATTTACACTTGTATCATCTAGACTCCAGACCTTTTTCAGAGCCCAGCAACAAATCCCGTCCTTCCTAACGGCCGAAGTAAGACCTCCCAACACCAAATACTGCGGAGGCCGAATCCACGAACCCTAACTTTAGCCTAACATCCGCTCGGCTAGGCTCGGAAAAATTAAGATTAAAAACATTTACGGGTATTACATATGGTGACAACAAATAAGAAACTTTTCATCCGTTATTACATTTGGTGACAGCGGATTAGAAACTTTCATCCGCTTAGTACATCTTTTTCATCGGTTATTACATCTGGTGACAGCGGTTTTGCGGATTAAATTTCGGTTTTTTTCATTTCTTTGTTAGGAGAAAACGGGATTTCGAAGTTGCCATAATATTGAGGTTAAATTGTTCAATCCTACTATGATACCTTCTTATCTCGTCGAGCTAGTTAATGTTTAGTAAAAGTCAAATATAAAGGAAAACAGTAAATTTTCATTTTTTTTCACAGTCATATACAGTTTCGACGGTAGCGTTCGCACATACTTGAAACTGCAAAGGCTGAATTTTTGTTTTTCACAGTCATATACAGGTTCGACGGTAGTGTTCGCACATAGTTGAATCTGCAAAGGCTGAATTTTCATTTTTTTTTACAGTCATATACAGTTTCGACGGTAGTGTTCGCACATAGTTGAAACTGCAAAGGCTGAATTTTCACTTTTTCATGGTCATACACAGCTTCGACGGTAGTGTTCGCACATAGTTGAGGCTGCAAAGACCAAAGAATTTTCGCGATTAAAACAGAGAGCAAAGAGAGGAAATAAGAAGGGCATTTCAATGTAATTTTAGTCCCATCAGGGAAAATAGCGATAACGAAATCCCAAAACTCCACCCAAACGGAATACTAGGTTATCAAAAAATGTCCATTCTGAACGCATACTTATATAGTTAAGTTTATATAGGGCACAGATTAATTTAATATTACAAAAAAGAATAATAATAAAAAAAAATCAAGGCATGTCACTGCTAATATAATAAGTAATTTCTTATCGTTAAAAATTTGCAGTAAAAAAAAATTCCGCTTTGTATAGATAATAATAATAATAATAATATTTATTGCATCTCATTGAAATTACATTCAACATAGCAAGGATTTGGTTACAAAATTAATTTAGTATTAATGTGCATTACAATCTGTAGTCACATACCATGCGTTAATTAACAGTAAAGATAAAAAATGTGTTTAAAATAATTAGCCTAGACAAAAAAAAAATTATTCATTGATAACAAAGGATCTAAGTTTAATAACTCCTATAAAAAATGCAGTAATGAGTTTCACACTAGAAGCAGTTGGGTTATTTAGTGCCTGAATAAAATCATTAATATTGTTAAGACTTTTTAATTCGGGAGTTCGAAGACAATCATATAGTCTGCATTCGAGCACAATATGTTCTAGAGTTTCGTTCCGAAGTGAATTACACATTGTACAAATTTCATCTTGTTTAATGAGATAAGAATTTCCGTTATAAGCGATGTGTATACGAGACTTGGAACTCATCCGGATTTGGCAAAATATCCGCATTAATTTAATCGGAAGTTTGTAAAAAAGGTAGGCTGATGGGTTTGAACTAACCTGAAAATGTTTAAAAATTGAGCAATATTCACCATTAGTTAATCTTTGCAAATCTTCATTAAAAAGTTTAGTTTTGTAGGCTAGGAGAATATTGTCGTAGTTTTTCTTTAACCCACTATAGGATAAATTGACCCAGAGGTCAGAGAATCCAAGCTGCTCGAGTATAAGTCGCATTTGAAGTGCCCAATTATAGCAATGGTTATTAGAATTTTGCAGACTAATCAGTCGAAAGAAAACAATCTTCGGTAATCTATCTTTTTCCATTAATAAAATTTTAAGAAGCCAATTAAGGCAGTGTTTAACTACTATATAATCAAGTTTATTAGTCCCCGTTTCCAAACGTATAATATGATCAGGAGTGTTTCTTGGCAAGAGAAGCAGCCTTTTGAAGAACCCCACCTGAATTCTTTCAATAATATTCAAGTAACGAAGACCCCACACTGGAATGGAGCTAGTCAAACTATTTATTATTATTGAGTTATATAAAGTCATACGCGAATTCCATGAGCTTATTTTAGACTGCGAAAGTATGGACATTACAGCCCCAATAGCTTGTTTGGCTTTTGTGCAGCATTGATTTGCTTGTTCGCGAAACAGTGATGAGGAGGTAAACTGTACTCCAAGATAGACATATCTATTAACTAATTCAATTTCCGAGTTGTTTAGGAGAAATTTGTAGTTTCTTGCTGTTTTAAACCTTCCCCTAGAAAAACACACGACTTTAGATTTGAAGTTATTAACCGTTAATTTATTAAGACGTGTGTAGTTTTCCAAAATTTTTAGTTTTTTTGCCAAATCTATTTCCGAATCTCCAAGAATAACCAAATCGTCAGCATACATAAGCAACAATAAATCGTTCTTGTTGTCAATATTAATACCCACAACTCCAGCCTTCCTAAAAAAAGACTCAATATCAGCTAAAAGAAGTGCGAATAATGTGGGGCTCAGTGGTTCACCTTGCAAAACTCCCTCATTAACCTCAAACGACCTCGAAAAGTTATTCTGGATTTTTACACGAAAAGATGCATTTTTGTATAATGCCTGTATTATACAGGCATATAGATAAAGAAAGGAAAAAATTTAATTAAAAAAAAATAAATGTCAGCGCGTTTAAAACTCACTTCTTTAATAATTATTGTACACATATCAATGACACTACGTTTAAGTTCATTAACTTAGTGCCGTATGAGGTATGCAAACGGACGACAAAACTCATAGGTATATAGGTCAGGAAAATCACGGGAATTGTTCGTAAAAAGGCTGTAGAAGAATACAAATAAATAGGAATTACATAATTTTCATTGGGTAATAATTAATTTAGTACAGGAAGCACCTAAAAGTAAAACATTTAGAAAATAGGGCATACATACAGAAAACTTCACGCGACAAGCTTAATATAGTAAACTAAATAAATTATTTAGATGACAATTTTATGATAACGAGTTGGCAAAATATAGGGTTGTAAACGCGGATTCTGCACATTAATTTCATGAAAATAGGAAAATACATGCAGCATAACTGTAAATCTCCCAGTTCTGTTAATTATTTTTAGTTAAAAATAAGGGAATATTGAAACTAAGTTAGTACAATAAATAATACGCAGTTTATAAAGATAAATAAAATTCAAAGTTATAAGGGCACATGCAATAATAACGAATTAAAAAATAACCTTAATCTTTATTTTTTCTGAGTAATAAATTCGAAATTACAGAGAAGTAGTAAATCAATTTCTGATTAAAAAAAAAATTTATACACGTATAGCAATCGATTTGTATAACATAGGAGTACATTACGACAATATTTCTTTTTAGGATCACTGTATTTTTTTTATTTTTTGACTTAATTCATTTCGTAAAAGTTAGGGGTCGAAAATCGAGTTAAATTTTTTTTACAGGTTTTTTATATCACTTTTAACAGTTTTCCTTGGTTGCAGAATTTCACTTTTTTGGGGACTAAAGTCGAATTATTTCCTTTTCCCACTTTATAAGCACAGGGCCGTAGTTTTTAAATTAAATTTATTTTTTTTGAAAAACCACAGGCGTACGTTAAGTCGATTATTTCTTTTCAGAATTTCTTTTATTTTGTTTTTTTGGACTTAATTCATTTTGGCAGAATTTTGGGGTTGAGAATAAAGTTAGAAATTTTTTTTTCGTCTTTTACATTTTTTTTTCGGAAATTGTTTAATTTTTTTGGGTGTGGAATATCATTATTTTGGGATTACAATCGAAGTTATTCTCTTTTCTGATTTTAAAAGAACAGGGACGTTATAGTTAAATCAGATTTTATTCGTTGTTACAAAAACCATAGGCGGACATCAACACTTTAACTTTTTTTTCTTCTTAATTTGTTTTAATTGTGGTTTAAGCTAATTTAAGTTTCTTTGCGTTTGTCCCCTCCTTCAAAAAAGCAGGGCCGTAGTAGCCAATATTTTTTTTTAAATTATAGAAAATAATAACTTTACAGTTGAACTGTACAACAACAAAAATAAAAAAAAAAACAGATTAAATTTTTTTTGGAAAAGTCATCAGCGTACATTAGTACTTACTTTTTTTTACGTCGCTCTATCTGGAATTTTATTTTCTTAACTCAGAGTTGAATATTTTATTTTTTTTGGTTATTTTGTCTCTCCTTTTGCAAAGGCATTGCTGTAGTAAATTTAAATTGCAACTGTAAATAAAGGAGTTATAACTAAGACTATAGTCACAAAAGTTCAAAAGGATTAGCACAATTATTAATGCATGTATAAAATAAATTTAAGGAGAATAAAAGTCAACAATTTTTTTGCGGAAAAAATAATATACAGCTATTTTTTTTATCTCGCGTATTAGTAACAAAAGACATACACGTACCTTTTAAACCCATCCTCAACTACCAACCTCCTTCTACGAGAGGATCTTCGTCAAGGTAGGAATATTTTATTGTTTTATTTTATTAACTTGGGAATTGTATTTACATTTGATTGCTAAAATCCAAGCACCCATAAAATGCCTGATACTAACAAAACGAAGCAAGCAGCAGCACCTACCCCCAATTCAATGGTGGTACAACTACCCCCTCAGCCGTTAGGAGTAACAGCGACAAATTTAAATGGAAAATTAAGGGTAGTTTTAGAAAATAATTTCGTTGTGGCAACAAAGTCATTCTCCGAGGTATCTCATTCTGTAGAAGTGCTGATTAATTAAATTTTAAAAGTACGCTAAAATATTTATAATTAAAGTGATGACGTATAAAATGTTAACACAAGAAAGTAAGTTATTAAGAAGTCAGAGCTGTCTTCTGGTACATTTGGAAACGTAGTTTATATTTTAAAAATAATTTTAAGTACTTATACTAGGCGCAAGGCCAAAATGGAATACGTGGTATGCAGAAAAGTATGCATACAGGACGGACATATAAATGTCATTAGGAGCCCGATGCTAATAGCTCGTTGCTCAAATATAGGGGCAACATGTCAATATATTGACAGTAACAAAAAAGTGCAGGACAGTTTATACTAAAGAGTACAGCTCCTGTAAGTAGTTACTAAAAGAGGACGCTCATCTTGCCTAGAACTATAAGCTAAGACATAATCTGAGAGCAATGGGAAAAGTATCAGAAATGTGTATTCGCGATTATGTGGGGCGAATAAAAGTGGTATAAATGTATGAGGTTAAAAAGAATTAAGTACTCCACAAAGGAAGAGCCCGCAAAAAGGTAAAATGGAAATATATAATTGCCCAAAGGAGGCGAATAAAGGAAATAATCGAGTATACGCGAGTAAAATAATGATAGTTTCAGATATTTGTATATGGAGTATATGCAAGTAAAATAAGAGAGTTTTAGATATTTGTATACGGGGTATACGCAAGTAATATATATTTGCCCAAAGGAGGCGAATAAAAGTAATAAAAAGGTTTACAAATGTGTATACCGGGTATACGCGATTATTTGAGCGAATAGGACCTACATGAGAAAGGATCGTGTCACGTGCGGGACACCAAGTGAAAAAAAGAGAATTGCGAGATTAATAAAGAAGTAAATACTTCAAAATAGGTCGCAAATAGGGAAAAAAAATGATATATATAGAAATGTGCCAGGCAAGACGGATCTATGAATCCAAAGCTAAATTATACACAACGAGTATAATCTACAATGCTATTAAAAAAAATAGCGACGAGCTCGAAAAATATACAGTGTGAAATGGTGAGCTCAGATGATATAACAACCCCACGGAGGTTAGAGAATTTGATATAGGAGAAAAAGTATAGTTGAGAGATTAAGCACAACGATAGGAGTATCGAAGAAGTTAGAAAAAATTGGATTGGGCCATTTGTTACCGGTAACCTACAAAATAAGCACGGAAAAAGGTAGAAATGTACAAGTAGTACACATAAATAGGCTGAAGAAGCACTATGAAGATGATAGGGAATTCCTCACAGAAGAGGAAACGGAAGTAAAAGACCTCAAAGGAGGCAAAGAAGAAACCGAAGAAAAAGAGAAAAATGAAGGCAAAGAAGAAGCCGAAGAAGAAGAAGAAGAAAATGAAGTAACCCCGGAAAAGGTTGCAATTCTTCCGTTATGGAGCGCGGGAGCACAGCCGCAAAAAGGAAAGTCCAAAAGGAAGAGAATTAAGAGTAACAGGGATAATGTACCCCTGAGAAGGTCTACGAGAGTAAGGAATCGACCAAGCAGTCTATCAGACTATATATGCTACGCAACTTCTACTACAAAACCACTATGGCATAAAGGAACGAAAAGTCCGAATGTAAAATGGACAGCTGACAGTCAGGAAACTTATACTAAAGAGTATACTGAAATAATAGAAGAAGGACCAGAAATATACCATGACGCACAAGAAAATTGATAATCAAATTAAATAGAAACAAGTTTAAAAGTAACAACCAATGGCTCAAGGACGAAGGGAACCAGCGCGCGAGGATTCCCTCCATCATAGCCATTGATAGATAATAGCCAAAGGTCGTGATTTTTCTTTCTAAAACAAATAGACAAACAATATTAACAACTAAAGAGTACTCATAAAAAGTTCTATTTTTAGTAAGCAGAACCACGACGGTACTAATAAATTACGATTCACTTTAACTTTTCATGTAAACACAAATAAATATATCAATATCAGATAGGTCCAAAGAATATATATCGCAGTATAATCAAAATCAACATAAGTGTCAGTAATAGGTTTCAATTTTCTTTTAGTAAAGGTAGAATAGGCAGTACTGTTGAAATCAAAAGCTTAGCAGCCAGTTCAGTCAATTAAAAAGTAATAACTAATGTCGTATACAGAATTATACATAATGGTCTTTAGTGTAATAACATGAAGAAGTAAAAAGGTAATAAGGTATTAATGAAAAAATAATCAACCTGGCATAGAGGAGAACCACCCAGCAGCTGACAGAAAAAAAAACGTAATAACAAACGCGACCGGCCTAAGCACAAAGGAGGGCTGGAATCAAAATAAACAATACCTAATAAACGTCAACATACTTCGCTCCAGCTGTAAGGGCGACTATACTATGAAGCATGGGGGGTTAACTCAATGGACCTGCGCGATGACCTATGGTTACTGTGGACACCAACAGGCAACATCCCTGGACCACAGTGAGTTGGCACCCTGCTACATGATGTTAAACGCCCAAACAAAAGGTAGAGTAAGAAGCTTTGACATACAATTTTGGGTAATTTTGTAAAAATATAATTTTATTTTGGACCCACTGCTAGACAGTAAGTGTAACATAAGGCTATCGCAAGTTTCTTATAAGATTCATCCCCAAAACAGCACTCCTAGTCATGGGAGGAGAAAAATATTTCAAAAAGGAAAAAGGAAATAAGGTAAAGTAACTAAGGGCTATGCTCTAACCAGGATAATTTAAGAAAGCAAAGGTAAGTGGAAAGTTTAATTATTAAATGGGATAAGGCTAGTAAAACCCACAACTAATTAAAAAGTTCTTAATTGATAAATTATGGGTATACACATATAAGGGGTGTATCTAGATTAGATGAAGCCACAAATATTAATTTTACTATTTTGAATTAATTAATTAAGTACATAAGACTTTAAAGTGAAAAAGTTTTCTTTGTTGTATGATTGAGACGAGTCTCTAAAGGTTCATTTTAATTGAAATAACTGTAATTATTTTTTATTTCTAATAGTCAGTCAATTAGTCTATGGTCAAGTAATCAGCCAGATATTAGATTTTTTGGGGTATAGTTAATTTAGGAAAAGGCTACAGGAAGCCATAAATAATTATAGAATGTGCTTTAACGCTAGTACTTTCAATTGCGCTTGTGTTTTGCAAGCTTTTATGCAGGTCTGCACGCATTTTTTTTAAAAAGGGGGAAGGAATTAGTATGAATATTCGCTGTCAAACTCCAATTAATAGTCAAATAAATAATAACTAAAAATGACGCATACCAATGGCAACGCAGGGGAGAAACACAAACTGTTAAAAAGTACATGTAATATTAAGGGAAACAAGTAGGTTAGGAGAAGCGAAAGACTTCAAATATCAAGTGTAGTATATACAATAGGTAACCTCAGGGACCAAGTTTAACTTACAGTAGAGCCAATATTATAAGGAAGATTGTTTTTTTAAAAAAAAGGGGTCCACTTTGAAATTTTTTCGTGAACATACCATATAAATACATAGGGGTAGTTTAGTTAGAATAAGGGTATAATATTTTATTTGGTTTTAATTTTTTTTTTAAAAAGGAGGGTATCATTTAAAAAAAAATTTTTTTCTTTATGGGTTCACTATTTACAAAAAAAAAAATTTTTTTCCCAGCAAGAATTTTTTTTGCGCCTTTCCGCATCGAGTCAGTGAATTTTCAGATAGTAGGAAGATTGAAATAAAAGAATGGATCCACTTGTAATACTTCAATTTTCCGAATCATTTTGTAAATATAAATAGTGCAAGAGCTATTATTATTATTAATAGATTATTTCCTAGTTAATATGCTGAATATATTTTTTTTTGTAATTATTGGTTGCTTTAAGCTATTATTAGCATTTCATATGCTATTACGGTTATCGTTGTAACAAAGACTTTTAATTTCATAAAAAAAAATTTGTAACGCGCAAGAACTTAGTTCGAATTATTAGTTCAGTATTTTGCAATTACATTGCTGAATATTTTTTTTTAGTATTGTTTGCCATTGTTATGAATTTATATATTATAGCTAGTGTTTAGTGTTTAGTGTTTAGTGTTGTAACAAAGATTTTTTATTTTTTTTTTGTCATGTGCACGAACTTAGTAAGAATTACTATTTGTTTGTTAGGCAATTACTGTACTGAACATTATTTTTTTTGTTATTATTATTGTAACATGATATGTTAACTAAAAACGTAGTATTTTTAAATTAATTATATGGCTAACACTAACACCATCTATTGTATAGAGTTCTTAACATGTTAATTATTATAAACGATTCCTGTCAGTAATTCCAACTTTATACACGATCTTTAATGTGGCTTAGTCCAATACCTTAAACCACGATTTATTCTTTTATTGGCATTGGTGTTATACACAGCATTGGAATATACAATACCAAAGACGTTACGAATTCCAAGTTAAGAGACGTTACAAAATTTAAGTTAAAAGACGTTACAAATTTCAATTTAAAAGAAGTTACAAATTTCGAGTCAAAAGACGTGACAAATTTCAATTTAAAAGACACTACAAATTTCAAAGACACTACAAATTTCAAACACATTACACTGATTGGTTCTACATTGGTGGACGGTTCATCAGACCAACCCTTCACTGGACCAGCCCTCTCCTGGATCAACCAACGGATCCTATGTAAAAAAAGATAAGTCGACCAACATAAATGCATTTTTAATATTATACAGCTGTCTCGTTTTTCTTTATTTCTTAAACGTAATATAAAAATCATTTTAGTACCTATCGTCAACTGTATTAGAATAAGTTTTTGTAAAGAACTGTTTGCGGATTATTTTTTTGTAACGTATTCTCAATTTCATTCATTTAAGCACCAAGGAAATCTATTTATCTTTTGGTACATTTTCATATCATTTTTTTATCTTCATAGACAGTTTTTTCTGACATCTTTCTGTCATCTTATGATACTTATTTAAATAACAGCTTAAAACAACTTTCTTCAGTAGTATCATAAAAAATAAAAAGATTTCAGTGGCGCCCTTATAATTTCTTAAAGAAACAAATATTGTACTATAGTCAGAGCTAATGAACTTACTCACCCCTAGCCGAGGTATTTATCTATCATAATTTTTGCTGTGATAAACATTTATAAATATTGTTAATTATTGAAATATCTTTTACAATTAATTAAAGACGAAATTAAGATTAATGTTTGTTTTACTGTAAATTACACTTTTTCTTTTGGTATATAGTTATTTTTTAAAAGTTAACTAAATAATTTTATAAATTCACTATCAACAGGTAAATCATATCACAAATTGACGCTAAACGTAATAATTTGGTTACAAATTGTCGCCCAACGACCAACTAATATTACAAATTGACGACCAACTAATATTACATTATTTCGCTTAAGATACAGTTATTGTTTATTGTTGTGATAAACACCCAGTTTTAATTTAGTTGGGAAAATGAGATCGGACTGCAATTACACGAGTGCGCGGCTTACACTTGGACTATATGTACTCTCAATGTGCGCGAAGCGTAAGAGGAATAAGAATCAAGAATGGAGTTGCCACAATTAACAATGGACTTAGGCATTACCCTTACTCTAGCCCTAACCATGACTGGAGGTACAATCGGATTCATCGCGCCCGAGTGCGCAGACCCAAAACGAAAATAACAGCACCATTATATATCAGTAGAAATGGCAGTAGAGCCGGAAAAAGAACTTAAGCTAACACCACTCCAACCAATAGGAGCGGAAGGACTGTACATACAACAGGAAATTAAAGAAGCGCAAAGAATACTCCTATCTGGACCAAAAGAAGAAGCAGATCCAAACCAGAGAAGACACTGGACTGACTCACAAGGTTAAGTAAACAAACCAGAGGTTGTCCAGTACATGACCCAAACAATCAAACATTCTATAATAACCCGGAGAGAGTTGATCGTCTTACCTTGTTCTAATGCCCCAACATTACATATTAGTGCTAAATAAAGTTTCGAAAGGAAATCCTTTCACCTATTTGCAGATCAACTCTTTCATCTCTGTCCATTAAAATGAATTGTTTCTGTGCATCGCAATGCCAGTAGGCATAGCCTTGTACAACACTATTCTACAGGCAATCACTAAGCCTACCCCAATAAAATCCCAAGGAAAACACAATGTCAGAGAGGCCACGATGAGCAGCAACTAGCTGTCACACCGAAGCTGGCATCGAGGGAACTTGCTAGAGTGGCGCAATGCCGCTAGCAGGCAACGGAACCAGTAAGTCAGAGAAGATAGGGCAACAATGGAGAGTATGGATGG
This sequence comes from Ophraella communa, assembly GCA_035357415.1. Lineage (NCBI taxonomy): Eukaryota > Metazoa > Arthropoda > Insecta > Coleoptera > Chrysomelidae > Ophraella > Ophraella communa. Next base: position 33,178,662 of record CM068980.1, on the reverse strand, counting down.
GTAAAGAATAAACTACGCAGAAAACCTATGTGACAATACAGAAAACAGTATAACGAAGCGCGATAAGATGTAACGGTACCTACTGTATGGTAGGATAATGTAACAGATTGTAATGTAAGGTAGATAGGGTAACTAGTATTTAAGGAATAGAGGGAGGGGGAACTTCCGAAAAGGAGACGGCTCTGTAAAGCCGTTTCTTTTTCAAAGGGGGAAGTAATGTATTAATCCAAAAGGAACCCCCCTTCCCCGCCCCGGGTTGATATGAGGGAAAAAGATACAATAATTCATAAAAAGTTAAATAACATATCGGAGCTCCCCGGTATCATTAATGACATTGGTCAGCGAAAAGTTATTTCACAAGAATGTATAACACGAATGTAGAACACGAAACTAAAGAATTTACAAAGTTGCAGTTCTGAAAAACAAAAAAAAGTCACGTAGGAGCTAGCAACGATGTGTAAGCCAAATTTTGCTGGCTCAGCTCCTGAAGCGTACCCAAGCAGTGCCGGTAGCAGGGCTGCTAGCCAATAGTAAAGAGACAAGTGAGCAGAATGAGGGAGAAAGGGTAGTTTCATGAGGTACTAGGGGGAAAAAGACTTTTGCTGGGGACCAAAAAACGAAGAATCAATCAATTCGATTTGGACGTCTCGAGAGGCTAGATGCCTATCGAATCCTCCGTGTTGAGAACATGGGGGGAATGCGATTTGGAGCGTTCCATAGGCTAGATGCCAATCGAATCAACCGCGTTTAGGGCAACGTTGAGTATATTTTTTTTGGAAAGTGAGCTAAGTGGTAATTTGCAATAAAATAATTAAAGTATAAAAATTTAAATAATCGATCACCGGGCCGCGGAAACGAAATATTTTTTTTTTATAATAGTAAACAGTGAATATTATCCAAGCGATAAATCACAATTTTAATTTTACCGGGTCGATTAATAAAATAAGTGAGGGTGTGAGTGAACCTAAACTCGCTGCAGGGAGATTGGTGAGTCAGTTTAGATTTTACTAACCCTTAATAAATAAGAAATTTTATGGGAGTTTGGATTTGTTTGATAAACGAATTTATATCGTCTTAATTGTTCATACGGATTTTGTATCTTTTATCCTCAACCGGATATATAGATTTCACCGGGTCTCCACTGTCGGGACGTAGATAATATTCTCCGACAGAGAATTGAGTCCTCCGGTAAAGTCATACATACCGTAGCGACTAAGAATTAAACTGTAACCAAATTGATATCACGCAAGGGTCCATCAGACCATAGTTCAATTATTGTTTTTGATTAGTTTTAAATTTTGTTAATGTTAATTTAAAGAAAGTTTTTTTGTTTTTTCTTTTTTTTTTCTTTGGGAGATGCACATAGCATTCCGCAAGAGTTTCATTTAAATTTACACTTGTATCATCTAGACTCCAGACCTTTTTCAGAGCCCAGCAACAAATCCCGTCCTTCCTAACGGCCGAAGTAAGACCTCCCAACACCAAATACTGCGGAGGCCGAATCCACGAACCCTAACTTTAGCCTAACATCCGCTCGGCTAGGCTCGGAAAAATTAAGATTAAAAACATTTACGGGTATTACATATGGTGACAACAAATAAGAAACTTTTCATCCGTTATTACATTTGGTGACAGCGGATTAGAAACTTTCATCCGCTTAGTACATCTTTTTCATCGGTTATTACAATCCTTCTGTTTCACTGTACAGGTGTCCGAGTTCGATCCATTTGGTTGACAGCTGGTGTTGTTTGTCTAGATCGTTCTTGAATCTACCATGTAGTTTTTTGCTGTTCCATGTTTGTGTGATGTTTGTAAAGAATGTTTTCTTGTCTATCTGTTGGATTTGTGTGTGTGTACTGAGTGGTGTGTATTTTTTGTCTGCTTGTTTGATGGACGCGTGAAGTGGTGACTGTGTTGCCTTCATGTTGAAGTATCTTAGTAAACTGTGTATTTGAATGTTGTGTGTTAGTTCTTGTTTCCGAGGTAGGTACAATCTTTCAACAGCCGAGTTAGGATGTAGAGCCCTATTATCCATTAGGATTTTTTCTTAATATTATTATTATTATTATTATTATTATTATTATTATTATTATTATTATTATTATTATTATTATTATTATTATTATTATTATTATTATTATTATTATTATTATTATTATTATTATTATTATTATTATTATTATTATTATTATTATTATTATTATTACCATTTTTCTTGATCTCGCATACATGCGGCTTTTACTGATTCGGAACGGTATTCACATACAAGTCCCGAATCTTACTATTGTAAATTAAGGTGGCGTCTGACTATTGCTGTAGTGTGAAGAAGAACTGATTTCTGCAGTTGAATATATAGAAATGGATTCATGTTAATTATCTGAAGACTGCGATGTAAATCTTTGGGGATGATTCCAGTGGTTGACAGGATTATAGGTACAATGTGTACTGTGTTTTGTTTCCAAATATTTTTTATTTCTTCTGCCAGGGGAGAATATTTGGTAAGTTTTTCATTCCAAGTTGAGAGAAGATTGTGTGAATTGGGGATGGCTATATCTATTAAATAAGTTGTGGCTGACATCTTATCGGTGAATGTGATGTCTGGTCGATTAGATGGTATGGTTTTATCTGTCAATATGCTGCGGTTCCAATAAAGTTTGTACGTACTATTTTCCAAAACAGATTGTGGTTCATATTTATAGTACGGACTATTATCACTGTGCAAATTGTGCTTCAAAGCCAACTTCTGATGGATGATTTTTGCAACTTGATCGTGTCTTTGCAGGTAGCTTGTTGGTGCTAGCTTTGAACAACCTGACATTATGTGCTGAATGGTCTCCGATGAGGCTTTACATCTCCTACACTGGTCACTGACATTCTCTTTTAAGATGAACTTTCGATAATTGTTGGTGGGTACAACTTGATCTTGGATCGAGATGACGAAGCCCTCAGTCTCGACGAAGAGGTCCGAACTAGTCAACCATTTGTTCGACGCTTCTTTGTCAACATGAGGTTGGTTTACTTCATTCGGATACCTGCCGTGGAGTGCCTTGCTAGTCCATCTCATCATATGGTCGTCATGATTACTATTCCTTGTTGGCCGTTTTACGTCCGTTACATGTGCAAGGTCCAGAGGTGTATATCCTAAATCTGCTTTAGAGACAGCTTTATGTAAAGATGTTTCTTTTTGAATGAAATATTGTTATTATTATTATTATTATTATTATTATTATTATTATTATTATTATTATTATTATTATTATTATTATTATTATTATTATTATTATTATTATTATTATTATTATTATTATTATTATTATTATTATTATTATTATTATTATTATTATTATTATTATTATTATTATTATTATTATTATTATTATAATTATTATTATTATCAAAAGTCTTATGCACTTACTCAGCTTTCGCTGGTAATATTTACCTATCCCGAGCGTAAACGCAAATGGGATTAGGCTCAAAATTTACATATTTAAAAATTTCCGAACAGTATGACATGTGTTTAAAATTGCCGCTTTTTGCAAGTCAATAAAGGTGTTTTTATGAAGATCAAGTTTTTTAAGACTGTCTTCCAGACTTTTGGGAATGAGTCCAGTTGATGATACGATGATCGGTACCACCTCCACTTTTTCTGCATGCCACATCTGTCCCACTTCTATGGCAAGATCGGTGTACTTTGCCATCTTTTCATTATACTTATCCAAAACGTTGTTATTGTTTGGAACTGCAACATCGACTAACAGCACCGATTTAGCTTTCTTATCCACTACTACAATGTCGGGTCGATTATTCGTCACCTGTCTATCGGTGATAATGGACCTATCGTAGTAGAGTCAAAAATCTGCATTCTCGAGCACTGCCTGTGGATTGTATTTGTAATAGGGTGTATATGTATTTAGCAGTCCATATTTGTTGGCCAGTTTCTGGTGGATAATATTACACAGCTGGTTGTGCCTGCGTAAATAATCCGTGTTGGCTATGGTTGAACATCCTGATGTGATGTGTTGTATGGTTTCCGACGTTTGTTGGCACCGTCTACACTGGTCCGATGTAATAGTTGGGTCCTGATAACAATTTTTTTGTAATTGTTAGTACTAATTACTTGATCTTGAATGGCCATCATAAATCCTTCAGTCTCTGGAAACAAGGTACCGTCAGCAAGCCACCTATTTGATGCCATTTTATCAATGTGTGGTTGATTTAGGTCGTGATGATGTCGACCATGTAGAGCTTTTTGGGCCCATTTTACTTGTTTTTCAGCATCAGTTGTTATTTCTAAATCCATATTAGGGTCTGCTAAATTTAGAGGCGAGTATTTTTTATCTGCTCCTATGACAGATTTATGTAAATTCGATGACAGTGATTTGGTAACAAAGAAGTCTCGCAATTTATTTATCTGTTTGTTATGTAGATTTATTATGTCGCATAAAGCTCTTCCTCCCTCCTTTCTCGGTAGTGTTGTTCTAAGCACTGACGATGTTGGATGGTGACATCTGTACTTTGTCATCATAGTCCATTATTATTATTATTATTATTAATTAATAATTGTCCTGTTATTTATATCCTTATATGTTTTATGTTGCTCTCGGTTATACATATCTTTTCTCTCCTCGACCATTAAGTCGATTGGAATCGTCCCAGCTATAAGCTGCAGGGCCTTTGTAGAAATGGTTTTAAATGCAGATGCTACTCTGATGAGAGCTTTACGTTGCGTCTTCTCCAACAACATTCGGTTCTTCTTTCGTTTTAATGCGTCTGCCCATATAGGTGCCCCGTAGAGAAGTACTGAATGTGCAACTCCACTTAATACCACTCTTTTTTTGCTATTGGGCCCACCAATTCTAGGCATTAATCGTGTCAGCTGTCCAATCTTAGAATCGGCCTTTATGATTGTCTCTGTAATATGTTTCCCAAAGTTATTTCGTTTATCGAAAAACACTCCTAGATATTTAATATGGTCCTTTGGCTCGATTTCTATATCCTGAATTCGGAACTTAATATTTTTCTCTTTTCGTTTTTGGGTGATAATTACCGCTTCTGTTTTTTCTGGCGCTAGTGTCAGTTCATTTTCATGCATCCATCTGCTGATTTTTTGCAAGTTTTCATTTGTGTTCCTCATTAGTTCACTTTCTCCTTATGCGGATACTACTAATGCCAGGTCGTCTGCAAATCCAATAGTTTTTGAAAGTCCCTGTAAATTTATTTCTAGCACGTTGTTGTAGAGTATATTCCATAACGTAGGTCCCAGTATTGACCCTTGAGGCACTCCGGCTTTGACTTCTATCATTTCTTTTCTCGTAATCTGAATGTACCTTTCTTTAAAGTATTCTGAAATAATTCTAACTAGATAATTTGATACATTCCTTTCTTCTAGCTTTCTCGTTATTAACTTCCAGTTAGCAGTATTAAACGCATTTTTTACATCGAGTGTTACAAGAGCGTTCCAATATCCTTTCCTTTTCTCTATTATCCCCTCAATTATTTCCATGGCTTGTATTGTTGAATGTCCCTTCCTGAAACCATACTGATGTTTAGACAATCCGCCCTTTTCCTTAATTTCTTCTTCAAGCCTTTCTTTGATAACTGCTTCATAAAGTTTGCTTATGGTATTCAGCAAGCACAGTGGTCTGTATGTGTTTGGTTTAGTTTTTGGTATTAGGGTTACCTTCGCCGTCTTCCATTCTTTAGGGAATATTTGTGTTTTAAGTAGTTCATTTAATACCTTTAGTATCCATTCGATATTTAATTTCGCTATTTCTTTTAGGGCTTCGGCCAGGATACCGTCTAGTCCTGGTGCCTTTCCATTCTTCATATTAACTATGGCTTTCTTAAGTTCTTCTTGTGTACAAAGAGGAGCTGTCGTTATCGGGCGATTTTCTGCTAGATGATTTCCATTTGGAATGGGAAATAACTGTCTTAGAATGATTTTTTTCTGTGCAATGGGAATTTCGTATGGAGTTAAGTTTCCTATTTTTTTCATAACTATCTTGTAACCATCTCCCCAGACGTCTCTGTCTAAGTCCAGGCATAATTTGTCCCAATGTATTTTCTTTGATGTTCTTATTTGTTTCTTTAGTTCTTTTTTTCCTCTATTATATTTTTCTTTGGCATTTCGTTTTTCGTCATCAGACCTTTGTTTGTTCTTCAGTATTCTCGTGTAGCATCTTCTTGCCCTTGTGCATTGTTTTCTGCATTGATTTATATCTTTGTTCCACCAATATGGAACCATTTTTCCTCCTTTTTGTTTCTCTCTTTGACTGATTTTATAGGCTTCATTTATTATGTTCTGGAATATGATGTACGACGTTTCCCCCTTTTTGGCATATTCTTTAATCTAAGTTCTAAGCTAGTTTTGAAGACATCCCAATCTGTGTTATATATTTTCTTTTCAACAATTGCTTTGATAGGCTTATCTGTTTTAATTTCATAGCTTATATAGCGGTGATCTGTTAAGTTTTCTTCCTCTCGCACTTCCCAATTTGTTATGCGCTTTGCTATTTTCTGAGTTGATAGGGTGACATCTATAAATGATTCATAACTTCCTCTCACAAATGTTGGTTTGTTTCCGGTATTATGTATAACTAAACTTAATACAGATATCCATTCACTCCAATACTCCCCTCTATCATCATTTTTTGGTGATCCCCACATAGCCGACTTTGCGTTTATGTCTCCACAGATGATTATATCCCGTTTACTTTTCCCTATCAACCCAATTAGTTCGTCAACAGTTTCGGTATATTCGTTCATATTTATATTTGGTGATATATAGCAGCAGCAAAATTCACTTAGCCCCAAATCAAGACATACATATCCTCGTCCTTTTCTAATTTTGTGTACCACTATCTTTTTGTTTAGCAGTAACACTGCCACATCATTCCTTTGATCCTTAATCCATTTAATTTTTCCGGTAATATTTTTATTGGGTTCACATACGATTAGGATGTCGGTTTTTTTATGTATGGCTAAAGCGTATGCTAGATCATGAGCTTTCCTCCCCCGTCCGAGATTTGTTTGTAGGACTTTAATTACCATAAGCAGTGCCAAGGCCTAACCTACCACTGCTGATCGAGTTTATCCAGTCTCTCCTAGTTTTTTCAACCAGCTGTTTAAAAAATGGACATTTTATATGGTCCCCGCGATGACCTTCGATTCCGCATTTTTTGCATCTTTCTGTATTTTTACAGTCTTTACTTTTGTGTCCAGTTTGTCCACATCTTAGACATTCGTCACTTCTATCAATTTGTGCAGTGCATTCCCAGGTCTTGTGTCCGTACTCCAAACATTTGAAGCATCTAATTACTCTTAGTCTCCTTCCTTTAATGAGTAACAATGCCTCTGACCTTGGCATCTCTACTATGGCCGTTTGCTCCCCATGGTTTCCTCGACGTAATGCTTTTACGTCTATATCTGTTATTTTTATTTTTGTTTCCCGTTTTATTGCTTGTTTAACTTCTTCCTCATTTGTAGTTGGTTCCATTCCCATTATATATACCGTTGTGCTTCCCTTCTTCCTGTTTACAACGTTTACATTTTCAACTTTACTCATTATTTCACTTCCAAGTATGTTTGCCGTTTCCTGTCCTCCTTCTAGTGCCATTAGAATATCACCTTTTGCTGTTTTTTTAATTTTATTTATCTTTATTCCCATTTTTTCGATATCTACTTCGTCCTTAATTTTTTTAAGTACATCCAAATAGCTCTTTCCTTCTGTTTTGACCATTACAGTACTTTCCTCTTTTGTTCTTTTTTGTATCTGTGAACCAGTCTTCTGTCCTGGTACTATTACTTTTATTTTAAGTTCACTACCATATCCATATGTTTCTTCGGTGTATTTTTTGTCATCATTTCCGATAGGTTTTTGATTTGTGTATAAACTGTCTCCATATTGTTGATTCCTTTTTTATCAATAGCCATGGGTAGTAGGTACACGGCACTGCTGCTTTCTTTGATGTCATTTTTACTGGTTTTTGTGTTTGCTGTTTGTATGAGGAAATCGCACTGTCCGTCGTTTTCTGCGATAAGTTCGTCCAACTCCTCAAATTTCACTATCAACTTATCTATTGTTTTGTTGCTGCTCAAGTTTCTTGGGTCCTCTAGGATAGAATAATCTACCTCTCTACTTCTTAATTTTTTTTCTTCAATTCCTCCAATTTCCGTGTTTTTAAAGATGTCCGGTGGCCATTTTTCATCTAAAACTTCTGCGATGCTTGCAAAGTCTTTTCCTTCGGTCAGCACTGTCTTTATTTTCTGAACCATTATTTTTTTTCTTCTCTTCATACTCATTTTTAATGTCTGCTATATCAACTTGGAGCCCAATCGACTCCGTATTTTTTTTTACTCTGTCTTTCAGATTATCCTTAAGTACTTTTTCAAGTGTGTTCCACCCCTGATTCATATCATTGCCTTGTCTTTCCAACTTTCGCGTCATGGTTTTAATCTCTAACTTAGTTTTCGAGCTTGCTTCCGTAAGGGATGCCAGTTTATTTATTGTTTTCTTTAGTTCCTGTATTCTCCTTCCAAAGTCTTTTATTTCCATAAACGCTTCCTCTTTTATGAGCTGTTTTCGGGGTTTTCCTTCCGACTGCGAGTTAGGGCTTGTTTCTAATGGGTCACCTTGAAACTTTTCATTTGCGTCTTTCGCTGGAGATTCCCGCATATCTAGCTTACTTTTCTTCTCATTTATTTTTTCTGATGTTTCTTTTGTGTCTTTTCTGTACATTCTCCTCATGTCTTCCTGACCCACGGTGAGTGCTTGTGAACCACCTTGGTTTGGCGGTGTCCTAGCTAATGAGTTTCTTTTTTCAAAAGGATTTTTGATACTTTCTTCTGTACTTAATGGTTGAATTTCATTTGTCTCCATTATCCATAGCATTTCCGCCACTTCTACATCTCTAGCTTCCTCCTCTTTCCCTATTTCTAAGCTCTTTTTTTCTTTATTTATATTTAAATTCATTTGTGTTCCCACGAGTATTATTATTATTATTATTATTATTATTATTATTATTATTATTATTATTATTATTATTATTATTATTATTATTATTATTATTATTATTATTATTATTATTATTATTATTATTATTATTATTATTATTATTATTATTATTATTATTATTATTATTATTATTATTATTATTATTATTATTATTATTATTATTATTATTATTATTATGTATGTATCTTCTGTTTTCGGGAAAAGTTCTGAGACTATCCTTCGCTTTTTTTCATTTGTCAACGCATAAGGAAGACTTTGCTGTTTAAGTTGTTTCTACAACCCTCTCCCCATATATCCCCTTCCAGATCATGGCATAGCTTTGCCCGTAAGTCCCTCTTAGACTTATTTATTAACCTTCTAAGTTCCTTTTTATTCTTTTTGTAAGTTTCTTCATGCTTTCTAATTTTATGTAGTGTCTGTTCATTTCTTAAAATTGTTGCTCTTTTAAACGCTTAATTCTTCTTCTAAATGTTATACACTCCTTTCTTTTTTCTTCTATTTGTAGATTCCACCAGTAAGGATATTCCCTGTTGATCCCATCGGCATTTGAACATTGTTCTTGTACCAGTTTCATCTGCTTCACATAACTTTTTGTCTAGCTGGTGTAGGACCCCTTGAATTTGAGGCCGAAGCTCCTCCTTTCTTATATAAATTCTTTTATTTTCTTTCATTTTAGGACTCTTCTTCTCTCTATTAATCTCTAGTTCATACACAATATATTTGTGAAGGCTGAGCGATTCTTCTTCATCTACATGCCAATTTATAATTTTACCCCCTATTATTTGTCCGCATAGAGTGACATCAATAAAAGATTTACTATCCCCCCTTTCAAAAGTTGGAGTACCTCCACAGTTTGCCACCAACATGTCCAGTTCCGAGAGCCAATCTGATATGTGCTCTCCCTTTGAGTCGTTTATCGGTGATCCCCAAAGATGTGACTTTCCATTTAGGTCTCCCGCTACTATAGCATTTTGCCTATTTTCTCGAGCTTCTTCCATTATTTCATCTATGTTGTTCTTGTAGTCCTCCAACGGGACATTTGGAGATAAATAACATCCAATAAGTACAAAATTTTCTGCAATTATTTTATCAAAACCTCTTCCTTCTTTATGTGATTTGATTTCTATGTTTTTATTTCTGCAAAATTTGCTACATCCCTTCTTTTATCCTTGATCCATTCTGTTTTATCAACCGTTTTCTTATTTGGCTCTGAAACAATTATAATATCTGCGTTTATTTTATCTGCTTTCGCGAAGGCCAGATCATGCGCAGCCCTCGCCCTCCCTAGGTTAATTTGTAAAATTTTTATCTTAAATATTACTAGCTGTACTTCCCCTTCTTACAGATGAATGTGGGTTTGTGGACTGTATACTTTTAATTGTAGAACTTTACCACTTAGAAATTACGTTTATAAAGAAAACGACGGTAAAGATTTGCAATACGTTTATTGCGGTGAGAAATTAGCTCTCTCTCACAGAAAACATATACTAGACTGACTACAGTTACATAAGAAAATATAAAACGATCGCACCCTCTGTGGGGTTGCCAAGTTAAAAACATTCTTAAACAAATTGAGTGAAATAAAACTTATTTTAACAGTAACAAACATACCCCCGGCCTTGAAATGACCCAAGGTGTCAATTCAAAACACATAATAATGAATAAAGATAATTATTGTTTGAGTTCATTTTGAGTTCATTAAGTCCATGTCTTAGCACTTTCACTCACTGGGAAGCAGACAAATCTTCGAAAAAGCTCTTCTTATAGAGCCAGTAGAAGTTTTTATTTCTGCAACTCGGGATAGGTTGTCCTTTCCAGGAAAAAGCTGGATTATCCGCCCTAATTTCCAGCATGCTGGGGGTAGATTGTCATCCTTTATGAGAACCAGGGATCCCATCTTAAGGGTGGATGAAGTCCGCTGCCACTTCTGACGTTGCTGCAACTCTGATAAATATTCTTTAGTTCAGCGCCCCCAAAAATGCTGATTTAGTCGTTGAAGCAGCTGATACCTAGACAGTCGGTTGGATGAGGATGTGCTGACATCACGATCTGGTACCATCTTGGTTGGTCTTCCGATGAGAAAGTGAGCTGGTGTCAAAGGATTCATGTCATTGGGGTCAGAAGATAAAGGTTGAAGAGGTCGGGAGTTAAGGATAGCCTCTATTTGTGTCAATAACGTGCAAAAATCTTCGTAGTTTAATATTACATTCAAGGTTACCCTTTTAAGATGATGTTTAGTGCATTTAATTCCGGCCTCCCAAAGGCCTCCAAAATGGGGAGCGCTTGGAGGTATAAACCGCCACTCAATATCTTCTTTAGAAGCCTTGTTTTCTAATTCGTTTGAATTTACTATAAGAAATCTGCCTAACTCCTTCAATTCTTTGTTAGCTCTAACATAGTTTGATCCATTGTCCGAATAAATCATTGCAGGTTTTCCGCGCCTCGACACGAATCGCCTTAGTGTCTGAATAAAGCAATTTGAAGTTAGGTCAGAGACTAACTCTAAATGAATAGCACGAGTGGAAAAGCAAACAAATAAACAGACATAGCACTTGAATGTTTTCGTCTGTCGACCATATTGATTTTTGACACGAAACGGACCAGCATAGTCCGTTCCTGTAATGTAGAATGGAAAATTCATTGAAAACCGGGTCCTTGGAAGATCCGCCATTATTATTTCAGGAGTTTTAGGATTGAAACGAAAGCACCTCAGACACTTTCGTATTGTGTTTCTGGCGATATTGCGACCAGATATAGGCCAAAAGGTTTGCCTAATAGAATTTAACAAAGATTGTGAGCCAGTGTGTAAAAGACGATTATGCTCGTACTCGAATAATAGTTTCGTAAACACATGATGAGGAAATAGAAGAATAGGATGCCGTTTGTCATATGAAAACGGGGAATTGCCTAACCTTCCTCCTACACGAATAATTTGATTTTCATCCATGAAAGGGTTTAGACTTAAAAGCTTACTTTTTTTTGATAATTCTTTACTCTTTAATAGACTGCTATATTCGTAATTGAAGGATTCCATTTGAGAAAGCCTGGAGAGGGTTAGTAAAGATTTATTTATCTCCTCGGAAGTCAATGTACCTGTCAATCGTTCTTCCTTCTGGTGAGAGCAATTGTGAATGAACCTTAATAAGTAGGCAACTGTTCGTTTTAGCTTGCAGAAATCTGAATAAAGATTGAAAAGAAAATTTGATTCGACCTTCGTCACAAGTATATTTGTTTTTCGCTCAGGTAAATCTGTAGTGTGAAAGTTATTGATCGGCCAACCTTCTTCGTTACCGCTTAGCCAAGAAGGGCCTTGCCACCATAGAGAACAATCAAGTATTTTAGAAGGATAGACTCCCCTGCTGATGAGATCTGCAGAGTTGTCATTCGTTGAAACATGCCGCCACTCACAATTTTGTGTTAAATCTTGTACTTTTGAAACCCTGTTACTGACAAAGGTTTTGAGTAAATGAGGACTACTGTTTAGCCACCCCAACACGATAGATGAGTCTGTCCAAAGAACAACACGAGAGAATGACAAATTTGAAGATTCTGAGACCTTTTTAAACAAGTTAGATAAAACTAAAGCGCCACATAGCTCTAGCCGTGGTATACTGAGTGTCTTTAAAGGAGCTACCTTAGATTTTGCGGCATACAAATGGACCTTTACCTTTCCGTGTTTATCTACGCTTCTTAGAAAAATGCAACTTCCATAAGCGGATTGATAAGCATCACAGAAGCCGTGGACTTCGATTAGATCTGGATTCGAAATTATTATCAACCTTGGAATTTTTAAGGAGTTTAGCAGCGAAACTTCGCTTCGAAATTTCACCCAAGAGGTGTGTAAGTGCGACGGTAGCGACTCGTCCCACGTCAATTTTTCTGCCCATAGCTTCTGAATAATCACCTTAGCCAAAATAGTGCATGGAGCTAGTAAACCCAAGGGGTCGAATATTTGAGAGATTTGTGATAAAATTGAGCGCTTTGTGACAACACTAGAGTTAAATTTTAAGTCAATTTTGAATAATAAGTTGTCTGAATTACCGTTCCACATTAGACCTAAAGTTTTTGCATTTTGTTCAGTTGAAAAATCTAATACATTATAGTACAGATTGTCAATATTATTTAGATGTTTCGTTATATTAGGTTCATTAGAGAACCATTTTCGGAGCGGAAAGCATCCCGAGAGTAAGACTTCGTTGATAACGTTACAAATGTTAATTGCTTCTTCTTGAGAATTACAACCTGTAAGTAAATCTTCCATGTAAAAATCTTGTTGAATTATATTTGCAATATTGGGCAACTTGTTGCGAATTTCTGTTGCTAATTCGAACAAACATCTTGTAGCAAAAAATGATGAGGATGCTTGGCCATAAGTCACGGTGTTGAGTTGATATGTTTTTATTGATTCACCTGGTGAGTCGCGCCATAGAATACATTGCAATTTTCTTTGAATAGGGTTTACCTGAATCTGTCGGTACATTTTTGCAATATCAGCACCGATGAAGTATTGATGAATTCTGAAACGTAGAATTATAGATAGCAAGTCGCTTTGCAAAATTGGACCAACTGCTTGTATATCATTAAGAGAAACTCCAGTAGTTGTAGGAGCGGAGGCGTCAAAGACTACTCGTAACTTCGTTGTTAAGCTGTCTTCTTTCAGAACTCCATGGTGAGACATATAGTAAATATTGTCGTTGTCCTGGTCATATGTCCTAGATTTTGATACTCGTTCATAAATTCCAGATACTTCCTTCGGTATTCGGGATTTCTCTGCATTTTGCGTTCTGTTGATAAAAATCGTTCTTGGGCCATATTCTTAGAGTCGCCCAACACAGATGGACACTGTTTAAGGGGTAGTGTAACAATGAATCTGCCCTCTTCATTTCGTTTTGTGTTTGCTTGGAAATTATCCTCACAGAATTTCTCACTTTCCGACAAAACCTTTGAATTTGGATTGCACTCTTCAATTTCCCAGAATTTCGCCATCTGTTGGTTTAATTCCTCGCTGCTCGCGTTGACATTTAGATAAACATCGATTTTGTTTGATTTGCAATTTGATACCTTTCCAGACACTATCCATCCGAATAGAGTTTTTTGTAAAATTAATCCGTTTTTATTTAAATTAATTTGACCCATGCACAAAATGCTCCAGAATAGATCAGCACCAATTAATAGCTGAATTGGGCCCGGTTTGTCGAAAGTATGGTCTGGCAGTTTGATATTTGGAGGAATTTGTAATGATGCTTTGTTTAGCTTGAAATTTGGCAAATTAGATGTTATCTCTGGTATAACTAGGCAGGATAAGTTGGTTTTGAACCTGTGGTCGCACGAATGAATGTTGATTTCACACTTATGCAAGACATTTGAGGTTTGTTGATTGAAACCTGAAATCGTTAAGTCGGTTTTGGACTTGTTTAGCCCTAATTCTGAAACTAAGTCTTCCCTAATAAAGCTAGACTGACTTCCCGAGTCTAACAATGCCCTAACCGTATGGATTTTTTAATGGTTATCAAAAATATTTAAGCGAACCGTTGACAATAAGACTTGTTCTTGGCCTTTACACGATGAACAGGTAGCCTGAATGGCAAGTTCGTTTCTACTTGGTGTATTGTTTTCCGGGACTTCATTTTCAATGTGAATTAATGTGTTATGTCGTCGATTACAGCGTTTGCAAGACCCGAATTTGCAAGCTTTCTCATAGTGCCCAGCTTTGAGGCAATTTGAACATAATTTGGATTTACGAACAAAATTTATTCTCTCTTGAACTGTGATTCCGTTAAACCCTTCGCATTTGTATATTAAGTGATTTTGATTGCAATATGGACATTTAATATTTGTAGAGTGGAGAATCCTTTGGGAAGTAAAAGGTTTTAAAAAATTAGATTTTTGTTGTGTTTTGTCTGCACTTTTCGCTTCTACTGTTTCAAGCATGTCAGCTCTGCCCTTTAAGAATAATTTAAAATTTGCCCACGTTACCGCGTCATGCGTAATTTTGAATTCTTCCCATTCTCTGATTGTCGTTTTGTCTAACTTCGAACTCACTAAAAAATTTATTTAAGTATCCCAATGTTCGATGGGTTGATTAAGTTGCTGTAACGATCTTAAATGCTTTGAAACGTCGTCAACTAGTTCGCGTAATTTGTTTGAATTCTCCTTGTGTATAGTTTCAAGTGAAAATAAAGCCTTTGTGTGAATATGAATTAATAATTTATTATTATTATACCTATCGCAAAGTGATTGCCACGCCACTGAATAATTTTGAGCCGAAAGCTCGATAGATTGAATAACCTGAGAAGCCCCACCCTGTAGAGAGGCACGCAAATAATGATATTTTTGAATATCGCTCATAGTACTGTTTGAATGAACTAATGATTCGTATGTATCACGAAATTCTAACCACTTTTCCATACTTCCATCAAACGTAGGAAGGTTGATAACTGGAAACTTAACATCCCGTAAAATATTATTTTGGACTAAAACATCGGTTGACAATCGGGCCGAGGCACTAGAAACCTGCGATGAACCGCTTTGATCGATTTTAACCGATTTTTTTAAAACGTTTTTTGATATAGCCAACAATGAATTGAATTTATTCTCAAAATCATTCCTATTGTCATAAAGCTCCTCAAGCTGATCATCCGAAACAACTTGTTCTAATTCTGAATGTAACAATTCGTACTCTGAAAGTAACGTTGAAAATTTTTGTTGTCTTAGTTCTAAATTTTAAATATTTTCTTCCGCTAATGAACCAATATTTAAATCATCTAAAAATTTCTGATAATTGGTCATTTTTGCTTTTAATGAACCTATTTTTCTATTTAGAATTCTAATTGAATCGTCTGACATTTTGATTGAATTGAAATAATGTATTTATTTAAAATAAATAATCGATTAATTGATTTATATGTATTAATAATAATTTTAATAATGTTATTTAAAAAAAGTGTAATTTAAATAAAAAATATACCTACAATATACATTCACCTGATGCATGTAATTGACACAAATATTTGCTTTTTAAAGATAAGGAAAATAACAAAAGGATAAAAACTCACCACCTGTGTTATAAAGTCGACCAGTTGAAAGTTGAATATTTGTTTTGTATTGCAGCGATTTTAGTTACAGTGGTCCGCAGGCAGCTGTTCTCCCCTTGTGATATATGCGATGTGTTCTTGCTTGACCTTGTCTTATGGAATGTATTAATTTTTGTCGAATTTATGTATTTCGAACTTTGAACTAATTTCTTTGATTTAATTTGGCTCGTTGGACCATGAATGTGGGTTTGTGGACTGTATACTTTTAATTGTAGAACTTTACCACTTAGAAATTACGTTTATAAAGAAAACGACGGTAAAGATTTGCAATACGTTTATTGCGGTGAGAAATTAGCTCTCTCTCACAGAAAACATATACTAGACTGACTACAGTTACATAAGAAAATATAAAACGATCGCACCCTCTGTGGGGTTGCCAAGTTAAAAACATTCTTAAACAAATTGAGTGAAATAAAACTTATTTTAACAGTAACAAACAACAGAGTTTACAGACTTTAATCTTTCTCTTCTCCTGTTTTCAATAAGTTGCTTTAAAAAAGGACATTTTATCTGAATGCCCAGCTATTTGACACTTTATACAAAATGGACCGTTTTGGCACTCTTTTGCCTTATGTCCATTTTCCCCACATTTTATGCAGTGGTCACTTCTGGTTATTTTTGCTGTACACTTATCAGCTCTGTGACCATGCTCTAGACAGTTAAAGCATCAAATTTTCTTTGACAAGGCAATTAACCCATCCCACTTTAATTTTTCCGCCTTTTATCAGATTTCGTCCTTTGCCATATGTTACTCTTACCGTAGCCATACTATCTCCGTACCTGCCGGGTTTTATTGCAATATTCTCAATTTCTCCATCTTCAAGCTCCAGAGTTGTTTTTAAGGCCTTTTTTACTTCTTCTTCTGCCGTTGTTTTTTCCATTCCCGTAATAAATAGCGTAATTCCGTTTTTTCTTGTCGTAATGTCCAGATTTTCTATCTTATCGTGCATCTCTTTCTTAAGAGCTTCTGCTTTTTCCTTCCCTCCTCCGACTGTTAGCACAATGCCACCTCTTTTGTCTTTTTTTATCTTTTTAATTTCTACTTTCATTTTGTTTAAGTCGACCCTTTGCTTCATGTCTTTTAACAGGTCTGCATACGATTTTTCTTCTTTCTTAACTGTTATCGTGGTTTCATTTTGCCTCTTCTCCCTCAAAAATTTGCTTCCTTCCTTCATTGGTATTAGATAGTTTATTTTTATATCTGTATCCTTAAATATGTATTCCAGCAGTTTTCTCGAATATGTCCTATCCAAACCATCCGGCGATGCGAAAGCTACCTCTCTTCGATTATTTTCTATTAATGAGTCCCGAAGTTGCAGATATTTTTCATATACATCTTCCATATTAGTTACACCTTCTGAGTATATTTCCACATTTAAAATATACATGTATTTGGACTCCTGTATTCTTCTTCCAGTACTGGTATGTAGTTTAGTAGATCTTTCAATAAACCTCACCTCCTTTTCTTCCTGGTTTCTCTCCCATATTTCTTTCATTTCGGGATACCTATCTAGGACTATTTTACTTAATCCTTTCTCTCCTGTGTCTTTTGGGTCTACTACAATAACCAGATCCATTTTGTTTCCTTCTTTTCCTGCGTTTCCTATTTCCTCTCTAGTTTTCTTGAAAAAATCCTCCGGCCATTCCCTGTCAAGGATTTTCTCTATATTTTTAAAAGCCTTATCTTTACCAAAGCTTTCTGTCAGGATACTCAACTCATCCTCCTCATTACACTTTGTTTGTGTAACTACCTCTTCTGTTTCTTTCTTAGTATCTTTTAAATTTTCATCTTCAGTTTCCGTTTCTACGTTTCTCCTCTTCGGTTTCTTTCCCTCTTTTACTTCATAAGTATTCTTTTTCATTTCACTTTCCAGATTTTCAATTAGAAAAGTTAAATTCCTTGAGACTTCTTTGATATCCATTTTTGTGTTAATATTGGTCTTAACTACACCTGCGAGCTTTTCTATATTTTTTATTAGTTTATCCACTACTATATCGATTTTAAGGATATTTTTGAGTCGTTCGTATTTTGTGTTTTTAACTCCCTTTTCCGCTTCTTTGCAATCTTTTCGTCTGGACTGAGAACCTTTAGCTCGTCTTCGTCGCTGGAAGAGGTAGCTCTAACCTCATCCGTTTGTGTCGTCTGATACGTAAATACGGGCTCCTTTCTAACTGGAGCGCTAAAAGGGTTATCATATATTTCCCCATCTACTTTGCTTCCCCCTTTTATTAATTTACTTTTATTATTTTTGTCCTCTAAAATTAGTTGTTGTTTTGTATTCATATTTTTCCCACGAGTTGGGCAGAAATTTCAGTCAGACGAGGCAGTGCTCCCTTACCTCGTTAAGGCTTTGCTTTCGCCTACACCCCAGGCCCTCGCCATGACCAGAGGGGACCGTTTGCGACCTCGTCCGTGAGGCCATGCATCTCTCGGCACGGTCAACACCTTAGATTTCGGATTTTTTTTAAAGCTGGTTTTCTCCATCTATTTTCATTTTATACCTGCTGCCAGGTACTACCATTTTCCCCTGGTAGCCCCGGTAACTCGGACCCGTGGGGGCGTCACTCCCCAGGTAGAAAAACTACCCCGTGCGGGTATTAGTATTATTATTATCAAAAGACTTATGCACTTACTCAGCTTTCGCTGGTAATATTTACCTATCCCGAGCGTAAACGCAAATGGGATTAGGCTCAAAATTTACATATTTAAAAATTTCCGAACAGTGTGACATGTGTTTAAAATTGCCGCTTTTTGCAAGTCAATAAAAGTGTTTTTATGAAGATCGAGTTTTTTAAGACTGTCTTCAAGACTTTTGGGAATGAGTCCAGTTGATGATACGATGATCGGTACCACCTCCACTTTTTCTGCATGCCACATCTGCCCTACTTCTATAGCAAGATCGGTGTACTTTGCTATATTTTCATTATATTTGTCCAAAATATTGTTGTTGTTTGGAACTGCAACAACGACTAGCAGCACTGAATTAGCTTTTTTATCCACTACTACAATGTCGGGTCGATTATTCGTCACCTGTCTATCGGTGATAATAGACATATCGTAGTAGAGTCTAAAATCTGCATTCTCGAGCACTGCTTATGGATTGTACTTGTAATACGGTGTATATGTATTCAGCAGTCCATATTTGTTGGCCAGTTTCTGGTGGATAATATTACACAGCTGGTTGTGCCTGCGTAAATAATCCGTGTTGGCTATGGTTGAACATCCTGAAGTGATGTGTTGTATGGTTTCCGATGTTTGTTGGCACCGTCTACACTTGTCCGTTGTAATAGTTGGATCCCTGATAACAAATTTTTTGTAGTTGTTCGTATTAATTACTTGATCCTGAATGGCTATCATAAATCCTTCAGACTCTGGGAACAAGGTACCGTCAGCAAGCCACCTATTTGATGCTATTTTGTCAATGTGCGGTTGGTTAAGGTCGTGATGATGTCGACCATGTAGAGCTTTTTGGGCCCATTTTACGTGTTTCTCAGCATCTGTTGTTACTTCTAAATCCACATTAGGACCTGCTAAATTTAGAGGGGAATAATTTTTATCTGCTCCTACAATAAATTTGTGTAAATTAGATGATGTTGATTTAGTAATAAAGAAGTCTCGTAATTTATTGATCTGCTTATTGTGTAGATTGATTACGTCACATAGAGCTCTTCCTCCCTCCTTTCTCGGCAATGTTGTTCTAAATACCGACGATATTGGATGGTGATATCTGTACTTGGTCATCATGGTCCTTGTTGTTCTCTGAATATCTTCCAATTCAGTTTTGGTCCATCTTAGAATCCCAAACGAATAAGTTAACACAGGTACGGCATATATATTAATTGCTCGATTAAGATTTCCTGCGTTCAGTTCTGATTTTAGTAATGAACTAACCCTCTGTGTATACTGATCCTTGATTTTGGACTTGGACTGTTTTTGGTCTAATAATCTGGCTTGTTGAAATCCCAAGTATTTATAGGTTTCCCCATTCTGCATGGCAGCGATTATATCTCCATTAGGCAGCGCCACATATCCATTGACAATTTTTCCCTTTTCGATGTTTAAGGTTCTGCACTTTTCTAAACCAAATTCCATGTGTATATCACTGGAGAACCTTTCGGTTATATCCAGATGTTGAATTTGTTGTTGATTAGAAGCAAACATTTTTATATCATCCATATAAAGAAGATGGGAAATAGTGCAGTTGGTGTTTCTGTTAGTCTTAAGATTGAAGCCATATTTTGTGTTGTTGAGCATGGTAGAAAGTGGATTCATTGTCAAACAGAACCACAGTGGACTAAGTGAGTCACCTTGGAATATTCCCCTGCGAATAACAATTTCGTTAGTCTTAATATACTGTCCATTAATGTTTAACTGAAGGCTTGTTCGCCATTGCTTCATCGAAGTTTCAAGAAAAGTAACTATGGTGGGATGTACTTTATAGATGTTTAAAACACTTAAGAGCCAGGAATGTGGTACGCTGTCAAATGCCTTACGGTAGTCTACAAAAGCAGTCGAGATGTTGCGCCATTACTTTTGCGCTTGCCTTAGGATCACAGAGTCAATAACAAGTTGTTCTTTGCATCCCTGGTGACCACGTTTACATCCCTTTTGCTCCTCTGCCAAGATGTTATTTTGGTCGACATGCCTATAAATTCGGTTAGTAATGTAAGATGTTAGTATCTTGTAAAGCATTGGAAGACATGTGATTGGTCTATACTGTGAGGGGTCCTGTGTGTTAGCTGTTTTGGGAAGCATATGGGTTAAACCATGAGTAAGAAAGGGTGGGATTTCTTCTGGATGTTGAAGAATATGTGTAAATTTTGATGCGATTATCTCGTGTAAGCTGTCTTGCAGTTACCTATTTGATGCTAATTTGTCAATGTGTGGTTGGTTAAGGTCGTGATGATGTCGACCATGTAGAGCTTTTTGGGCCCATTTAACGTGTTTCTCAGCATCTGTTGTTATTTCTAAATCCACAATAGGACCTGCTAAATTTAGAGGGGAATAATTTTTATCTGCTCCTATAACAAATTTGTGTAAATTAGATGACATTGATTTAGTGATAAAGAAGTCTCGTAATTTATTTATCTGCTTGTTGTGTAGATTGATTATGTCGCATAGAGCTCTTCCTCCCTACTTTCTCGGTAGTGTTGTTCGGAGTACTGACGATGTTGGATGGTGATATCTGTGCTTGGTCATCCCAGACCTTGTTGTTCTCTGAATATCTTCCAATTCAGTTTTTGTCCATCGTAGAATCCCAAATGAATAAGTTAACACAGGTACGGCATATGTATTAATTGCTCGGTTAAGGTTTCCTGCGTTCAGTTCGGATTTTAGTAATGAACTAACCCTCTGTGTATACTGATCCTTGATTTTGGACTTGGACTGTTTTTGGTCTAGCAATCTGGCTTGTTGAAATCCCAAGTATTTATAGGTTTCCCCATTCTGGGGAAGTTCATGCTTACTTGGGAGATTATCGTTGCTGTTTGTTCCGACGCTACTCAGTTGTCTATAGAACAGCTTTTCATTATTGCTAAATCAGTGATTTTGTTGCTTCTTTTTAGTACATTTAACGTATCGAGACAATCGTTTAGATTTGGCTTTTAGCTTTTGTTCAAGAAGGTCCATATTATGAGCATAAGTGTTCCTTATGTCTTGGATGTTCTGTGTTGGTTTTAATTTTTTTAAAGATTTTCTTGACCCTATTAGTTAAGCTTCTGGATGGTTTTGTGTTGGTTTTAAGTTCTGTAAGTTGTCCCAACTCCTTCCTTATGTCATTAATGGACTTCTCGAGTCGCTGTTGCCACCAAGGTTTATGTTGCTTCTTCTTTTCGGAACAATTTTTGTTCGGGAACCGGACTTGTTGGTTGTGACTTCGTAGCACTGCAACTGCACCACAGTAGATAAGGGTGTGGATTTCTTCCAGTGTTCAGCAGTCCTTAGCACGATCCTTTAAAGGTAGTTTAAAAAGTGCAAGAATACTATTGGTGTTCTTATTTGATCTCAGCTTGGGCAGTATTGGTCGCTGAATTGGGTTGGTACCATCAAATTCTGCTCTTGCTTTAGAGAGTTCGGCAACAGCATTTTCGTGTTCGTCTGTTAGTGTGTCATTATCTATGATATCGTTTTGATCCATGTTCGGTGTGTCCTCGCTAGTGTGGCCATCAAGTCTTATATTATCCAGCTGACCATTTGTATGTTGGATTACATTATGATCGTCTTCTGTTTGGAGCTCAAGAAGTACTTCACTTAATAATTGTTCGACGCTGGTCAGCAATACGTTGCTCTGTAACATGTTGAAACTCCGGATATTGTTCTATAAATGCTCGATGAAGGGCGAATCTGTAAGTTGTTAGATCTGTCTCAATTTTAGTGATTTTAAAATAGGAACGTATAATGAATGAATTCATCTCTGTAGTCCACTTCATACGCTTCCTGGGCTTTCCGGATTTTGTGGTCGTAGATGTACCGTCCTGCGATACTCCAGAAACAGCAGAAACCGGTGGAGGAGAATTGGTGATATTTTCCTCTTGGGTTGTCGCAGTAGCCATACTCGATATCACGCTGCGCATGCCGCTAACCGAGGAAGAAGATGCATCATTTTTCGAACAAGCCCTTCTGTCATCAACTTGAACGCGACAAGAGTTGTAGGTGTTGCAATGTCGATTCACCTGACGATTCCTGAGTGATAAGGTGTCGGTAACAATCGAATTATTGCTCCCCCCAGAATCCGTGGATTATTATTATTTTTCTCACGTTAGTCGGAGCATTCATGCTGCAACCGGCAATCCTAGTTGCAAGGTTTACAGATGTGGTTATTTACGAATGTTTGTTTAAAACTTTTCTGATTATGTTGCAGGTTCCTAAGATGACCGCTTTTTGTAGTTCGAAGAAGAGAGTTTTTGGGAGCCCGAGACTTTCCAGATGGTTCTTTAGTTGTTTGGGAATTTCTCCTCTTGCTCCGATTACGATTGGTATGATAAATATCCTCTTTGCCTGCCAAGTTTCTTTCAGATCTTGGGATAAAGGTAAGTATTTCTCTATTTTTTCCGCCTGTTTTTATGTAAGTATTCTCGTGGTGTATTCTCGTGATGCTAACATACTGCAACCACTTATTAAATGTTCTACAGTCTCGTGTTTTCCGCTACAGATTCTACATTGAGTCGTTGTAATGGTTTGATCTTTTACTATGTATTTTAGGTATGATCGAATTGGGATAACCTGATCCTGAATGGCGCATAGGAATCCCTCAGTCTCCGGGAAGATGTTACCACGATTAAGCCATCCTACTGAAGCAATGAAGTCTAGGTTCGTATTATCAAGTAAGTTGGAATAACGACCGTGTAACTCTTTCTCTTTCCACCGTGTTATCATTGTTGAAGTGGAGTACATGGGATCGCATGCGTATTCTGCTTCTTGTAGTGTTAGTGGTGTAAGGTTCCGGTCTAGGTTATTAATTGCCCGGTGTAACGTGGAGTGTGCAGTCTGCTCATAAAAGTATTTACGCATAAGTTCCATCTGTTTTTTATATTTGAGTCGCATATCTGCTATGCCCCTTCCTCCTTTACTTCGTGGTAAGTGGAACCTCTCTTTGCATGCCTTTGGATGATGTTTTCTGTTTTTAGTAAAGCTAACTCTTATTGTTCTGTTTAGGTCGTCCATTCTAATATTAAGTTTTCTTGTTAGTCGTAATTCCCACCCTGGTTTTGTTTTATTCCTTGTACCCTCTGTGGTACGTATTTCCGGGTATCCACATAATTTTACGATGGCTTGCGCTGCGCAATATACTAGGTCATGAAGCTCAGTGATATCATTGCAGTTATCTACCTTAGTTTTTATGACGGTGTTCGTCTTTTATTACAGCTTTCGTTTTACGGTCTGTGTGTATTTTGGTGATGGCAGGTCTTGAGATTGGGTCCATTCCAGCGAATTTTTCAATGCATTCTGCGAGTGCTTCGTATGTTTCTTGGTGTTCAGGCAATATTATCTGTACTTGTGTTGCCTGAGATTCGTGTAGCTTATCTGCATTGTCAGTTGCGTCTGGTATGAAACCAAGCTGTCGGGAAACTTCTTTTCTAATTTTATTAATTGTTTGTTGCGGTAATCTGTTTTTTAAGAAAAGATGTCGTCTTTGGTCTAAGATGTTTTGGATGGTTTTATTACGTAGTTCTGGAAACTTTCTAACCATTTCGTCCCATAGACGTTGCACATATGGTCTTGAATTTGTTTCCATTTCTGTAATTAGCAGATAGGCACGATAAAGATGACTGTTTATGTCTTCTGACCATTTAAATCGCACCCTTTTGCTTTCATTACGGCCTACTCGCATTCCTTCAGCTATGTACGCTGCTTGTAGCTGTTCCGTGAGCTTCTCCAAACCAGTAGCATACGTAGTCATATCCTTGTTGAGTTGCTTGAATTTCCCCAATTTGGCTAAGACTAAACTCGAACTTTCGCCTGTTATTCCTTTTTTTAACGCCTCTATAATGCTAGGAAGAGTGTTTTCTGTAAATAAATTAAATAATGCTGTATCATCAGCATAGTCAACTTGATCGTGAATATCATATATTGAACCCGTCGTCCGAGCATTGTTATGTATTTATATTTATCTTTTGTTTATTCGATCTTAGTTAAAGACACGATACGACATTGAACGTGCCATACTATAAACATACTACGATGGTTTAGGCCATCGGTATGTTCTATTTAACAATCTAATTAAGTTTGCAAAATAGTTCACACCACACTTGGCATAAAGAAAATGTTTTGGGAAACGATAAAAATTATAGTTGAATAAAGTTTATATTTATTTATGCATTTACTAATATTTATTATACATGATGTTTACATTTTACAGTATCATTGCTTATATATGTAGATGTTCTTAGTTATGTTGGGGTCATTATGACAAATTATGTTAATATTATGATAGGTTGTCACCATTACGTACGAGATATCTCACCATTATGTCAAATTAAGTTATGCATATGGTTACCCAGTATTACGCAGTATTTATGCTATATTATTATGTATTATGACTAACTCAATAAGTCGTTGGGTCATTAAGCCATATGATCGGGTCGATCATGTGTCAGAATGGCCGAACTGTTAGGCTAATTTAATTTGATATGGATTTGTGGTCTGGGGTATGTCACCTTAAACCATAGATCTGTATCATTAGTATTGGTGGGTTGGACCTACTCTTTGTCAGGAGTAATTGGGGGTTGGTTTTTGGAGGGAATAATGTTTGTTAATGTGTGGCCCAGAGAGAAATAAAATTTAGAAAATCACAAGTTGTTTAAGTGTTCAACCAATCTATGACCCTAACAAAACCAATAGTTTCTCGCTTTGGCCGAACTATTTGTAAACTTAAATATTTGTCGGATTACATTTTAGAATAGTTAATAATATTTTGTACTTAGAAAAAGGGGATATTAGGGTGTTTGCCACTGCTTAGAGTATCGCTCATGAACGCACCCTACTCGGAGAGAGTGTAGTTACGTTCTTTTATTCACCGGTGGCTCCATCAATCCACCAACCACGTTCATATATTCTTTGGTGAAATCTAGTTTGACGTAACCACGCGTTCATTTATTACTGTGTTGTGCACCAAAATTGCAAAACCCATTCCATCGATGTATGGAGATGGTGGACGGATTTGTCATTGACAACAGAATGCGTTTTTTTATATCACTGGTGACTCCAACAATTCAGTCATCAAAGAGTGACGTCACTTCCATCATTGATGAATACATGGTGTGAAAAAGAACGTACCTTGTCAGTTGTCTATATAGTTTTGGCGGTTATTTAGTTAGTTATCTTGATGTCATGTATTGTATGTTTATGTATTTACCGACACTAAGAATAAATTGTTTAATAGATACATCGTTTTATTAATATCTATCTGACATTGATTTTACAAGAACTAATTCGTCGTTCATTTTGCGCAGTAATCCTTTAACTTATTATACAAAAAACTTATTTCCATATTTTGGTTTAATTATATTGACCAACTCATCTACTTTAATATCACTGTTTACACCATTTATTACACCCTTTTTAAAGGTAAAAAATGAAGGTAAAGTGTGCTCAACAATATAGTGCCTACAATAAAAGGGGACTGATGATGATAATAAACTTCTTAGGTACTTTTAAGTCAGGTATTGGCAAGTTTGGGTAAAGAATGCAGGTCAGGATTACATTATGATTGTACTACATAGGTAAAGTGTGTTCAAACAATATAGTGCCTACAATAAAAGGGGGCTGATGGTGATAATAAACTTCTTAGGTACTTTTATCTCAGTTATTGGCAAGTTTGGGTAAAGCATGCAGGTCAGGATTAAATAGGCAAAAATAATTTTTAATAGAAACGCATATTAAAGGATATTTACAATAAAATTTAATAAAAATTTAAATATGTTAATATATCAATTCAGTTTCACTATCACTATCGTCGTCTACATAAATTATAAGGGGTTCTATGTTAGTATGAAATGCCCTGTATGAATCCTCCACTTTTATAACATTGTTTGTTGTTCTTTTCCAACAATCAGCGTCTGGGTCATCTATATTTTGCCGGATTAATGCAATTACAGAAGGACATATAGTATTTTGGGTCCGCACTTTGTCAGTTAGTTTTCTCCAGATATGCTCAATCGGGTTGAATACGCAGTAGTAAGGAGGAAGACGAAGAACTGTATGTCCTTTGGATGCTGCAATTGTGTCACATACATATGTCTTTTGTATATTAAATGTCCTTAGAACCTCTAAAAGTTGCGTTTTTTATATCCTTCAAAGTACATAACTATGACACTATGCGGGAGAATATTTGGCAGTAAAGTGTTTTCGAATCAATCTTCGAACACTTCGTCTGTAGTATCTTGGTGGTAATCCAACGACGAATCTTGAATGTTTTTCGCAGTCCCAAACTGTTTGGAATCCAAGTATCTTCATCTGATCCAGCATGAATAATCGTGATCCGTTTTCCTTTGTTCGATGGAGCTTTTTATTGGCATCGCACTGTTCCATCAGTCCATCCTTTTACCGGCGTATCGTGGACCAGGTCTCATCCAAATAGATTATTAGTCTTTGTAAAGACCTGTAATCACTTATGGCAGTCGAATATTCAAAACGCCATTGCTTAATCCGTTGGGATTCCATAATAACTTGCCTTTTGTCAATTTTGCAGTATTTGAAACCTAGTTTGGATAAAAGTGTCCATATATTTCCAATTGATATCCTTATCTTAGTGGAGCTCCTTAGTCTTGTTTTTTAAGTTTATTTATTAATTGAAATTAAACAAAACTGTTGAAACTTACGTATACGTATACGCTTTGGTCTATTTCATCTAATTGGCAGATGTCAAAAAATGTTTCAAATAAAAAAGATGTAGTTTAATCATGGCCACATTTTAAAAATATTTTGTACTACAGGGTATCCCAAAAAATTGATTTAAATAAAACTAAGTTAACATTTACTAAAACTTAAATTTATTTTGTAAAAAAAAATCACGAAATTTTTTAAAAACAAATTTTAACTTTATTTATTAATTGCGATTAAACAAATGAACTAATTCTACATTATTTACCACTATTTAATCTAAATGTAGTTCAGTATCACTATCGTCTTCATTTAAATTAATAACTAAGGGTGCTACAGTTACATTAACATTTTGATATGTACCTTCAACCTTAATAACATGCTGATTCGAATTTTTCCAGCTAACAATGGGAACATTACTTGTCACATTTCTGATTAACTCTATAACACTTGAGTTTAATGTGGGTGAAACGTTTTCCGATCTAACTTTGGATTTTAGCTGATGCCACATGTGTTCTATAGGATTGAACATGCAATAATATGGGGGAAGCCGTAACACTGTGTGGTCCATATTTTTAGCAATAGTATCACAAACGTATTCTTTTTCCATACCGAACGCTGCTACAACTTGCTACAACACGTTTTGTGTACGATTCTTCAAAATAAAGGTCATTTTTTAACAAATACTCTTGAATTTCCCATTTATTGTTGTTGCTATTTGGTACTTTATTTAATTGACGGCTATGATAAGTTGCATTGTCCATTACAATTATACTTTTTTCCGGTATATTCGGCAATACATAATTCTCAAACCAATCTTCAAAAAGTTCTGCTGTCGTATCTTCGTGATAATCTAAACTTGAATCTTTAATATTCTTTGCTGATAACAATAAAGCGTTTGGAACCCAACCTGTTTCTGATCCGGCATGTATTATTGTAATTCTTTGTCCTCTATATGATGGAGCCTTTGTTTTGCAATTTCCCGATGAATCAACAAAACCCTTCGTTGGAGTATCATGGGTGTCATACCATGTCTCGTCGAGGTAGATAATTGAAAGGTTTTCACTTCTATATTTTTGAATAGCTTGTAAGTAATGACAACGCCACATTCGTAAACGATATGACTCCATTATCACTTGTCTTTTATTAATGGTTTTATTAATGGTACAATATTTAAATCCCATTTGAGAAATAATTCTCCACAAACTTGTACGGCTACAAATAATTCCCATGTCGTCTTTAAGTAACCGTTTTTTTATACAATCTAGGGTTGGTATCATTTGTTCTTGGTATAGGACATATATCGTTCGTCGGATTATATCTTTTTGTATTTCATCAACACATTTGATATTATTAACGTCACTTCGTTTTTTTCGTTTACTTATTGGCTTATTGATAATATCTTTTACTGTGGATATTGGGGTTTTGGTTAACTTACATGTTTCTTCTGCTGCATCGGTTACACTATAACCTCGATTATTCAATGTTTCAAACACATTTTTCACAATTTGTTTCGCATCCGGCGATAAATGCACTTTTTTGCCCAAGGACGCCACATACTTAGTTATAAACACAAGATTACGTTCAGAGTATAATGTTTAGTACAAACTAAAATTCTAGGAGAGAATTTTAAAAATAAATTACCCCGAAACTCCCACTTTCTCTTCCAAGATGATTAAGAAAATCAAAAATCACTTACTAATGATTTACTATTGATGGTCAGTAATAATAATTTAAAATTTTACCTGAAAAATAAAAAATTCAAAATATATCTTCCTGGACAAAAATAAATAATACCTTTCTGTAAATGTTCGAAGAAATATTAACCACCTTTTATTAGTAATCCCTTAAGAGCAGTTAAGAGCAGGTACCAAGTCAACGAATTATTGTGAAACGTACTTTAAATGTTTATCTTTCTTGAGTATGATCGGAAGTAATTCGGAGTACGGCGTTCATAAATTTAACATAGTTAACTCTAGAGTTAACTATGTTAACTCATATCAAAGAGGTGAGTAGAAATTAACTCGACATGCGCAGTGATGAGTATCTACTTATTTTAACGAAAACAGGAGATAATTTGTGTTCTGTGAGGTATGAGATAACCTATAGATAGAAAGATTCATTATGATATTAAGCACAGATATTAAAGCATTTTATAATACTTACCTCAATATTCAGCAATAAGCTTTTGACAAAAAAAATAGAAAAATAAATTACTTTCTTCACGTTTTCTGCAATTTCTCTAAAATTACGTATTTATAGTTTCAACTTTTTAGGTTATAATTTTATATAATAGTGGTCAATTCAACTGTTTACACCGATCGTTTATAAAGACACCCAAAGTAGTATAATCATATAGAGTTAACTCTTACTTAACCCGACTCTCCTTAACTCTACTCGGAGTAAAACTTTATGAACGCAGCCCATGTGATAGAAATTTGAGGTTTCTGAGTTTCCAAATTTAAAAAAAAATAACTAATGGAATTTTAATCACAGCACATTTTTTTAAAGAACAAATTGTCCAAAAATTATTTATCAGATGGTATAAACTAATAATTATTGATTGTGATAATACTCACCTCCTTTTTTCAAAAACGATTTCTTCAAGAAAAGTTTATTAAAGTCTAATAAATAATAACACAAACTAAAAGTACCTACACCTAACCCACCAAACCACCATCAAAACAACACGTGCACCAAAATTTTAACACGGAGAGTACTACAGAATCTAGATGGATTCGCCGCTGAGGGCGCGTTTATCAGCCTTTTAAAATATTTCAAATAATTCAAATTTTAGGTATAATTTTCTCTAAAACTTTTACTCCAAAATTTCAGTACTTATTGATAGTATCATGCCCCACAAGCTTTTGCATAGTTTTACATTAATTTTTTTTAAATAAACCAATAAAAATTGATATAAAAAAATATGCATGGCCTTTCGGATGATGAACTATTCTCACTCCAAAAATTTGGTTTAAATCGAACAATGAACACCGACGAAAAATGTTTCTAAGTAAAAAATTTAAGGTTTTGTCAAAAAATCTGTATTAGTTCTTATTTATATTTTTTCAAATTTGAATAGATTAATAACAAAGGCACCTTGAAAATAATGTCACGAAACAGATCCAAAAATATAGTTTGGTTTGGCTCTTTCTAAAGGTATATCTTTTAATAAGCGAAACATTATTTCTGTATAATTGTTAGTATCACTTCCTCTTAAGGAGCCCGTATCCCATGCAGTCGGAAACGAAAATGTGTCAATGATTTTTTTGTCCATGAAGTGCAGACATCTCTTAGTAATAGGATAAACTAACAGAAATAATAATAGAATCCTTTCACTAAATTGCTCTATTCATCGGAAAAAATTTTACCTGCTAAAAACACATGTTTTAGGGCTAAAAACCAGTTATATAATTCTCATTTCTAGACCTTGCCAGCCAACAAAATATATTTTGTATTTTATCTCGGGAAAGAACGAGGGTAGATCAACATTTAGTAATATCAATAGGTGCTCTATAGTAATTATTACTTTTATCTTTAGTTTTTATTAAAAACATTTTTTATTTGTATTTTTAATTCTATATATATATACCTAATCACCGGTAGGGTAAGTTTATTATTTTTATAAGTTTATAGTTGTGTGTGATTCTTTTTAGATCAGTTCTAGGTAAGTGTCAAAAAATTAATAAAATATTATTAACTTAGAGGCGATGCATTTACAAATGACACATTAAAGTGGTCAACATATTTTAATTTTGTAATACCTATTTACTTGCGTCGAAAATTCGGAGACTAGATACTTATGAAGAATAATGATGTTTTCTAGAACGTTGCTGGATTTAAACTAATGTTAACCCTTCAGGATTATTTGTTGACTTGAAATACGGTTTCTTAGGTGCATCGCCTGATGGTAAACGAATTATTGTAACTATTATATACATATCAGAGTTTAATAACTTATTATGTTTTAGGTTTAATTGATTCAGATGAACTTGTTGAAGTAAAATGTTTTTTAAAAGTAGTCACATCAAAAATATCATTGAGAGAGACCGTAGAAAAGCGTATGGTTCCTTGCTTAAAAATTGAAAATAGTGAAATTCACTTGAAGGAAAACCACAATTATTATTATCAGGCAAGATTTGTTACTGGCTTTTCATTTTACTAATTTGTTTAGAATATTACAAATTATTGTTTTTAGATACAAGGACAACTCGGCATCACAAGAAGAAAAATTTTATTATTTATACTGGAGATATGAATCCACTTTTTACCGAAAATATAAATTTCAACGAAACTTTTTTTAACAATATGGTAGAAAAGTTGAGACGATTATTTTAAACAGGAGAGGCAAAAGATTAAAATATAAAGATCCACCAGAAAATATTTAAATGTAATAATAATAAAAGTATATTTTTTAAATAAAATATTTTGATGCCAGTTTTTCTTTTTACTTAATTCAGAATACCACGTATACAAAATTTACGCTAACATTTTTTTCTCTCAGAAACCTGTAACCAGATTTCTTCCAAAATTTGACCAAGAAGTGTATATATGGCCACCAATAATTGGTATTTTTTTCAAGAATTTTGAATTTACAGTTTTTTGTTATTAACAATTTTATAATTTTTATATTTATTTACAACGATGTTTATTCTGTGTCTAATGGTTTTTTAATTGTGCTGGGAAAATGGAATAATAAACACTTATTCTGTAAGCGATCGCTCGGCACACAAACAATAATTTTATTTACCCTCATATATAACTATAGATGGCCAGCCGTACGCTGGGAAAATTATAATTAAAATTTCTTCAAGATATAACAATGATATAACTGGTCTGCTGACAATCAATATCCGCAAATCAGTATTCTTTTTTTCATTTTACTAATTTGTTTTATTGAATAATTGTTTTGTAAATATCGTAAAATATTTAAAAAACGTTACATTAATTTATAATACAAAAATTTTTTTTGACTTCGTTAATAAAAAAAAGAAAAAAATACATAGTGCCTAGTTCCATCTATGATAAAAGTTATAAACTAAAGTACAATTATTTCGTCATTAACTACGTCCATTTTTGATCCAAAGTGAAAAATAAAAATAAAATGCAGCATGATTTTAGTTTCTAACTATTTCTTAGGTCTGATCTCTTTAGAAAATTCTGATTGGGCTATTTGATAGAAAAATGTTCAACTTAGGAAAGGTTTAGTTTCATTTTAAGAAAATTTATTTAGATTGTTGTTTATTTATACAAATGTAAAGGTCTAAAATAGTTCGCATTCAACAGCTCTTTTTCAATATTAAACCATTAATTAACAAAAAATAAATGTAATCCTTACCTAAGTTAGACCTTTATATGCAATTTAGTGAAAAAAATAAAACGATTTGAGTTGTAATAACGGAGAAAGTTAGAATAAACTTTTGGTCTGCAGGTGCCATTCTGATGTACAGCGATACCCCGTCCTTAACATTAAATCTGTCCTATATCATAAGCACCAAGTTTTTTCCCGAATTAGCATATTCCCAATGTAATTTTTAAAGCCTGCATGGCTACAATTTTTATTAAAGTTATCTTTTGCATCATTTAGTTCATGGTGTTTAGAATGCAAAATATTTAAAAAAAATTTATAATAATGTTGTGCCGAATACCTTGCAATTCCATTTTTTGCCGTTTTTGCCGAATCCATCTTCAAACAGCTTTTTTACGTAAAAGACGAATAATTTTTTAAAACTTTTCTTCCGCCCAAATCGTCATCAGTCATGATAACTGAAAGACTAATTTTTGTAGGCAATAAGTCCAGCATTTCCACAATTGCAATATCAACTAGATCAGCACTTTGGACCACAAAAAAATATATCTTGTGGTCATAAGCATAGCCATTACCGGATGCGTCAAAATACATAATTTCACTTGCTTGAGGTTTTAAAAGCTACAGCATAATTATCATGTAAGATTATTATTTTATAACATAGACTTGACTTCTCTTAATGAAAAGCCAGCATTTCTTCTAACTTAAGTAGCATATTGGAACCAGTACAATTACAAAAGTCTTTAAATTTATTTTTCCACAAATTAGATACATCCGATTTTGATAGAATATAATGCCTATCATACAGTGTCGAAACCACTTATGGAATAAAATTATTTTTGGAGTAAGTTTAGAAGATTATAAAAAACGCTGGGACCCGTCAACATTTTAAACATAAATTTAAATGTATAGGGTGATACACGCAAGTCTGGCATCGTCCACGATCTATATTTTTAATGAAACACCCTGTATATTTTTATGATTTTAAAAGCTCCTTAACAATACGATCTCAACGAACTATACCATATATATAGGGTCTATTATGAATTGTACAGGGTGAAATTTTGAAATTATTTAGGTATAATTTTGTTCAATATAGTAAATACATAAAATTGTGAATGTTTCACACTTTAAATAATGATTTTATTTTTAATTAGCTAAATGCAGACATCAAATTTCTTCACTAAGTATCAATATATTTTGGGTTTTGTTAACATTTTTGTCACGAATAGGTAAAAACTGTATAGATAACTATGCCAATATAATTAAACCAAATGGGTAAATAATGTCTGTCATAATACATTTATCATATTCACAAATACCTTCTTAAAGAACAATATAAAATTAATAACTTGCCACAAATGTCATTGTCAATAGTCATGTCATTAGATACGTCACTCATGTTGCAAACCATTTGAAACAAAAATTTGCGTGCGTAAAAATTACATTACGATACGCAAATGCATTTTATAATGATCAATTGGTCTGCAGAGTGAAGATTCCAACGAACTGAAGACGAAACGGAGGAGCATATGTTGTGTAACTTCCGAGAGCTCGAGAGACTAATGATCAAAGGCATCAATAATATTTTAGAGCTTTGTTGTAATTCAGATCTTCCTGACCTGGAAAAAACTAAAGCCCACGGATTTCATAGAAGTTTCGCCAAAGACCCTAATGAATTTCATATAGAGCTGAGAAAACAACTGTGACCTAGGGGTGATACACATCTTTTTATTTAATTTTTTGAAATAATATACTTTTATTATATATTAAAACGGCTATCACGTTTTCTATTAAAATTCAATGTCCGGTGGGACTATAACCCAGGAAAAATATATTATTTTTTGTAAAAAATGCTTTCATAATCTAAATGTGTTAATATTTTATTTAAAAAAAATGCAAGAATTAAAAAACACGTTTATTTTAAGAAAATCGCACAAAATATAAAAAACATCAACCATTATTGGTGCTGGTGTTTAAGGACAAATAACTTCTTAGAAAGTCACACTTAGACATTATTTGTACATCAAGTAGACACAGCTTCGCCAAGAAGTCAATTGTATTCGTTATTACTTATTTTTTCTTTACACATATTAGACAATTACAAAGCAAATATTGTATATTTTTTATCAATTTCCATAAAATTGCAATTTGCAGACTGAAAGACAATAATAAAACCAATTGTTAAAGAAAAAATAGGTATAGACTGAAAAATTGAAAATAGCAAAGAGCTGTACGCAGGCACTAATATTCAAAATGTTTAAGTAGTGAAGTAATTTTCTAAAAAATAATATGTTAAAAATAATCCCAGAAAACATTTTTAATATTAGAATACTATGGGTACTGTGTACAGCTATTTTATAAATTTCTTATAGTCAGGACGACTTTGCCCGACTTCCACATTTAAATCACAGACATCGCCAAATTACCTTACACATATTCAGTTATTACAATTAACAAATACAATTATATTACAGTTGTATATAAAAAATGCATTTTTTGAATAGATTTCGATATCTAAAAATGTACCGAAAAACGCATTTAAGAAATTTCCATAATCAGTGCAGTTTTAATACCTATCTAATGATTAAAAAAACGATAATTGACATAAAATACGTACGATAAAAACAATTTAATTTGAGCATAGGGTATTTAGAAATATTATAACACTGTTAGCATAGGTATAATTCAGTTACTATTTTTTAAAGTGGTTAATAATAATTTGTTAATAAATATTACAAAACACCGAAATTAATTTTGAAGCAAAATTTTTTATTTTCACATTTGATTTAGAAGTCATTTTGCATACAATTTATAAACGGTCCCAACATTTATATGTAACCAAAGAAAATTAAAAGTTATATAAATTTTAATGATCATTAATTTATTAATATCGATATTTCACCCAATATATGTATTCTACCGTCTGATATTTGTGATATCACTTAGGTTACATGGTGTTGTCTTTGGTATCAAACTTATTTAATTTACAAAAGGTTTTTCGAAATAGAACTGCAATAGTATATTGCAAAACCTGACAAAAATAAATGTTCTCTTTCCTCACAAACTAATGTTTGAAATGTTTTTGGTATACATTTTGTCACTTTTTGTATTAAACGAGTTCAGCTTGTAAGTTGACAACGCCCTTAGATTAAAAATGTAGATAGTTTTATTAGAAGCACATTTAAATGACACCAACTGTATAACAACGTTACATTGACAATATTTTAAACTAATTATAATTGTAACTCTGGACCTTTAAAAGTTACTTACCCTTAAAAGTTAACTATATCCAATTTAGTTTTTTATTTTTTTGCGATTTATACAAGTCCAGTTCACGCATTCCTAACAGATTATCAGGTTTGCATAGTGAACTACACTGGATTTACCAATTTAACAGTTCTCTTGGTCTTGCCGAATTTAAGTCCACGTACAAAATGTACAATGTATTTCTTCCAGTTTGAAGAAGGGCACATACAGGATGAATCATAGACACCTTTATGGTTATATAAAAAAATGTTGATATTAATAAACTAAACTAACTAGTTGGCTGTCTCTCTAATTAAAGTATTTAATTATTGGAGTATATATAATCAACCGGGAATAGATTTTAGGTTAATCAAAGATCTGATGAGAGATATTAAGATAACTATTATTTTTTAAAAATATTTAAGAATCTTAGGTTAACAATCCTATTTTAAATAACTCTTTACAGTCATATTGTTTTGAATGATAAAATTTGTTGAAATAAAAGTGATTTTGATTATCAGGAATGCTAGGCGCACTGGCAAAAAGTATGAGTTAGTTTGGTATTATTTGCTTTATATGATTTATGACCGATTAATTATCTGTAGTAACATTAATGGAGTAAGATTAAATTGAAAATAATTAGACAGGTTTTAGAAAACTTATTGCCAGGTAATAGACAGGAGGGTCAGAAAGGCAAATGGCAACTTTGAGAAAAGGTCTGCACAATTATGTAATTTATGGAATAAGTGTCGGCCAAATATTACAGTTCATTGCCTTCTACTACGGTTGAATGGCTACTTAGCAGTGTTTACCTCTTCCCCTGTTATAACCTCACCCCCATTGAATATTTTGTTGAATTTTTTTTTTATTAATTTATGAAAAGAGTTATGTATATTAGTTTCATTCGACCTGAAATGAATCATTTTCAAATCAGGTGTATAACAACTCCTTACGTGAAATTCACCTTTATCTATTCTGCTGACATTTTGTAATTGTTTATATTACATAAGCAAACAAACACTTAACAAATTATTAAACGCGAAATTTTTTTGTTTTTACATAATCGCAGTTTTTTATCCCACCCGTCCGCTTTGGGTTATTAATTAAATAAAAACTTAGTATTGTTATTTATTTGAAATAAATCAATCATAAATCAAATAAATAAAGAGTCCAAAAAGTATAAACAAAAATTGATGAATAGGAACATACTTCAAAATTATTTTCAAATTAAGGTTTTATCAAGGTTTTCCATTGTTTATAAAAATAAATTAAAATATTTTATATATTTCATATTCATTATGGGTTACTACTATTTCAGATAACCTTAATTGAATAAAAAATAAAATTTCCCACTGGTTAAGATTGTATGTAAATAAAAATATACTAGAAAAGTACAGCTAGATCAATGTTACGAATTTATAGGCCCTGTACCGCCCCTAGATTAAATAAAAGGTTCATTCATCAGATCGTATGCCAACACTTATTAGGTTACACCTGCAGGTAAAATACATGAAAAATTAACAAATATTAATAAACATGGGTAATATAATTTAAAAAATCTACATTGATTAGGAATTGTTTAAGTAATCACACATAAACTTTTTAAATTAATAAAAACGTTAACTTTAGTATTTGTTCCAAGATTTTTAATTTCAAAATAATTATTGTGACAAATTTCTTCCCTTATTCTAGAAATTTATTTTATTTAATTCAAATTCTTTATTCTTCAATAAGAAGTTATTTACACAAAATTAAATCGGGATATAACTTATGATTCATCCTGTACAAATTATATGACGATTGGGAGGTATGACAAATAAAAATATTGTTTTGTTACAAATAAGAAAATTTACACAGCCTTATTACACATACACTAACAACATTGACACGACCTTGTGCATAGTATGTAATGTATAGATTGAAACATTCAATGATTGAAAGGTCGCAATTAAATACTACACCCTGGTGCTTCCTTCACTGTGGAAGACAATCTTTATGATTGTATTCAACTAAATATAAAAATATTAAATGTATAAAGGTACGATCATATTACAAATTTTAAAAAAGCATATATCGACATAATGGATTATTAGTCTAGGACCAACATTTGTTAAGCTAAGGCCATTACGTACAGTCATTTTCACTTTAATACAAATATTTTTCTTGAATAGTTTCGAATTGTTATAAACAGAAGAAAAAATCAATTTGTTATTTTAAAATATAATAATTTGTGAAATATAATTAAAACAGGCAAAGGAAGGTACCGCTTTTAATGGTAGTTTGGGACTAATTCGGAAAAATAGTTTTTTTTTGTCTAAAAAACTTTAAAATCTGATAGCCAAGTACATAGATTTGTTTTTAACTTAAAACTATAGGCTTAAAATTCATTTCTATTATTTAAAAATCTATTTTGTAGGAGATTTTACGTATACGAGAATAAACACTATTTAATGCAAGAAAGAACTTTTGCCTGACAAAAAACTTATATAAATAGATTACTGATAACTTTAATGTGTGTCTAAAAGGCTCAGATAATTAGCACTATTAAATTGAAAAATTTAACAACCTGAGAAAATGTTCGACATTTATAAAATCTAAATTAGTAAAATAAATT
Organism: Ophraella communa; assembly: GCA_035357415.1. Classification (NCBI taxonomy): domain Eukaryota; kingdom Metazoa; phylum Arthropoda; class Insecta; order Coleoptera; family Chrysomelidae; genus Ophraella; species Ophraella communa. The sequence continues at coordinate 33,140,064 of CM068980.1, read as the reverse complement.
TTTGACCGTTCGTATGCACCAACAGTCGGTTCTAATTCAACACATGTCAGAAAAGGTAAAAATCAGTGATTAAATCCAACCGTTGTTTTCGATCGCCTATATTCGACTGGTTACTAAATTCAATCGACGTTTCATAACCTCAATTTACTGGATATTGTAAATATGTTATGTATATGTTTATTAGATTAATGTGTTACTCCTAGATAAATAGGTATAATTGGTCATAGGCACCTTTTCTGCTGGAGTATAACATTACGTTTTACATCGTAAATATATTACAAGTAATTTATATTGCAGAAAATATGGATTTATCTTCAGATTTTACTTATATCTTCTTTCCACTCTTTCTCTTTCCGAAAAATGCACCACACGTTCACTTACCATTTTTAAAAAATAAAACAAAATTTTATAATTGTGGTGTAGTGGCTACAATGTTGGTTCAGTTTGCTATAAAATGTTAAAAAATTGCTATAATGTTGGTGCATAGTAAGTTTATTTTCGTTGGCCGAAATTGTGAGCAATTAAATTAAAAAAAGTATGTTCCGGGCCGTTTTAAAGTCTAAAATTTTGAGAAGTGTATTTTTTATTTATAATCTATAAGAGGTAAACATTTTATTAACATAGGTCATTAGCCCAAAAACCGATACCCTCCTTTATCACCTTATATCTATTCACTTACAGAGAGGAATATTTTATTAAAGATCTTGTTAAATGCGTTTAGAGTACACAGAGGAATGTTCCTAACTATAATTTGTTGCTAACTGAAAATTTTTAATAACTCTTTGTTAGTTCATATTTAAGGTATTACATATTTTTGCGTTGTGTAGTATTTATTCGTAACATTTCGTGATATAAGCCATCCATAACATCACACTGACACAAAAAACTCCAAAATTATTTTATTCAGCTGTTTTTTCTTATGAGAAGCCAGAAACAGTTTCTTTATGGGTTTTAAGTTTTTGCAATAGTTGGCGTTTAATAATTATTTCATTACAAAATAATAATCGATGTAAAATAATTGAAAGTCATAGACATGTAATACCTTTGTATTAAATCAATCCAAAGTATAAATTTACATTATACAACAAACGTAAGGTACATATCTAAACGGTTATTTTATTTTAAAAATTAATATAACAATAAAGACAGGGATTTTGATGCTTATACCAATTAATATTCTAAAAGGAATTATGATGACTACGTATTTACTATTAATTGTATAATATTAATAATCAGAATTATTTTAATTTTTAAGAAATTATTTATGTTTCAGGAAGGAGAGATTTGTAAGTATAGCCAAGGAATTTTTTTGGAGCAAGACATTAAGCAGCTCCATTATTTGGAAATTCTGAGGACAAAATCAGGTGAAATATTAGATCTAGATAAAAGTTAATGTCTATTACCAAATACTTTATATAAAAAAGGCTCAAGAAAGTTAAAAACAAAAGTATCAAACTTCGATATATACTGGTTGACAATCACTTCAGTTATAAGATTTAAAATTAGTTAAATAATACTGCTTAATTGATGTATGCTTTGTTAAGTAATGTGAATGTCAAGTAATGTGGATGCAAATTAATAAATTTTATTTGCCACTTTTGCGATCAAATCTTTCCCGATGAAAATAATGATTTTCTAAAATTTTAGTTAAGTAACAACATTTAAAGCAATTCATTACTTTACTGTCTTTTATTTTCATAAAATGGTAATCAACTTTATTTAATAATCACTTAATCACTTGAGAAGAGCTAAAAAGAATAACATCTTGCTATATTTTTCAGTTATAACAAATGTTTAATAATATAAAAATAGAATATTAAAAATAAAAAAAAACTTGCTAAGGTAATTTAAAAACCAATTATATGTGACAGAATAAATTTAGTAGTTTATTTAAGATTTAAAAATCAAGAGATTTTAAAATATAATCTAAATTTGACTTAGGTTCAACGATAGATAATATGGTGTACTATAAAAATATAAAATGATTAATCACATGGTTTAGAGAATAACAAGTAAATATAAATAAGTATTAATGGCATCTTAGTAAGTTAAAAAATTAAAGCATCTATAACAAATTCTCAGTATAACAATGTATTAGAAATTAAAATAATAATAATAAAATAATTTAATGTGAAAATTATAGTCAGTCATTGGTTTAAACACAATTCTATTTGATATAGATTTAAACTAAAAAGGGGGTGAAAGTATTGCAGATACATCACAGCTAATAGAAAAATCATAATTTGTGTATAGTCCATAAAATCAAATTAAAAATTAAGTATTTTACCTCAGATTATTATTAGTTGGAGAATTGATTTAAACTTTGACTAGTGTTTATTAGCAAATAATTTTATTTGACAATCAATAATTTATTATGTTAAATTAATCTCGACTTTCAAAATAATTTTTATTGAAATTTATATATTAATGTTATTTATTATCTTTCTTAACAAGTCAATGTATTATTTTTAAGTATTGAATAATTTTAAGTTAAAATTTTTTTGTATAATTATATTTTTTTAAGTTGAAATATCAGGGCGAAAATTGGACAAGAGAGGCTTCAACAAAGGAATGGCATTTACGTCGACATATTAAAGAAAACAAATATTGTAATTTAAGGTAATTAATTGACATTTTTTATGCAAATAATAATTACCTAGAGTACCATTATACAATAAATATTATTTGATATCGTTGGATACAATAATTATAAAATACAGCTCTAACCTCTCGAATAGAATATAGTTTTTGTAATTTAAAATAAACAATAAATTTTAATACTGTTTATAGAAATAATGTATAAAAATAAATTTCTGTATCTTAACTGGCAATATGTATTAAAATTTTTACGGGGACGCTGTGAATCAGAAAAAATTATATACACTTTACCTAACAAAGCAATGAAATATTAGTGGCGAGTTGCTAATCACTTATTAGTTTAATGTATATCTCATAAAAAAATACTACCAAATACTCGTAAAAACTTTTCTATTGTAATAAATATTCTACTTCTTTAAATACGACATATTTTCGATGTGAAAGTTTTCAAGGAAGCTTGTTCTGCAAAAGCAGGTAATTGTGTATTTATGAGTATTTTTGACAAATTAATTTCATGAATCTTCCAAACTACACTATTAAACAATTAAAAAGCTACCGGTCGTGATTACGATTGCTGTAATATATATAATATGATTTATTATATTACGAATTACGAATATACATGCATTGTCTAAGTATAAAAGTATAAATATACATAAAATTAATTTACGTAAAATAACATAAATATTAATCGTCTCAGTATTTGTAATTAGAAACTAAATGACAGCCAGTTTTGTGTTCTAAATAATTTTATCTTCTGTTTAGACAATTTATTTGGATATCTTGTTTCCAAAATAAGAAAAAGTACTGTACACGAATGTGTCGACCAAAGCTTTCTTGAAAACGGGCCTAGACTAAGACGCTGACCTTCAGCACGATAAAGCATTATTCTAGAGTTATAATAAAAATATAGTACACATTTTTGGAGCCAGCACCACACTCAATCTACCATAGGCACTTTGAAGTCACTGAGTGAGCACTTCTCCACAATACACTGAACAATAATTGCACAACAGCAATCCATAACACACAAAATTGTTTTGATAATGGATATGTATTTTTGGCATAAAACTTTTATCAGCAAGCCAGTTCCTGAGGTGCCGAAGGAAAAATAGGAGATAAAGAAGGAGCAATAGGAGGGCACGTCAGGTCAGGCCAGTATCACGGCTGCCCCGATTCTGCCATTATGTTGTGAACTTGCTCCAATTTGTAGGCCAGTCGTTGTTTCTGAGAGAACTCATCTTCCTCCAAGGTAACTGTTAGTTGCTCGTTGTACTTCATGGCATAGGTGTACAGTTCGTGAAGAGCACAATTTGTATTGAATTCTGTTGTGTGAAGCTAAAATAAAAAAAAAGTATGGATTCGTTTATTGTATTTAGGTCATTTAAAAACAATACTAGTTCAATAATAGTTTTGCAAAAGTTTAGGTGTAACACCAGCTAAGTTTTGTGGTTTAGGCGAACATTACAGCTAAATATTTGCTCTATATTCATTGCTACAATAAATTAAATACGTTTTCAACTAAATCTCCTAGTTGAATGAAATGTATTTTTGAAATAACTGCTGTGGCAAAGGAGATCATTTTACAAATAAATTAAATTATGAAAAAAGTAAAAATCTTATATTATCTAAATTTTAAAAAAATTTAAATCATTCATTTACATTTACCCTTGAATCCTCCGCTAACATCGCATTCATGTCTTGATCAGATATAGCTGACATCATTTTAATATCAGAATAATACCTCTCTACCCATTCTTTATAGCATGGAATATCTTTTGCATACAACAGTTTAGAGCTAGGTGAATCTTTTCCTAAAATATAAAAATTATCCTTATACATAGAGAAAATTTAGTAGCAGTGGCGGCTGTTTCTAAAGGGCACTTGCAAAAATAAACGGAAATAAATGAACATGTTATTTAGTATCTCATTTTTATTTTTGCATAACTTTTCATTTTATAACGGATCGTATTAAACTTACGTTCCATACGTTATAGATATTTTACGCTCAAAACTTCTGGTCTGGGGCACACTCATTCTGTTTACCGTTCAAACGGCAGTTTGGCACTTCATTTACCGTTCGGGATACACCACAAATGTATGCGTTCCTTTTCCATTAAATAAACGTCGAAGCTACCACTATAACAATTTTAAATTAAAGGGCTAGCGTATGATACTTCGTATAAAAGGGTTTTTATTTCTCTATTCAGCCATATGGTGTTTGTTGAATTTTGAATTGAGATAATAATAATTTTTTTTATTTATAATACAAACAAATCTCCCTTGGGACAAATTATCTGTCACGATTGGAGATGTCTAGCGAAAAACTAACTGAATTTCCAATGTCTGAACTTTTTGGGATATTCAAATGTGAAAAAAATATCCGATCTACTTTTTTGACAATAAAATAGCTAATAGACTAGTCATTGGACTGTTTGTGTTAAATAAAATTAATTTTTTATTAGTATCCCATTTCAAAATTCAAAAAAATACCATATTATGGCTGAATAGAGAAATGAAAACCCGTTATCCGTTATCCCGTTATCATTTAAAATTTTTATGATCCCTAAAAGGTTGATGTGGCAGTTGAATAATTTTATTGAAAAAATTAATTTTCCAATTTAAAAATTTGCAGGTTCCAGGATTTTTCATTTACATTTATAATTAGGTAAATTGAATGTATCCGTTGTTTTAGGAACGCACTGTATAATATAATACGAGATATAATGATAAAGATGGAATTAACAGAAATTAATTGCGTGCAAAACTTTCTAAAAACTCCGCTATCTTTTGATGAAAAACCTTTAATTAAGAAAAAATGACAACCTTCAACAAAAACACAAGTAGTAATCGAACATACCAACGAGTATAGAGCAGAAATATCTGAAAAAAATACGAGTGGATTTTATGTACAAAAAATTTTGCTCACTCTCTTTCAGAAATTACGAGCCGCCACTGTAGTAATGATTCATAAATTTGTTTTGTTCAAAAAATGTTGTGACATGGAAGGCAATAGAAATACTTACCTAACCTATGGTCAGATGTTGAACATGAATCCATAAACGTTTGAGCAACCACAGATAAGCAAGAATCTACTATATTAGACTTATGTATATCAAATACAAAATTGGGATTTTTTATTAGATTCACCCAAAACCTCAGTGGAAGAGAATTACTTTTCCATGTATGTACTACTTCGGGATCTGATATTCCGTGCTGTAGAGCTTGATCATCCAAAAAATCAAACATATACTTTATCGCAAGAGGTAACGCAGATCCTCTATGTGCTGTACTGAATATAGTTTCGAATAAATCGTCTACGAATTTCTGAAGTGTTCCTGAAAAAGTAAACATGAACACTACAACTACACTAGGTACTCTAAAATATTTATAATGTAACTCCTTTTACTTTTAAATAAAATTTAGTTAAAATATTTTGTATGATAATGATATTAAACACATAGTACTAAAACACACGGAGCGGTTTTTGGCGAGAGTCGGCGCCGACTCGGCAGAGAAGCGGCTCAAAACACACGAGGCATCACCGCAGCTTACGACCGACACGTTTTTATCGAGACATCTTTCGCAGTTGTCTAGTTGTGTCTTAGTGGTTCGCATCGTTGGCATAAAGTATGACTTCTTCTGACAGTGATGATGATTTGCTTTTTCTAATAACTGCTGGTTTACTATATAACAAAATTAAGAAAAAAAAGAAACGCAAATATTGGATACATCCCATAATAAATGAGAGGCCTAAAAACCTCTTACGTCTGTTTAGTCCCATAAGCAAACATGTACTGATGTGCCGACCAAAGTCGTAAAACCGCGCGCGGTGCATGATGGCCAGCAGGAAACGCGCTGCACCATCATGAACCGCGCGTTGACGCACCGTCTGTTTCATTCAATAGAACTGCCATAAAGGATACACCGCTTCGGCAGCCGACTCGACAGAAACCGCTCCGTGTGTTTTAGTACATAATGAACCACCAAAAACAACAATTTGATTTACTCTGTTGACCTTAAAATACCGTTCCTATATGTTTGGATAAAATACCTTTTGTTGCAAGGAGTCTGGTTAAATAAATTTCGGAAACCATCTTGTTTCCCCTTTCTCCTTCTTTTTGATTATCATTATCATGATGTTTGACCAGATGCCACACCTTTAGTCCTTGATCATGATCATGATTTAATGGACTAGTTGCTCGACTGAGTGGAGGGCTGACTGAACTGAATTTACTAAGATTTAAAGTTTCGTATTTATGGGATTTGTCATTCTTTTCAGAGAAAATACTTAAATTGTAGATAGAACTTTGCTTGGATACCAAATTTAGACATCCACCATCAGGTACTCTGTAGTGCTGCAAAGTGTTTCTTCTTTTCCAATCTCCTTCTATTTTAGTGGTGCTATCTTCGTCATACAAAATCAGTCTACCCGAGGTACCTGTTCTCCATTCTAAAAATTAATTGTTATTATAATATATCATAACTACCAATATAATAATTATAATATATCGAAACTGGCTTATCAGTAACGTTAAAAAGTGCAATTTATTTTTGTTTGTAAACTCTATGATAATTAACTCATAAAAAGTCATTTTAATATTTGATTGGAATTCTTCTATTAAAGCCTTTTTTATATAATTAATAGAATACGCTTTTAAACTTTTCATATATTATGTATGAAAAATGTTTAACATGTTATTAAATCGCAAGTTTGATTTCTTCTAAATTAAACAATGAATATAGGTTATTAATAAAAGATTTGGATAGGAATTGTTAATTTGGAGTGAACGAGATACGTACATTTGCCCTTAATACTAGTAAAATGTAAAAAATACGTAGTATATATATATATATATATATATATATATATATATATATATATATATATATATAATTTTAATAGAAATATTTGCCAACTATTTGTACAATCAGAATGTTTTTGGGGATGTGGCAATAAAACCAATGTTCGAAAGCTCGGTAATTATATTCTAATAAGAGTACACATTGGTTTTATTGCCACATCCCCAAAAACATTCTGATTATATATATATATATAAGATCTTGCTACTGCTGCAGTATAAAAAATAATAAATTATATTAATTTTACCTAAGTCTAAATCGTCTTTTCTTGGTCTCTGCGAATATGGTGTGGCTCTGTAAATAGTGTCCAGTGATTTTTCTTTAACCTGACTAATAGTATCACAGTCTAAAACTTTTACAGGAACATTGTCTGTATTATGATCCATGCCTCCAACAAACACAGTCTGTTGAGATATGGAAACATATACGGTCTAAAAAAAATACAATTTTTATTTTAACCAAAATAACAAAATACGTTAAAATTGTAGTTCAATATATAACAGATCTATGTATGAAAATGTAACTTTCTTTAAAATTAAAGATGATGTATATTTATTTTCATATATTTTAAGCACAATAAAATTATTCTAGTATAGTTCTATAAGTTTTATAATACAGTGTTATATAGTTACTAGAATAAAATACAACAAAAACTTACCATTGGCTTAAAATCTATTGATTGTCTTATTAGTTTCTCTTCACTAAGGGAATATCGGGCTTCTGAAGTAATGGCATCTACTGGTCCTTTGTCAACTTGTTGTTTGACAGCTCTAAAAAGCATAAATAGAGGTTCACCAGCACACTCTCTTAAAAATTTATACAGAAGAAACGTGAACCAAGCGCTAAGCATTTTTTCAGCCACACTTTCAGTTCTACGTAACAATAATTTGGGATGACTTTTTCCCTCCATACACTTCTCTATAAGTTCAGCGAGAAGAGTTTTAAGAATATCTGTACAATATTCCATCTTGCTCTGTAAAGTAACCATGATCAAGCTTGCTACATTTACTCTATCTCGCATGGAGAAATATCTATTACTTTCTAAAGTCCTTATGAATAGTAATAAAAATGTTTTGTTCATAATAAGTTGCCCAAAGAGCCTTAGACCTTTTTCTTTGCATAACAATTCAGGACGTTCCCATTGAAGAACTATATGATCATCTACGTTGGGAAACAAAATTTTCATGGCATATGTTCTATAATCAAGGAAGGGTATGCCACCGGAAGTCAAGTCTCCAGTAAGATCAGTCATTTCAGTTTGCAGTTCTGCAAATGCTTCTTTACATTCTGCTGCTACTCTAAGCTCCAAAATATCCATTTGCTCTTGCATATTTTTTAGTACCCTATTACTTTCAGTGGACTTTCTACGATAGGCTATTAAAAATCCGATGAAAACAATGACGATAGCAACCGCTACGCATATAATTGAAATCAGTGTTGGTTGGGTTATCGAACCATTTAAACCTATAATAATAAAACATTTTTCATTACTAAATAAAAACAAATCTTAGTAAAAAAAATTAAAATGTATGTTATGCTAGCTTGTAAAGAAAATCACAAGTAAATTTACACACTGCCATTGTTAAAAAAATTAACATCAATGTATATGTTGCATCTACCAAACACAATAAGCAACAAAAACTGTCTAAATTTGTACAATATTAAGTGCAGAGCATAATTACTTAGTTTTACTTTACGTTAATAATATTTATGCTATACTAGAATAAAACGGACTTTAATGTTTAAAAAGAAAAATTAATTTTCCTATTTACTTGTTACATTTTTGGCTATACACTAATATTCTGTTCAATTATTTGAGCATTTTCTTTTGTTTTAAGGTTGGTCTTTTTACTTTTATCTTTTCTCTAAATAGTCAAAATACAAAATAGATTTTAGGTTATCAAGGAAGCTTTGTAAAATTAGTATTTTAATAGTGGACATTAAAATGGGCATTATTTCAACATATTTTTCTAAATAAAAAATATAATAGCGTATTATTCCAACCTTTCTTGGTAAATGATTTTGTAAATGAGTTATTTCCAGCATATCTCTAAGAGAAAATTAAAAAATCTTTAAAGTAATGCTTTTTTAAATACTTTGAAGTTTCAGATTTTAAATGTTAATGTAATAAAGGTGTAAAATTTCATTTAAAATGTGTAATAAATATGAAAAGGTTTACAATTTTAATAAAAAGACCCAGTTAAGTAATTTTAAATCCAAACAGATTCAAGTATTACTGTGAAAAATCAAATTAAACTAAAAATTATAACTCTGGCCTTTACTGAATATGCATCTTAATTTGCATAATCTTTTTTACAAAGAAAATAAAAAGCGTAGAACAGAATCATTCAAAAAGATTCAAAATTCTTTTTTCTACATCTACTAGACAAACTAGGTTTAGAACCTTGAGGTGAAGAATATGATAGAACTCCAATGTTGTAATGGAGGGAGCCTCCAACTATAACTATGACTTCTGGTAATGCTTCGCCGTTTGGCACGTCTTGTTCATTAATGGCAGGAGGTTGAGTTTCAGGAGGACGACATGTAAGCTGTTGACGTGATAAAGAAGTCACGTTGCATGTACTTTTTCCAATAAGTACTTCCACGTCCGATTCCTGGCAAGCGCGATCAATATTTTGTCCCTGAAATAATTTATCAATAAATTTAAATTTGTAACAAAAATAATTAGTAATGGATTATTTAATTTCATTGCTAAGTAATTAACAACTCATTTAAATATGGAATTTTCCCAGATCAAGTTGGCACCACTGTGTAGATTCAAATGAAATGGAAAACTACAGACTAATTAGCTTCAAGTTTTTCAAAATGACTCAAGTTACCGATGTGTTAACGATTTTTTTTAATAATTTAATAAATGTAACATTTTTAATAAACATCAGCATGGTTATATGCCTCGAAAGTCAATTCACTAGTGCAATTTTGTACTTCTGGAAAGTAAAGGCGTATGTCTGGATTTATCAAAGGCTTATTGTATTGATAGAAATTGCTGTGGAGAAAAGTATAGAGTAATTGATATTATTCTTTAAATTATTTGAAATTTATTTAGACGCTAAAACGCAAAAAGTAAGAATAGAAAATATTATACATCCAAAATGGAAGTTACAGTTCAAACCAAACCCTTCTTTCAGAGCGTCGTTAATTTTGACGTTATAACATTTTTATTGCAATTTGGAGTAAAAAAACTCAATAATGTTTAATAACAGAATTATTTAGTAATACATTTTTGGTATATCTTGAATTTTAATTCAGCGGACGTAACTGTTACCATACGGTAGCAAAAACCTCCGCTGGCACTAATGCTACTTTCATAACATGTTGTGAATCGATCGCCATTGTTGGTAACACAAACTACTTACATTACTGGTTGGTAGCGGATAGAAGTTATCAAAATAAGAAAGTATTTCAATTTGAACCTTTTAAAATAAAGACCACCTAGGTTAGACAAAGACGAACATAAGTTGTACAAAAATCTGAATACAGCGGATTTCGGAGCTGTTTACGCTAGGTATCTGTAAGGTATCAGTTTGCGCCACGTCCGCTGAATGCGGCCATTGTGAAAGTACTGTTAATTTGCATCATTAATTTGTTATCGATTTAACGTATTCTAGACGTCAACCAATAATACATCCGTAGTAGAAGTCGCTCTAATATGCAAGTACACGTCACAGCTGCATAATATTTTGAGTTTTCTGTATAATAATCACGGACGTAAAATGTTACAAAAAAATACTTTAAAAAATGCATTAGAAAAATGTTAAATGATTTGAAATCTGACTCCTTTCGTTAATATTTTGAGAAAATTGTTGAATAAGTTTCAAATGATGTAGTTGTTAGTTTTTTAAACATTTTCTTTTTTTGACGTAATTTCCTATGTGTATTAAATATTTAAAAATGTATTATTACTAATTCAAAAATAAAATGTGGTTATTATTAGCAATGAGTTTTCAACAAAAGTTAAGTTATCATTATTGTCTTTATTTAGAAATATATTCAAAAGACAAAATAAGGCACTTTATGAGGTTTGAATTTCTAAACTGATCTGTCAAAATGGGTTCAGTGGATATTAGAAAAATAATAAAAGCTTTAAAATAAATAATAATAATAGGTCCCAAAAAGAACACTACATACATAACATGTATTTACTAGATATAACATGCAAAACATTAGAATAATGACAAAATACCTGGGATGTGTACAGTAAGAGCGCGGGAAAAATAGTAAAAACTTCTTGGGAACATTATTTTATTTAACTTAAAAAAAGTAATAAATGAAATTAACACATAAACTATAGTATTTATAAGATATTATGAGGTATAAGGTGGTTTGATATATTATAAAAAAATGAAGTAAAAAAAGTAATAGTAAATAAAAAATCTACATGAAAATAAGAATTGATTAAATACATTTGGATAGGTTTTAATAAGTTATACACAGGTTATTCACAATAAAATACTTACGTTAATATTTAGATAGTCTGATTTGTAATATTTAACTTCTTTTTCAAATGGAATAAAAATGGGATTGGGATATAATAGAAATCGATTAAATTCTTTATTGAGCGTTAAATTTTGGACGCCAGTTACATTGTCCATGCGAAATCCATACTCTAATTTCAGTGGGTTATCAGCATCTAATTTGATATCTTCAGCTGCGTCAATAACCGGGCTAAGGCAAACCATACTGGTGTTGCTTAAAACAGCACATTCCTAAAAAATGTATAAATTTTCAAAATATTTCAACATTGTGTTATTAGATAAGCAATTATTAAATTTGTAAGACGTGCATTACATATTAAACGATATTTGTCGTATTAAAAAATCAATGCCCTAAAGTAATTTAATAATATCGACCATTATACTCATAAGTACAATTAGAAAAATTTAAAAATTGGATACTTTGCCTTCTTGTCACGTTTTAACTGAGAACAATAAACATGATATCTTTTATAGATAAAACATGATCTATTAATAAATATGTGCCACCGTAAGATTATAAACACCGTTAGTTTACAATATAACTCGCGAGATTGTAAACTATCGAAAAATTGTGAACTGAACCAAACCATTTACAATTTACCGCATTCCTTTTCGTTAGTTTATAATCTGCCTATAGTAAACAGTGAAATTGTAACCAGAAGTTCACAATGTGCCTAATTTGGATTACTCATAAAATTGTTAACCATCCCTGATTGGTCGGTTTATTACTAGTTCGTATTGTCATAGAGTTAATAAATAAATAGAGGAATCGGATAAAGGAAATAATACACATAATTTGAAACCTGCAAAACAAGTGTTAGCTCCTAGCGGAGGAATTAGCAACTAAAGAAGAAGTGAACAACATAAATCAGTTGTTAATAATACTGATTAAAGCATTTAAATTTTTTTTCTCCTTGGGATTTATGGCTTTGGTGAGAACCAATTAGCCAGACTATGTTAATAATTAATTTGTGTATATTGTTTCATAGTCCCAAACTTGAGCATTATGTATTCATTTGTTTTGTTATTTTTTTTTTGATTGGTTATTATTTTTTTTTTCTTTTATTTTATTATTATTATTATTTTTTTTTTTTTCTATAATGCTTTATATTTAGTTTCTTTCGCAGAATTGCTTACAAAATTGGTTAGTAATTTTACAATTTTAGTTTACAGCTTATGATGTGTTGATAAAGTACATAAAGTATATCATTATTTTCCGAAAAAATAATACAATTTAAGTCTATTGGAAGGTTTATCTTGTAGTGAATTAAGTTTTTATAAAGATTATTAATGTTTACATTATTTATTGGGCATTCAAGTAAAACATGTACCAATGTACCCATTTTATCACAACTACAAAGTGGATCGTCTGTAATTTTCATTTTGTGCTTATAATTAGGTGTTAGTGCATGGTTAGCACGTATTCGATTTATTGTGGTGACAAAGTTTCTGTTTGGTATTTTATGAAACCATGGTTTTCTGGGGATTCTTTGCTGATGTTTACAAAAGTTTGTCCCGGTTGTTGATGCACTGTATAGGTTTTGCCACATCTCATATATTTTGTTTTTTTGATTTAAGAATAAATCGGACGGGGGTAGTTTAAGATTTAGTTCTTCTCCTGATGTTGGGGCTGTTTTTGCTAAGGCATCCACCATTTCATTACCTGTTATACCTGCGTGTCCCTTTACCCATAGATATATGACTTTATTTTTGATGTGTATCTCATTATGTAAATACAAGATCTTTGCTTCAATATGATTAACTGATCTATTTATTTTTACATTTTTAAGTTTATCTACTGCACTTTTGCTGTCCGTACATATTATGAATTTGTCGTGGTTAGAGCAGAGTATGTATTTCATAGCTTGCACTATTGCTGTTAATTCTGCAGTGTATATGGAAGCTTCCTTTGGTAAAATAAATTTGTCAGTATTTTCCTCAACATGGTAAAAGGCACAACTGGTATATTCTTTTGACTTTGATCCATCAGTGAATATAGAATCATAGTTTGGCCAGTATTTGTTTTTTGTTTCGTTGAAATTTGTTTGATTGATACTTGCTACTTCTTGACTTTCAAAAAAATACGTTCTAATTTCACATGAAAAAATTTGTTCAGGAGAGTAAATTAAAACCGGGGGAAGTTGGTTGGAATATAGTATATCTGTAATGTCAGCTATTTCTGAGAAAGTTTCTACTATGAGGGGGGTATTTTTGAAGTGCCAGTATCTATGGGTCAAAACTTGGACTGTTAGTGACTGTATACTATTGAGGTAAGAAGTTTTTTTGGAAATGGTTTTTATCATGAATTTTCTGCTCAATAGTTGTCTTATTAGTTTAAGAGGAGGTTCTACGGCTTCAGCTTGCATAATGTTTATGGGCGTTGACTGAAGATATCCCAGGCAAACTCTTAAACATTTATTTTGTTGTATCTCGATTTTATTTAGATGTGTATCTGCTGCTGTTCCATAGAGTTCACTACCATAATCCATTATTGATCGTACCATTGTTTTGTAGAATAGTAAAGCCGTGTTTGGGTCTGCCCCCCACTTAGCTCTACAAAACGCTCTTAAAATATTTATAGAATTACTTGTTTTTTTGATTATTTGGTGAATACAGTCCTTCCATAATAGTTTTCTATCTAGATGCAGACCAAGATATTTTACAGAGTTACTAATACCGAGTTTATATTTTCCGATTGTTAATTGTCTTTGATAGTTGTTTCTGTTTCTAGAGAAAATACATATTATATTGGTTTTGGACTCGGATATGGAAAGTCCCATGTTGTCTAGGCATTTTTGGATTTCTATAAATTCAGTGTGGATATTTTCTATACATTTGTACTCTGATTTGCTACTGGTGTAAATAACAACATCATCGGCGTATTGAATAATTTTGGACTTTTGTGATATAACATTTTCTATGTCCATTGTGTACAGGTTGTAGAGGATTGGGCTCAGTATACTATCTTGTGGTAATCCAGATCTACATATTCTGGATTCCGAAATTTCTTGATTTATCTTTAAGGAAACTGATCGATTAGAATAAGCTGATTTTATGAAGTTGGCAAAGGAGGTTGGCAAACCAATATTGATAAGCTTCTCTTCTAGTATATCTATTCGAACATTATCATAAGCTGAAGTTATATCCAAAAATGTGGCCAAAGTGCTGTATGTGTGTGTGAATCCTAGATAGATGTCATTTACTAGTATCGTTAGGGGTTCTAAGGAAGATCTTCCCTTTCTAAAAGCATATTGTGAGTCAGGTAATATTTTTTCATTTTCTAGCCAATATTCAAGCCTGTTCTTTATCATTCTTTCCATGGTTTTAAATATACACGATGATAAAGCTATGGGTCTATATGAATCTGCATTTCCGTTCTGCTTTCCAGGTTTTTTGATAGGTACTATGATGTATTCTTTCCACATCGGTGGAAAAGGAATCCTACCCATCCAAATCGAATTGAACAATTCCAACAGGGCCTTCTTATGGTCTAAGGGCATTTTATGCAACATGTTGTAAGAAATGTTGTCCGCCCCAGGAGATTTATTATTTGTTGATTTAATGCAATGATCGAGTTCCCATAATTGAAATAACGATTGTAGAAAAGAAGTGTTTCTATTTACGGTAGCTATTTGTTGAGTAATGTTTTCAACCCATGGAGGCGAGATTTTTATCCATTCTTTTTTGGAGTTTATTTTGGCGGTTTATTTGCTTGTTTTCGGTTTTTATATCGGTTTACTTTGTTCCACACTTCTTTAATTGGTGTATTTTGATTTAGATTTTGGCAATAATTTATCCAGCTTTTTTTCTTGGTTTCTTTAAAAGTTTTTTTTGCAACTGCATCAAGTCTTTTATATTCTATTAGATTATTAAGATTTGGAGCCTGTTTGTATGTTAAGAAAGCTTGTTTTCTTGCTTTGGCAGCTATGTTACAGGTTTCGTTCCACCAGTCCTTCGAGCAATGATTTCTATTTTGTGTGTTTGATTTTCGTAAGGGAATTGCTTTGTTGGCAGCTTTGTTAATATTGTCGATAATGCCCATTAGTGATGATTTTGGTTCTGTTGCTTCAAGTGTAACGGTGTATAAATCCCAATTAGCAGCCTTGAGTCTCCATATATTGTGTTTTGTCTGTTTAATTTCCGCAAGCGGGATATTCCTTCCAAATTGTATGTGTATTGGTAAGTGGTTACTGCCATAAGGTTCCTCTAAAGTAGACCACGTAATTAGTTGTGTCAGATCCTGTGTACAGAGGGTCAAATCTACAGCTGACTTCTTATTGTTTGCTAATGTAGGTGATCCGTCGTTTAAAGCATTTAAATAATAGTTAATATAAAGGTGTACATCATGTTTGATTTGACTATTCTTTAGTGACATATTTATTTAATAATTATGGAACGTAAATCAAAGTGTATTGGTTAAAACAATGTTGACAAGAGGGACGCCACCAATAGATGCCAGTGGAGATTTGGCGTCCTCAGCACATCTTTTCTGACTGTATGCTGTAGCTTGAATTACGTGTTTTCTTAGCTTCGATCGCCGAATCACCCCATAACAGATGGCGTCAAAATTATTCAGAATTTTATATATAGCCGTAATATATGTGTTGCGTTCGTTGACTTATTGTTGTATTTCGTTAGATGTACATATGGATTATTTTTTTATTTGAGAGTCTCTGAACGTGGATATACACATGATAAAATGTAATATATAGATATTTCATTTAAATTGTAACTTTTTATATAGGTACGTAATAATCCCGTTCGCCTACGTACTGCGGGGTCCCGAATCCTCACTTTTTCGGTTAAAAAAAAGTTTTATATGTATCAGTTTGAAATTGGTTCAAAACATTAAGAAACAAAAATATATATTAGGGTGGCTGGCATAGACATTAATTAGAATTAAATCTTGAATGAAATGATTCGCATACATTTGTGGTACTCTGTCCATAACTTTGGTGAAAAATTGGCATCTTCAGCGATATAATTGTCTACCAAATAATCTGCATATTTTGCTAATGTGTCATCTACAGGTTGAAAAACAACTAAGTCAAAACCGAAACAATCGCCAACATTAGCGGGACTCAAAAACGGTAATCCAAAAGTGTATTTGAGCCATCTTCCTATCTCAGATTGTTTGTTCTTGTATTAGGATGCTAGTCCCAGTTTATGAATTTTTCAATGCTGCTTGCACAGCATTATGTATAGTTTTTTCAAAATCGGCTACAACTTTACTTTTTTTGGATTTAAAAAGCCTTTTTTATGTACCTTTGTACTTCATTTTATCCCATATTTTTAAAGCGATTAACAAATTAATGAAAAATTAATTGTTTCACTTGCTAGTGCTACACGAACTCATTACATAAAAATCACTGTTTCGGTACACTAAAATTGGTAACAAATAATAGTACTGATATTAAGATTATTTGATATAATGGATGTTGAGATGAGCTGTGGCCTTGAAAATAGCTGCGCAGTAATGCAATGCACTAAATTCATAAAGAGAAAACTAAAAACATCGGTTAGGTTTTATAGTCCAGTCAAATTATGTTAAAAATTACATAATTTTATAACAAAATATAATATAATATTTGTACCAATAATATTTAATTAAATAAATAGATGAAATAAATACATTGCCTGATTAATAATTCTTAATATTTATAAATTATTTCTTGAGAAGTATAATTATATTTAAATACCTAGTTGCCGCCTTTATTAAAATTTTTGTACGTTACAGCTTAAAGGGCTTAATTTTGTTATATAGTAAGCCTGCAGTTGCTAGAAAAAGCAAATCATCATCACTGTCAGAAGAAGCCATACTTTATGTCAACGAAGCGAACTACTAACACACAACTTGACAACTGCGGAAAATGTCTCGATAAAAACGCGTCGGTCCTAAGCTGCGGTGACGCCTCGTGTGTTTTGAGCCGCTTCTCTGCCGAGTCGGTACCGACTCGACAGAAACCGCTCCGTCTGTTTTAGGCTTAACAGGAACCTAACGGACGTGTATTCTATAATATTTTATTTTTTCCTGTTTTTATAAATTAATTTTAAAATCCTTAAATTTGTTCTTAAAGGTCAAATTACCTAAAACACGTTACCTGGAAGGATGTGATGAAGTAATATGCTAAGATGTCTGCATGTGTCCTGCTGTGACAAAATAGTTACAAATAAATAAATAATCCATTTTACCAACTTATAATACACGTATTAAAACACAATTTAAGAAAATTAGGAAATTTATGAAAGCAATATCAACTAAAAACATTTATTATAAATTATTAATAGTAAAGATTAGTATAATAAATTTCATTAATTATAAAATTTAAAAATATAAATAAATATTGAAACATCGAGTGGATTGCACCCCATATCGTTATCATCTGAGAATTCACTTTCACTGTCACTACTATTTTCTCCTATGTTTATTATTAAATCCGACCGATAACGTTATCGCAAATCTTCTTCCAGTTCTCTACAGTAACCTCTTTAAACTTTGTTTCATTGAATTTCCATACATCATCCATTTTAAAAGTAACGTTGCTTGCAGCTACTTCGTTCTTCACCAAGACCCATATTTTTTCAAGTGGATTTAATTCTGGATGATAGGGTGGTAGGCACAACGTTACGAAATTGTTCTGTCAGAATTTTGTCTATAACGTATGTTTTGAAATGAAGCTTGTGCATTTTAATTATTGTAAATAATTCTGTTTTTGTCGACATTGCAGGATAAAAGATATTTCCATGAAAAATCTGGAATGGGATCTAACAATGTGTTATGGTAAGACGCATTATGCAACACCAACACATACGTTTTTTTGGGAGCATTGGGAATAAATTTTTCGTTCAACCACTTGACAAAATTAGTATTATTCATTTCATCGTGGTAGTCTCCGGTTTTTTTCCTGATTTAAAAATAGTAAGTGCCTCAGGTACCCTTCTTCACCTCCAGTGTGTACAATAACCAGACGGTGACCTTTGGCCACGGATGCTTTTAAATATTTCTTTGTACCATCGTCCCATGCCATTGTACAGTTTGGGAACTGAAAATATATGTTTCGTCGCAGTATACAATCTTCCCTTTAGTATTTTAACTTTATCAAATACTCCATTCTCTTCGCTTTTATGTCGTACGTCTCCATTAAAACTTTCCTATTGTAATCAGTTTTTTCCATTTAAATCCCATTTTTAACCAATTTTCTAAATTTGTCAATTTTACCACTAAAGTTTATTGCCTCGTTCTTTACTTCCTCGAAAATTATTTTCATGGTAGATTTTCTTGTATGTATTGCCGTATAAGAATAAATGATTCTTCGGATTATTTCTTTCTCAAACTCATTAACGCATCTTTTGCAAGTTGAAGAGTTGTGTGTTTTTATGATTAGGTTAGGTGAGGTTAGGATTAGGTTAGATCTTTCAGGTCGCAGTGGAAGGGACGTGAAACGACCACTAACATGGAACCTAACCTAGGCTACTCAGTCTTGTAAATGACTCAGCGGAACATTTAAAGACTCGTGTTCTTTTTCTTTCTACATAAATTCATATACACTGTATATAATATGCCGACCTATGAATAATTTTTTTGGAGTTGCTTATGTTTTCAAAGTTATTCGAGAAAAAAGAATTAAAAAACTAATAGGTAAAGAAAAATACATTGATTAATTAAGCAATATAATAATATGAAAAAATTATTATTGTATTAAGTTGAGGATTACTAAATGAGTGCGATTACAAACCAGATTTGTTATCATTTGAATAAAATAATTGTCATTATTTATAAGTAAAATAAACTAATTAATGTCGCTCATTATTAAAGTCTACCTGTACCATTTAAAATACATAACAAAAATGTATTTTTTTTAACAATCGTAGATCAATATATAGATATGATCTACGGTATTTTTTATTGTTAAAATTTATAACAGCCAAAAATTATTTATTTATAATAATTTATTAAAATTTTAATAAAACAGTTACCTTACTATCAAGGGAATTAACTCACTAAACAAAATATTTTCACAAATTACTTTACTACACTAACTAAACGATTAATATAATTAATAACTACAAACTATAATTAACTAATAAAGAAACCAAATTAACTGCACTACTAAAATATTGAGAGCCCATCTGATCTGAACGAGAGCCAGTCAAAGAATTAAATTTTAGGGCTAACTTTATTGGGATAGTTAGTAAATCTATTTTCGAACGTTAACTAGTGTTCTGCGACCCTTTCGTTCAAAGCTTATCTCAAAATCCATTACCTCTATTTTCGTAATGAAAAGTAAATATATAAAATCGGCAACAATGTGTTGTCGACCTTGGTCGTCATTAATTTGTTCGCAATTCAAAGCTAAAGAAAACTTAACATTTAGCATGGAGCTTTTGACAAAGAATTTAGTTGCAGCAACTAGTTTAATTTAGGGGTAATGAAGTTACGGTTCATGTTTATGAAGAACGAGCGTAAAAGTAATTACATGGCGTGCAAAATTGCCTCAAATGGTTTTAACATTGTTACTGTTTTACTATTCCTATATATTTATACAAGGACTTGCAAATAATACTATTGTAAAGTACGTTTCACAATAATTCGTTGACTCCGGTACCTGACCTTAGGGGATTAGTAATGAAAGGTTATAAATTTCTCACTGTACAGTAAACATTAACATGTCCGTAATCCGGTTTTCAAAATAGATTTAAATAAAACTCAGTAACATTTACTAAAGCTTAAATTTATTTTGTAAAAAAAATCACGAAATTTTTTAAAAACAAACAAACAAATTTTAAGTTTATTTATTAATTGAAATTAAACAAAACTGTTGAAACTTACGTATACGTATACGTATATATCTTCCTGGACAAAAATAAATAATACCTTTCTGTAAATGTTCGAAGAAATATTAACCACCTTTTATTACTAATCCCTTAAGAGCAGTTAAGAGCAGTTACCAAGTCAACGACTTATTGTGAAACGTACTTTACTTGATATATTATTTAAAAAATATTCACAGGACAATAAATTCAATATTACTCGTAATCACACTAGACTAACCGATCTCAAACAAATTAAATTATGTATATTTCCTTTCATCAATTTCTCCGTTTATTGCCTAACTTTACTCTACAGCATAACTATTACACCGAACAATCAGAGACGGTTCACAATTTTACGAGTATAGGCAGATCGTTTACAATTTGACGGTTTGCTTCGGACAGATTATAAACCAATGAAAAATAATGCGTTAAATTGTAAATGGTTTGGTTCAGCTTTCAATTTTCCGATATTTTACAACTTGGGAGTTATAATGTAAACTAATGTATCTCACATATTGTAAACTAATGTAATATCACATAATTATATTAAAATACCCCGAAATACTAATGCTACAAATGGTTTGATGCAATAAACTTAATAGTATATTTTATACCGAAACCTGAAAAGAGCACTTTACTGTCGTGGTTTATACATCATTTTTTATCCGACACAATAATTTTTGGTAATATTCTATAAAAATTGTATTTTATAATATAAAATTCATTAATATTATTAAGTCAAGCGTGACCTGGTGGGGTTTATCTGTTATTTCAGGCGTACCGAGATACATTATTTCATATGATTCAGGCTCCAAACTGAGAAGTTAACTTATGATTGATTTTTTTTTGCAGACATTGATAAATGCTATTTTTATGCTGACGTTTAAAAGTGTTGTTTATTTGTCAATTGGTGCTCCAGCTAGAATGGAAACGTATAATTTAGTTTTTCGGCTAGTTGTAGAAAAGGTAACATTTTTGATTTTGTAAAGCTGGTAAAATTCAACTTTCTCATAGTGTGGGATATAAACATATTTAAAAGATATATTAAATGCTTTCAACGCTTTGAACAAAATAAGAGTTGTAAATACTTACACTAATAAACATTTTTTGTTCGTAAAAAACATACATTTGTGGTTTTTGTATAAAAGCCAAGTTTTTACCAGTTACTGAAATTTTTATTCCCCCTGCTGGTATGCCCTTTGGTACTTTAATTTGACTAGCTACACCAGATTCTGCTGATTCGATTACAGGATCATCTACGTATTCAAACATTATATTGTCTAAAAATCTATCGCCTTTATCGAATTTCATTCTTAACTTTCTCTTCGTAGTAATTTCCGATGCACTAGTTATACACAATGCTTGATTTTGATCGGTGCTAAAAATAATATAATAAAGTATTAGTGTTATTTTTATTCAATATAGAATACAATACAAACATCCTATTTGTTTATTATTTCATGTAAAAGTTAGGAAGACAGAAGCCGTAAACAACACGGCAATGAAAACGGCTACTTCGTATATTAAATCAGAATCATTTATGAACTAAAAGACCTTGTTTTAAATATTTAAAGATATAAAAAAGTATATTGAGGTGACGTACAATTTTCAAAATATCTTTAATGCTAGAATTAATCTTTGGCCTTTGGTACAAATTTCCTGAAATTTTATTTATGGAAGGTCATTAGATTTAAATATTTGCAAATAGTTTAAATTTCTCTTCGGATATATAGAATATTGAAATAAAAAAACAGAAATATTGACGCAGTTGGTAAAAATACTACGAGAAAGTTAGTTGGGTGGAAACGAACTTCTAAGCGCATGATCTGAGCGACTAAGAGGAATTGAATTACCATTCCTTTTTAATCTCGCCCGTCATTTCTGTATTTGAAAGGTTAGAGTTAAATCTACGATTGCTATTATTTCAGAAATTGGAAATTAACCGTACTAAATTGAAAAAATAAGTTGACCAATCTGATAACTTATATAGAATATAGTAAACGTATTTTATAAATGTTACTTACGAAAGGATTCTGCAAGGAAGGTCGTCCAAGAAAGCTTGAATATTACTTCCAGCATTCATATATTCGCCTGTAATTTGTAGCATTGTTCCTCCAGATTTAGGACCACACCTGGGAGATATGCCGGATATATTGGGATTCACGAATCTATAATGCATTTTAGATTCGCCACGATAATCTTCAACTTTTACAGTAACGGGACCTTGACGGAGTTCTTTTGTTCCTGGACCGTCAACCTGAAATAAATAAAATAAAAAATCGTAAGAATCATTCACCTTTGTAATTATTATAGAATATTTTTTGAAATTTTAAATGTTAGGTTTTGTCATGAATCAACACAATATGGTATTTAACTGACCTGACAAACAATCTGCTTGGTTTTAATATAAAGATGTTCATAAGGTTGGCAATTGATTCCGGCAATACTAATTCCGGAATATATATCCTGAAAGTTTTTACCAAGGTTGATACCTTGAATGGTTATGTTTGTACCACCTTCCCAGGGTCCCAATTCTGGACTAAATGATGTCACTTCCGGATTTGGACATGTTTGACTTCTATTTAACCAAACAGCAGATCCTTTCTCACATTGATCCTTTACTTCACATCGATCGGAACTTTGGCACCAACCACAGTCATATTTTTCTGCTAAAGCTAAACATATTCCACAGTTGTCTGCCATATCTCGACAGCGGTAAATCACAACTACAAATAATATAACAATTACAAACTAAAATTTAATAAACACAGTAATATTTACAAAAACTCCAATCATTGTATTTTTCCCTATAGATTAAAATTAACTGAAGCAAGTTTTATTGTAAAAGTCAAAAACCTGAAGCAAACGGTTAAAATTAAAGGGTTAAGTGGGTAAATTATAGAAAAAGCTACACCGAAGAGTATAACACCTTTTAGTTGGTTCTATGCATTTTGACACACGGATTTGTATTGTTACGTTTTTACTTCGTTTTAGGAATAACTGATATTCAGAATAACAAGATGGACTTCCACAGAGTAAGGGTTAGTACCTGTATTTTTTTATATTTTTGATTAGCATTGGATTTCCTGATTACAAATATGTAGTGTGCATTAGTTTGGTTCTATGATGGCGTATGGTACTACAAAAGGGTAACCATAGGTGGTTATTCAACTGACTTTTCAAAATAAAATTTGTTTGTTTTAATTATTTTTTACATAAATTGAGAATATATCTACTTTTTCATCTGCCCATTTTGGTATGAGGACTGAAAAATTAAATTAAGGAAAATAAGTGGGGGTCAAAATATAATGAGAAACCCTGTACATTAAGGACAAAGTGATATAGGCAAATCCCCTCAGCAATCTCCAATACGCGTACCAGACGGGCAATCAACGGATTTGGCGCTGGGCGATCTAAATTAGTTAATTAATTAATTTCTTTCTAATTCCACTGATCACAAGGAATAGCTTCTTTCTTAGGCGTGGGGGATGCGTTCAATAACGTGCCTACCGAGTCAGTGACAGTTCTTAAAAGGTTATGAAAGCGAATAGGATCATTATGGCTTCGCAAGGCGAAGCTACCATTGGGGCAAAGAGAAAAAAGGGCTCTCATCGGGCGGGTACTATTTCCACTGGTATGGGCTTCCCAGATTGACGATAAACTCAGGAGGCTATCCGGGAAAGGGTTGTACTATCTTGGATACGCAGATCTGACAGTCGCAGTAAAAGGACGATTTTCTAGCATAGTTGCAGAGCAGGGGGTTTTGAAGTGGTCAAATAGGAAAATAAAACTAAAATGTCAAAAGCCACCAGCCCTACGGGGGATGGAGATTCCATTTGAAAGTCAGGTTAAACACCTAGCTAGGAATAATATTTAACCAGAAACATACAAGGACACAAATCCAAAAAATCACACAAAAGGCTATAATTGCCCTAGGGAGATAAAGGCAATTGTGCGGGAAACATGGTGACAATACAAAGATGAACTTGTGGGTATATATAAAGGTCATAAAGACCTTGCGTGGAAGAAAAACCCAGCAGATTGCGGCTATTCAATTCAAGTGGTTGGTGGGGTTCAAAGGCTTGCCTGCCTAAGCATCAAAGGAGCGATTAGAATGGCGTATCTTTACATTCAAGAGGATGCTATGTCAATGGTACATAAACTACTGCAAGGTCAGGCACCTATAAGTTGTAGGGAACGAAAAAACTATTGAAGATAAATACCCCCTTCCTCGAATCGACGAAATTCCCGAGAATCTTGGTCGAAGCATTAATTTTTCTACATTAGATTTTGCCCAAGGCTTCTACCAAATCAAAATAGACCCCAATTCTGAAATACAGTAGACAGACAATTACCATTACGAATATACACGTATGCCATTTGGTCTGAAAAATGTTCTAGCAACCTTTCAACGTTGTTTTCTTTATAAATCATATTTTGTATACATTTTCTCAAAATAATAAACTACAAAAATATCATTCAAAAGTACAATTGGATAAATCCGAATTTCTCAGAAAAGAAGTCGCCTTCTTAGATCACGTAATAACTCCTAACGGTATCAAACCGAATCCAGATAAAATAAAATCAATCCAAAAATTCCCCTTACCATAAAATAAAGACCTAATTAAATCATTTTTAGGAATGCTCTCATATTATCGTAAATTCATTCAAATCTTTTCCGATAAATAAATACCTTAAGAAAGGAATCAAATTAGATTTAAATGACCCGCAATACCTGGAAGCATTTGAAAAATGTAACCAGCTGTCGGGGTAAAAAGTTTTCAGATTTTTTTGTGAAAGCAAAAATCAATGATTTGTGATCAGTGAAGATTGTAAATTCTCGACCTTCAAGGAGAAATCTAAACAACTTGATAGATTCATAAATTGCTAGTAACTCACGATCATAAGCGCTGTATTTTGTTTGAGTCACAGATATTCTTTAGAAAAAAATCCTAATGGTCTCCAAACACTATTTTTAACTCCTCCAACAGTGATATTTGAAGCATCCCTCCATCAATGATAATTTTTGTGAAGATGAAGGATAAGCCAGTAAAGTGGTAGATGCTATTGCCAACTTTACTTTTTCAAATGCATCATCTTGTAAAGGACTACCCCATGGACTCTTTGATGGACGAATTATGGCTTCTGAAAGAAGATAATCAAATTCCATTTTGGCTGCTTCTAATTTTTCAGGATTAAGGCGTCGTGCTTTGCTATAAAGTGGCTGACCTGTCGTGACAATATGATGATACGTATTTGAAGTCTTTTTACAATTAATTAAATTTGTTCTTGTTAAGTTTGGAAATTCAGTCAAAATTTCATGGAAAATTAAAGTTTGGTTAATTGTCTTGATGCTTCGAATTTGCATATTATAGTATGGTTGTCCATTTACTGAAATTTTGGAGGTTTGGTCAATTAGTTTCTTATTTTTAAGATCAACTAATATTCCAAAATAATTGAGAAAATCCGCTCCCATTATTGCAGTTGAAATATCAGCTACTGTGAAATTCCAGGAAAAATGTCTTGGCAAGTCAAATGTGATGGTGACAAGCTCTTCACCATAAGTATGAATGGTTGATCCATTTGCAGCATATAAATGTTTGGATGTAGGACAAAAATAGTAGTGTTCGTATTTGGTAACACTGAAATTTCAGCCCCAGTATCAATTAAAAAAAAAATTTTGGATTTTGGGTCATACACTTAAAGACGACAGCTAGAAGAATGCCCAGTATCGTTCATCGTCGTTAACGATGGGCTTGTTTCCGGAATTTCAACTTAGTTAGACTTTGTCGAAAATTTACAGGTAGGAACTCACTTCCCAGCTGACATGGTCACGTCATATAACCGTCGATATTAGGTATTTATTGGTAAATGACGTCAACGACCTTACATCTACGTCTCTACGAGGTGACAAGCTAAATCAAACATATACGTCATTTTGACTATGTCGACTCTACGTCGACCTAAAGTGATGCAATAATATTTAACTATAAAACATGCACATTTGCATGGTGTAAATAAAAATTTTATTTCGTAGCTTTATCTCATTTTCTGATACTTAGCAGGTAGGTAAATATGTAATTTCAATATATATGATACATGCAGTTGAAAATATTTCTAAGTGGTAATCATTATCAATAGTATTGTATACCTTACGTATTTATTTGCGTATTACTAAATACTTAATACACCTACCTTTGTCATTTAGAGTGATTTATCAACTTAACTTGTGAAAAATGATAAATTTTAATATTCGCGCCAAACGCTCGTTACAACTCGGAGGCTTGTCGGGCAGATCGTGTTTGCCACGCCTTTCCTCTCATTGTTGTTGGCGTCTGTAATTGTAATGGAAGCCAACAGCAAGCACTTTATGACCAAGGATTAAAATGAGAAGTGTTTTTGTGTATATTTATAACAGTATTCGTTGCAGATAAATTTAGGTAAGTAAGAAAAATTTTGCTATTTCCTTACATTCAACTAAATAAACGGTTTATAATATTTTTATTTGCCAGTATTCTTAATTGGCGTAAATGGCTACCAATGATGTTTTAGAAAATGTAAATATATTATTATTAACCAGTTTATAATGTAATTTTGATAGGTAAATAGTTAGAGCATTGTATTTAAATAATGATTATTGTATAGTACTCGTATACTGATATTGTAATTTTTGTCTAAATATAGCGGCGTTACTTCGTATGCATCCAATTCTACCAAACTGGCTTAGCACTTATTCATTGTAAATGGCTAACACTAGAGAAATCAGATTTTTTTTCGGCATCTACAAAGTACCAGAAAGCATTATAATTTGGCGTTTCTCAGGAAAAAGGCTGGACATCCTACAATGTAAGAAAAGTTTACTTCGAACAAGGTAAATTTAACAATAATTATTTAATTTTTTTGAATAAAATATAATAACTATTAGTGACATGCTGTGTGCTATACATTTTATAAATCAGAATTGATTTTAAATAGTTGCTTCCACATTTAACTTATAGTTCGCACACAGACTACGTTGTTAAATTCGAGGTACCCAACTTTTACTATGTAATGTGCAACATTTTATATTATTTAAATAATATTGTTAAATATTTTATATATTTGAAGTAACTTGTAATATTTGTATGTAAAATTGAAATTTAATGTAATAGTTAATGCAAATAAAATTTTCTCTCAATATTTTTGGTTTTTATTCTGTCCCAAAACCAATCCATACGTCATAAATATGTAGAAAAAACTACGTTGTGAAATAACGTAATCATACGTTACAATTTCGTCGATAAAACATGTCTATTATACGTCATGGGGTAACGTAATTTAACGTGACTGGGTGACGTCTTTGGGCTGTGACATTTTCACGTCATATTTTAGTAGATTTGAAGTCATCCAAGAAGTCAAAACGACGTAGCGGGTGACTAAAAAATTACGTACAAAGTACGTCATGCTGTCAGCTGGGTTGTGGGCTCGTTCTTTAAATCTTCTATGGTAATAACAGACTTCTTCATTAGGTTGATGAGTTTGATAACTATGAGTTTGTATTTTTGAATTTCTATCTCGATGGTTAAAAGTACTATTAATAATTTCTTCGAATTTTTTACAAAAATTTTATCTTCAGCTGATATCTTATTCTGCTTAATTTCGGATGTATCACCATTTCGATTTAATCTGACCATGTTACCTGCCATATCCAATAGTTCTGACTCTGAAAGTTTATTCAGGAAAGCTTGAATAATGGGCTCTATCATAGTAGGAAGTTTTTGAATCCATACTAGTGTTAGGTATTTATTTGAAATCTGACCTGATGATAAGTTTATCATTTCATGGTATAATTGACTAGGTTTTCCTTCAAAACTATATGTGGAGTTTGAAGGTAATGGAATAGACGAGAATTTTGCATTTGAAGTAGATTGAAGCTGAATCCTTTCAGATAAAGAGGATATATTTTCACCAGGTATTAAGTTTAAACCTTCAATATTTCGAATCGATAAATTGTTGGAAAGATTTTTGGATTCTTGATGTGTATTAAATTTCTGTAGTTGTTTGTTATTTTCTTCAATTTTCTGAAGTAAGTTAAGTGACAATTGTTCTAGTTGATTTACACGCTTATTAAGTGCTTGAAAACTTGTAATTTGTTGTTCACCTTGGCAATTAATATCATTTAACTCTTCATTTTGAGTAAGTAAATTGGAAAAATCAAAATCATTCATATTGGTAACATTAGAATAATTCTTTCTAATCGTTTCTTCCAATATAAGCTTAAGTTCTTCCGAAGTTACTTCATTACTTAATCCAAAACAAAAGAACGGTAAACAACTAAAAGGTTGCATTGCATTTCATATTTTGCGAATAAATAGTGAAAGTTTAATTCAACCTTTTAGTTGTTTACCGTTCTTAATAAGATGGACTTTCACGTAGTAAGGGTTAGTACAATCAATTTCATTAATCCAAAACATCTTAAATTTTGCATAACTTGTCTTTTGCTAAGTTGTTGCATGTACATCTTACCCAATTTAAAACTCGGGGTCACCAATTTGTAGTAATAACTACAAATAAATACTGAAAAAGTAGAAAATTGTTTCCACCTGCACCCAAGGTAAAGAAACTTAACAGTTTCTATACCAAGCTTGACCGTTTTCTATAAAAAAACAACTACTTCCTAGGCTATATGCCCCAACGGAAATTGAATTACATTCCAATAGAAAACGTGATGGCGACCGACTTCGTCGATACTTAAAACCATCTCTATATATATTTATAAGAAAAATATGATATTCATATTCACAAATACTTTCTTAAAGAACAATATAAAATTAATAAATTGCTATTAGCCAGATATGTGATTATCAGTGTGTAAAAGTTACATTGCGATACGCAAATGCGTTTTATAATGAAGATTTTTATAAGTGCAAAATATAAAAAATACTATTGGACAAAAATAAATCAGATATTAAATTAAAGTAAGTGAACATATGATTAAAAATACTAAATACTTTTAGGTTAACCATGACGATAGTTAGCCAACCAGGCACTTCACGTTATAACAAAGGGACCCCCAGGCTACATCTTAGTTAATTTAGGACAGGCAGAATATAAAGTCAATTATCATAAGAATTATTTTAGTAAAAGTATAGAAGATTTAAAAAACTCTTATAGTAAATTAGTATTAAACCAAGTACATTTAGCTAGTAGAATACATGACACTACAATATCTTTGTTAAAAATCAAATAAATATGTCTCAGAAGAGATAAAGAATGTAATCTCGATCAAATAGAATAACTAAAAGAAGTTTGATAGACGGCCTCGCTACAGTAATCAAATATATTTCTGAAAATCTTAATCTTAAATGAAATCGTTTTGAAAAAATTAATTTAAAAGAAATTACTGACTGAAATTTCAAAATTGCATACGTTTGCAGGACAGATAACTTAACGTTGGCAAACAGATTTACATAAAACACAAACGTAAGCAGAAAACGTTTTAAAAGATTTAAATAGTTAAAATAACGAAATTATTATTCATATACAATTAGAACAAATTAAAGACTTAAGAAGTTATATTTAAATTTTACTTAACAGAACAATACCTTTTAGTAACCAAGAAATTCTAAATGTAGTTAATTAAACAAAAAGAATTAGACGACATTTTTAATTATTATTTACGTACTATTCATTATCATAATAAAATTGCTTCAGATATCCCAACTCTATTAGAAATAATTAAAATAAACTTTATGTTCAGTCCAAAACCTTTATATATTATTTTTAAAGTATCTTTATTAGCCAATGAATTATTCCATTTTTCCAAAATTGTTCCAATTACCACTAAATAAAATATTTCACCCCCATACACATTCATATTATACGCTAATGTGAAAAACGATTTTGTTACTTTTTACTCAGCTCACTAAAGGAAATGTAATAATTTGCTCAAGAAAAATAACGGATGTTAACGAAGACCGCAAACAAAATTTAAAATGCAACGTTATATTGGGAAACAACGACTGCATTTCCTAATTTCAAAACTATACGTGAATAGGATCCAATAAAACATTTTCCCAAGAATGGCCCAGTATTCAAGTACCTACCGAAATTTATCACAAAATCAATATCAAATTTATTGCCGATAGAACTCCACAAAAGCCATTTTGGAATAACAGAGATAATAATTCTAATTTTGACAATTTTATTAATCAATTATGTTTATCAAAAATATTTTAGAAAAATCAAAATCGAAAATTCAGAAAAATCCCAGGACAAACCAATCTAACTACCCCAATCCTTGTTGAAACCGAAGCCACGAGGAAGTACCTTCAACCAAGAGGAAAGGTGTCATATGGACCCATAACAATATAACTGCTTACTAGACATTTCTCACAGGAACTTACTATATTATTCGTAATATTATATTCATTAAAATCAGCAAAACATTTCAACACTTGTATAACATCCTGTTAACACCAAACTTATCCTTTAGACCGGGTGATAGTGACAGATTGCATTGATAGTTTGATCAAAATAATCAATTAATGAAAGTGTCATGTGTTCGTCATACAGTGTGGAAACCACTTATGGTAAAAAATTATTTGTGGGGTTAGTTTAGAAGATTATAAAAAACGCTGGGACCCGTCAACTTTGAAATTCAAATGTGGCATCGTCCATGATCTATATTTTTAATGAAACGCCCTGTATATTTTTATGATTTTAAAAGCTCCTTAACAATACCATCTCAACGAACTATACCATGTAGGGTCTATTATGAATGGTACAAGGTGAAATTGAAATTATTTATAATTTTGTTCATGATAGTAAATACATAAAATTGTGAAAATAATGCTTCACACTATAAATAATGATTTTATTGTTAACTAGCTGAATGCAGACCTCAAATTTCTTCACCAAGTATCAATAATTTGGGTTTTGTTAAAATTTTTGTAGCGAATATGTAAAAACTGTATAGATAACTATGCTAATATAATTAAACTAAATCGGTAAATAATGTCTGTCAGTTTGTGATGTGTTGACATTTAAATATCGTAGTTGTCAATTCTTAATCAAAAACTAATATCTTGCGAAGTAATAATGATATATTTAACTGAGACTCACCGGATTGAAATTTTAATGATTGATTGGTTACGGCGATAATAGCAGAAGTCAAGCTGCCTAATATTTCAAAAGGTACTGCACAATTCAGAGAACTTGGACATGTCAAACCATTAAAGAGAAAACTGCACTTTGTTGAAGATGATGTGAAAGTGGATATTATGTTAATTGTCGTGGAGAATCCAACGTCAAGTTCACGTCAAATTTCTCGTCAAAATAATGTGAGTCACACAACTGTCCTAAGGTGTTTCCATAGAGAAAAACTTCATCCATATAAATTGACTTTCGTGCAAGAACTAATAATAGAAGACGATCCAGATCGTAGAATGGATTTCTGCGAAAGAATTATGAATAAATTGAACAGAAATGAAATAGCTGTTGGTACAATTCTTTTTTCCGATTAATCAACATTCACATTGAACGGGGAAGTAAACAGACAAGACTGTAGATATTTATCAGAGGAGACTCCTTAGTATCCTCAAAAGTAGAACGGTTGGGCAGGTATCATAGGTGATCATATTATTAGTCCTGTTTGTAGATGGAAATTTGACAGCCAAAAAATATTTAAGCATGATTAGAGACGAAGTTCTTCCTGAGTTGGCCAACTTATATCCCAACGCAATAGATCCGAACCTACCGGATATCTGGTTCCAGCAGGACAGAGCAACACCCCATTATACCTTGATTGTAAGAAATTACTTGAATGAAATTTTCCCCAATACATGGATTGGACGAAGAGGTACTATCGAGTGGCCAGCTAGATGGCCGGACCTTACGCCCTTGGATTTTTTCTGTGTGGTTATCTCAAGAACAAAGTATATGCAACAAAGCCAACTAGCAATGCAGACCTCAAAGAAAGGATTACTACAGAAATACGGGCTATTTCACCTCAAACTTTAAACAAAGTTCGGGACGACTTTTATAGGAGACTGTGTTATTGTCAACAACAAGGTGGAGAACATTTTGAGCATTTGTTTTAATGTAAAAAATCAATTACGTCAAGTATATTATGTATTTACTATCTTGAACAGAATTATGAAAAATTTCAAATTTTTACCCTGTACAATTCATATACCTACATGGTATTGTTCGTTGAGATCGTATTGTTAAGGAGCTTTTAAAATCATAAAAATATACAGGGTGTTCCATTAAAAATATAGATCATGGACGATGCCAGACTTGCGTGTATCACCCTGTACATTTAAATGAATGTTTAAAAAGCTCACATTTGAATTTCAAAGTTGACGTGATTAAAATAAAGTAGTATTTAGTATATTACCGTTTTATTACCATAGACTACATCAGATTTGGATAAAAACTCAATAAGGCTTGTTTCCGGTTGTTAACATAATTATTTTTGAGGGGACTACTCAGTTGTACCAATTTTACCTGACTTAATCCGGTAGCGTAAAAGGTTAACCCTTTTTGAGGGTTCAGTTGTACCAAAATATTTCAGGTAGATAATTCCAATTAATTTCTGAATTTTTAGAAAATAAACGGATTTAAATTTTACTTAAGTATAGGATTACGGGAAAACCCTGACCTTCGGTGCATCCGGACACACCGAAGTAACTAGGTTGAGAAAGTAGTAGGGAGTAATGCATATTTTAGTTTTATATAAGTATCTAACCGAACCTAACCTAACCTAACCTAACCTAACCTAACCTAACCTAACCTAACCTAACCTAACCTAACCTAACCTTCATATTCATCCTTTAATCCCCTGTAGACATTTTTTGGTACAACTGAGCTATCGCAAATTTTCTACCTGCTATGTTTTGGTACAACTGAGTAACCCCGATTTTTGAAACTATAGAGTTTTGCGTATAGTGCTATAATTAATAAAATGCCACGAAGTAAACGTTACCGTATAAGAGATAACAGTAGTTGCTCGTCCAGTTCTTTAAGCAGTAGTGACGAAAGTGTGTATTATAAGTCGAAAGTGCATCGTAAGTCTAAATCAAAAATTGCCAAAAGAAAATACACACGTCCTGTAAGTTTAGTATGTACCGAATCTCTTAATTTGCCCATGACAACTGCCGACATAGAAACTGTAAATTTTATTCCCGAATTCGGTCCTTTAATTAGTCAAATTGACCAATGGATTGAATTAATTGATCACAACTCTACAAATTATGCATGGAGGATAATTTTACAATTTTTCCTCGACCACATATGAAAGTGCTAGTTTGCACACTTATTTGTACTTAAGAAAGTAGCTAATATCAATACAAGTATTGAAAAGTACAATAAATGTCAAAATACTAATATAAATAAAAATGTGTGAGTTGCATTATCTATGCAACCAAAAATACACTTACCTGTATATATACAAGTGCAATAGGGGTGATTGGCGCATACAACAGGAGTAAAACGTAAATGAAAATGTTCAAAATAGGTACTTTACTAACCCATAACATTTCTCAAGTTCCAATTAATTTCACTAACTGACCATTTTACTTTTAATTTTTATAGATCCCACAAAAAAATTAATATGTCATTTAGCTAATAAAGAATTTTGATGTGAATTCCTGAGAAAGGTGGTTGTTTGATTTTAATTAATTATATTTCCATGCAATATCTAAACTCGTTAATCCTAATTTTTAACATGACTAACAATTAAAATAAATTTTATAAATAAATTTAAAATATTTACTATTATAACAAATATTGGGGTCGTAGGAAAAATCGTGTACACAACGCATTGGAAAGTGTATCTCTTGCCACTACGCGGCTCGTGCTAAACTTCACTCGTGCGTAATACTTCACTTTCTACACTCGTTATGTAATATACTATATCAAGCCTTGTCTAAATTGCGAGAAACTGCTTATGTATGGTCCTACACAAGTTTTATTGAAAACGAACCAGGTTGATCACAATGTACTTGGAATGCATGGAAATCTGTTTTAAAAGATACCTTTCAGAGTTCAAAATACACTTACGGCTAATTTTATGGACATTGCAAAGCATAGAGAATGGCGCATTACTTTACGCATTTCATTTTAACCATCTTGCTAAAATTAATAAATTACAAGTACCTTGTTTAAATGCTGATAAGGTATTCTTGATATTAAAGGCAATAAAAGACGATAACATTATATTTGCAGTTGAGGCAGCAGGTATAAAAGACCCAAATTTATTAGCCGCATATTTAAAAAATAAAATTATGAAAACTATTATAACAAATCCTGTCAACTGTAATCGAAATTTCAACCAAGCTCCTTCCAATTTTAAAAATTTTTCTTTTACAAATGATAAAAAAGTGCACTTGTTTTGGTTCAATTGGTCATTTAAAGCAAGTTTGTCGACATCGTAACAAAGTTAGTAATTTTTGTAAATGTTCGGGACATAAAGAAAAAAACTATCGTAATAAGAAAAGGGTTAAAGAAAGAGACACACACATCAGTCAGAATCACGTGCTAAACATGAGAAATCTGAATCAGAAAAGAATAAAATTCGATAACTGCAAAAATAAATTTAATAAAATTATTTTGGTAAATAAAATAAAATATCAAGCTTTTATAAACTTCGGAAGTGACTGTTCTCTAATAACAAAAACACTAGCAAAAGATTTTGGACTTGAAATCAAACAACTAAACAAAGAAATTAAACTTTATGGTTTTTTGGGAAATTTGTCTGTTGTTAAAGAATACTTTGAGCACTGTTAAAATTGACTCAGTTGCTTTAAAAATAACACTGTATATTTTGGAAGTTGAATGGACTAATAAACTTTTAATAGGAAGAAACTTCCCTGAAAGTACTCAAATTGTGTATTATAGAAATCAAAATTTTGAATGACAAACATAACTTACTTAGGATACGAACTTTCGATCAATAAAATATCTCCTAGGAAGTACAAAATTGCCGTAGTGGAAAGATTTCCTTTACCAAAAAACCAACATCAATTACGTCAGTTTTTAGGACTCATTGGTTTTTTCAGGAAGTTTATACCAAATTTTGTAAGAATTTCAAAATTAACAAACCTTTTAAAAAAAGATTAAATTTGGAAATAGACGACGGAAGAAACAAAAATTATGAATAAAATGAAAAATTTAATAATTTCAGAACCAGTTTTAAAAATCTATAACCCTGAACATAAAACTATAGTTTACACCCATGCAAGCAGAGATGGATTGATTTGCAGTCATATTAATTCAATTAGATGGTACTTTAGAGAAACCAGTAGCATATTATAGTAAAAAAAGTAGACATCAAAAAAAGAAAAGAAATACCATTCATTTGAACTTGAGATGCTGGCCATTGTGAGAAGCTTGGAGATATACAAATATTATTTACAAGGAGAATAATTTACTATTATTACAGATTCTAACTCAGTCAAAAATGCGCTTAGTAAACAAATTTTATCGAAGACAATAATAAATCGTCACAGCTAGACATAAAACAGATAGTATTCATCTCGGAAAACGATTACTTAAGGGAAGCTCAAGAAACGGATAAAGATATTATGAAAATTAAAGAAACCCTTTTATCTAAAGATACAGTCAATGAAAAAGAACTATTTTAAAAATTTTAATTGAAAACGTGATAAAGTATATAAAGTAAGAGATTATGGTAACAAATTGTATGCTACTAAGAACTCCAGGTGGCAAATCAAATTGTGAAATCCAACCATGATGATATTGGGCATTTTGCAATCGATAATACTATTGAACGCATAAAAGAAAAATACTGGTTTCTAAAAATACGTAGATACGTAACAAAATATATAAATTGTTGTATTCCCTGTTTATCCAGGTTATCTACATTACATACCTAAATATGCTAGACCTCATCGTACGCTCCATCTTGATCACCTGGGACCTTTTGTAGAAACAGAAAACGGACACAGCTACCTATTAGTGACAATTGACGCATTTACAAAGTTTATTTTCTTATCAGCGGTAGAGGCCACGTCCTCTAAATTCGTATTAAAAGCTCTAGAAGAAATTGTAAAGATATTCGGTAATCCTAAAAGACTGATTACAGACGCAGGAAATCCCTTTGTTTCAAATGATTTTATAAAATATACTGAAGAAAGGGGCATTCGAGTATTTACCACCGCAGTTGGTATGGCAAGGGGCAACGGTCAGGTTGAAAAAGCAAATAAAACTGTATTAGATGTTTTAGCAACTATGGCTAAAGTAGACACAAACAAATGGGATGTGAATTTAAAAAACATTCAACAAGGTATAAACACCAAGTGAACTGCTATTTGGATACAGAATGAGAGTCGATGGAGATCAATATATTAGTAACGACGACGATTATGATTGTGTTCACGTAACAAATTAAGAATAGAAGTAGCAAAAAAGAAGAAAATCGTGAAAAGCAAAACGAACGCTTTAATAAGGAAAGGAGTCCACCAACTGAGTATAGAGTTGGCGACTTACTTTTGACTGAAACTACAAACTTTCCTGCCATGTATCGTAACACCTACCCCTTTTGCATTCGGACAATGAAGGGTACCGAATATATTATTATTATTATTATGGTGAGAACGATTGTAAGAGGCAATTCGTTCATTGTGCGGTTCCTAATTAATAGTTGTATTGTAAATTAAATACGTATCGTTAAAATAAAGTAGTATTTAGTATATTACCGTTTTATTACCATATACCAAGGGCGCCGGCAGAGAGGGGCGGGGGGGCTTGTCCCCCCCTGGATCAGGAAAGATTTTTGGTAAATAATAACGCAGTTGCAAATGTAGGCCAATACAGAATTTACCTTCAACAAGAAAGATTTAAGGTAAAAAATGGCCAAAATCGCGAGTTTGATATACAAAAATATCAAAAATTTTCCGGTCCCCCCTGACCACCGGTATGTCGCCCCCTCTGTCAAAATTTCTGCCGGCGTTCTTGCCATATACTACACTATTGATAGTGTTAATGTATCTTCAATGGTTATTTTGCATTAATATGATTGTTATATTTAATACTCTTTTCCAAGTAGATACTATTCGTAAATAGTACCTAACCTAACCCAAATAGTTATATATTTTTGTAGGTATTACACATTGAACGAAAAAATAAATGTTATTATACAATAATAATTTTAAATATTTTAGGAAATATACAAAAGATAATTAATTTATTCTTTTATTATAAACTGTTCCATAATTTTACAAAAAATAAACTTAAATATCATAGTTTCGTGTAAAATAATAGATATTTACGTTATTAGTCCGGAGTCTGTACGAATGAGATGTTTACGTCTGAAATTCGAAATGAATATTGTAAAAGTTTACCGGATGTGTGACGTAACACATTTTATTTCATAATGATAGGTCGGTTCCAACACAACAGAAAACCGTACATGTACCGTTTTTTTTTGTGTTGGAACAGACCTACGTACATGTACCGTTTTCTGTTGTGTTGGAACAGACCTACGTACATGCACCGTTTTCTATTGTGTTGGAACATAAAAGAACAGTGACAAAATGAAATATCAATATCTTCATCGCCCTTTGCTATTTTTGAAAATTGCAATTTGCATAATGTAAATGAAGAAATTATGTTTTAAGATATGTTTTGATGTATATTTAAAAAAATACATCGCACTAGTCCTTTATTATTAACTTTAGACCTTATCAAACGTTATGCCATGTCTTAAAAAGGGGCATACTGATTAAATAAACGGCAATTTAACGTACCATATCGCAAATTTTTTCGCGTATGCCTATAGTAGTTAATCCCCGATTGAAATGCCAATTTTATAAACGTCAAAAACTATTATGAACTGCATAAAAACAAAATGGCATACTAATTTAAATTAAGAAAAATTATAGTTTAACATTGCTAATTATTGTATTCCAAAGGCCAGTCAAGTAACACTTTCATTGAATATTCATTTTAGGGTAAATGACAACCTGCGTAAAATCATATAATAATGATTAATTTCTAAACATTTTTATATATGAAGAACAAGATGACACTTTTATTAATTGATTCTTAGGCCCAAATTATCATTAGTATGATATAATGCAAGAGGAATACTGGCCTAAATCACGTCTGAAAATTTGTCACTATACCTCCTGGTATATTTTATTATATTCAGCATTTTACTATTTTTTTTTTCTTTTCTTTTTTTTTTAATCTACTTTTAACCTTTGTAACGAATACTTGTGATCATCCAAGTTCAAATAATGTAGTATATTTTTACTTCAAAAAATCTAACTGGGGTAACAAGGAAATCAGGGGAATTGAGAAGGCTGATATGTGGTGCGGGGTGGTGCTAACAGTCAATTGATAGGACTTGAACTGATCCTTGGATTCCCAAATACACTTTAAAAAGCAGCCATCAAGAATAGGTGCAAAGAAAGTCTCTTGAATGCTGGAAAGGTACACCTAGACAGAGACAGTCCCAAAAGTTCATAAAGGGACATTCGGCAAATTTCATGGCAGACCCACTCTAACACGAACGAAAGTCAGTGAGGATGATAGGATTGTTAGCCCGGACACTGTAGCCTCAATATGCACATGAGTCTTGTAGGCCAGACAGAGATAGACCTATGCAGGTTCTTTCAGGAAAAGGAAACCGTAATTTACATCTTAAGCAAATGTGAAGTCATGACAAAACTGCGGTTTCTAGAACTAGATCTAGAGAGGAAAAACCAGAAGCAGCAGGCTGTATCATGTGACCCCTATCAAGGCTGGTTAACTTTATCAGAAGGATAGGGCCTGGTGCTTTAAAATACAAAGGTCATTGTGTATCAGGATGTCAAGCTGGCCCAATTTGTAATCTGTAGATAATTACTTATTTTCTATATATCTCAATAAATGGATTAAATATCACTATTTCAAAAATATGTCTTTACAAATGCAACATTAGAATTTCATACTGCTTCACCAAAATAATTATTGGTGACTTAGTTATTCGTTTTTAATGTTTCATCATCTACAAGGACAAAAATCTAATTATTCTATCAAAAATTTTAAAATTTTCTTATATAGGTAACCAATCAAAGGGAATGGCCACTGACAGTTTGAACTTCCCTATTCTATATCTACATAAAAAGAAATTTACAAAAATAAAAAAATTTATTGTCAAAGAGCAGTTATAAACCGACATTTAAAAAAGCTGGTGGTGACGAAGATGATGTAGCTGTTGAAGAAATTAATTAAGAAAACTGATAAGTTAATAGTTATATTTAAAAAAAATCGATGAAGAAAGAGCTCAAATGCAAAAAGTACCGAGAGATCAAAAATGTAATCCGCTGTGGTACATTGAAAGATAATATAGGTTAACTACCACTCAATTTGATAGGCAATTGATCAGCATAAAGTTGCTAGGGGATTGTTGCATAAAACATTCTCTGGTAGTAAAGCAACTAAATATAGTGAAGAACATGAAGCCACCGCAATTGAAAATTTGGAACTTATAACGGGGTTAGTAGTTATGAAAAAAGTGCGGTTTATACGCTGGGGAAGAACATATTAATTATTTTTTGAAAGCTAGAACAAATGGTCTCGTGGAAGATCACATTATTGTAGTAAAATGTGGATTTTCTGAAAGAGAAGTCATACTACTCGCAGACTAATTTCATCAATGTTGAGTCGCCATCAGTATAAGGTAAATATTTCTCAATCTGCAGAGTAGGATGCAGATTGTTTATGCCAGTACCTATGTGATCAATACAAGACTCCAATATTAAGTGCGCAAAAGCGCCATTCTACAATTGCTTTTCAAAATTTCAGGGAAAATGGATTGAGTCTAACTATCCTATAGGTAAAAAATAAGGAATGTAAAAAATTCCTGCTCATTACTCCTAAGAATTATTATATGTTAAACAAATAATGTTTAAAACTTCATATGTTTTTAAGAATTTAAGAATATTGTGTAGAAAATAGTAACAGGTTAATGATTTCGGGGTTATTTACAATACTGATAAATCCACTTGGTATATTTCTCTCTTGAAATTATTACGTAGTGGAAAAATATTGCAGATGTAAAGTACGAATTATATCATTAAAAATTCCAAATCTGTCTTTACGAACTTCACACTCGCCGGATAAATTATTGTTGGGGTACATCAGGAGGTGCGTTACAAAACGGTTATTAGACCTATACTAACGGAGACCTAGATATTTAATAAATAAAGGTGAAAGTAGTGTAAGCAAGTTAGTTCGAAAAACAAGGAATAGAAGATACAAATTATAAAGTTTTGAAATTTTGGTGATGAACTCCTAGTAGGGACCCAAATACATATCCGAAGAGTTCCCACCTCTCCGGTGGGAGCTTCATTCCCTTTTGCCCAAAAAACCACCCCCAATGGCGTTTTGCTCGTGAACCGTAACTTCTACGAAATAATGTTGTAGGACTTTTTATATTCTCCATGGAATTCTCTATAAATATGTATCTTACTGTTTTTTGCGTATCTCTCACCCAACGCTCGTAAATGCCCTTGGAAAATAAGCATAGAGAAAAATGCGCCCAGCGACGTTTCTCACGGCGATAATCTCGAAAAGTGCTAGTATTATGAGCAAAAATATATAGAATCGACATTAAAGAGCAGTTTTTTCTCTACAATATGCACATATTATAATAGGATTATTTTCTATTTCTGAATATTAAGTAAATGTACTTTGAGAGATGCTCAAGGAAATATTAAGAAAAGGCCGTATAGTTCTCATGACATACAAATTTCGGAAGTTTTAAAAGATTGCAAAGATAATATTTTATTTGCCCATGCGTTTAGTGGCTGCGACACCAGTTCTGCCTTTTTAGGAAAAGAAAATCTCAGACTATCAACTTAATAAATTCAAGAAAGAACTTACAAGAAGTGATTAAAACATTCAATAATCCTTTATCGATGAAAGATGACATATCAAGAGCTGGTGAGAAATTTACGCTTGCCCTATACAAAGCACCCCGAAATGAGGTATCTTTAAATTTTTTCCGGTTCATTACGTTCAATAAGTTGGCCAATCTAGTCACGCAATAATTTTGCCCAGACTACCACCTACATCTGCTGCATTAGCACAACATTCATATAGGGTTTTTCATCAAATTCATTCGTGGCGAGGAAAAACTTTAACTGCAACTGAATTGGGCTGGAGAAAAAGTAAAAACATTCTAATGCCAGTGATTATGACTGAAGCTCCAGCTCCAACTTTAATTCTTCAGCTTATATCCTGCGGCTGTAAAAAGGGGTGTGGAAGCTGTGTCAAAGTTGGTTTACGCTGTTCCACAATGAGCTCTAGTTGTCATGGGCAAAGTTGTTTCAATTCGATCGAGGACGTCGACTTTGCAGAGGAAAATTGATGAAAAGATATATCAGTGGAATAGGCCTATGGGGAAAACACGTAAAAAAACGCGCCGAGAGCTCTACCTCAAAGGTGGTGTGGAAACGGACTCAAAGTACAAATTCACAAATATAAGAAAGTATTCTTATGAACACTAACACTTGTTCATAAATATATTAGTGTATATGCTCTTTGTAGAGAAAACACTGCTCTTTAAACTCGATTCTTTACATTTTTTTGCTCAGACTAATAGTTTAAGAGAAAATCGACGAAAAAACTGCGCTTGGCTCATTTTTCTCTTCGCGCTGA
The DNA here is from genome assembly GCA_035357415.1 of Ophraella communa. Taxonomy (NCBI): domain Eukaryota; kingdom Metazoa; phylum Arthropoda; class Insecta; order Coleoptera; family Chrysomelidae; genus Ophraella; species Ophraella communa. The sequence goes on along the minus strand of CM068980.1, from coordinate 33,097,642 downwards.
AAATTATGCCTACTTTCTAAATCATTTAAGAGCGTTGGGTGGGAGATACGCAAAAAACGGTAGAGTACATTTTTATAGAGAATTTAATGGAGAATATAAAAAGTTCTTCAATATTTTATCGTAGAAGCAGTGGTTTACGAGCAAATCGCCGAAAAAGACCGCGAGGTCACGATTGGGGGTGGTTTTTTGGGCAAAAGGGGATGAAGCTCCCACCGGAGACGTGGGAATTCTTCGGATCTGTATTTAGGTTCCTACTGAGATTTCATAACCAAAATTTCAAAACTTCATAAATTTTTTCTACTAAAAAATCTAATTTTCCTCCACTAAAGTATCGAATGAAATATTTGAGGGAATAATAGAAAATAGCGTATTGATGGATAAAGCCCAGTATATTTAATGTGATAAGGGCTCAACGGCTGAGATGGCTAGGACACATTTACAGAGGATGCCATGGGTCAGACAACCGAAAATATCAATATAAAGTAAGTACGATATGAAGGCGTAAGAGGAGAGGTCGTTTCAGAATAAGATAGAAAAGGGATGTGAATGAAAATCTGAAGTTAAATAATATAATAAATAATGGATAATAATAAAAATGAATGGAGGAGATGGGTTTACTAAACCCGACTGAATATTATATAGTATGTGGTACGATGATCATGATTGAAAACTAAAATGTCATTAATGATCTGATAAGTGACAAAACATTAATCTGATTAAATTTAAATTATTATATAATAATGCTGAGTTTTTAAAATATTCTTAATTTTAAAACAAGTCAATCGTTTTAAATATAATATTTAATGATACTTACTATGAATATTATCCGGATTATCAAGAGGTTTTGATCCTCCCCAAATAACTGCAAAGGTCGCTGTAATATTTGGTGCTCGAGAGGTGTATGCAAATTCCATTGGATCACAGTAAATAGTATCCCCTACTAAATGAGCATTTACACTGGTCACTCGCCCTTCAATATTAAATTGACAAACAAACCTTGTTTGAACAATAAATTGTCCAATGATATGAACTTTAACTTTAATTGCTTTTTTAATTCCAGAAGCGACCAAGATTTCTGGAGAGTTTCCAACGGTGGCATTTATCGTTGGACAAAATGCTGGACCAGATCTATAACTTGGACCCGCCCTCTATAAAAAATATTTACTATAAATTACTTAAAATGTTTATATGGTTTTTTTTTAATATTTAGGTATTGCAGTCAAATACTACACGTCTAAAAATCTAATTGACCATATAAAAGTTTATGAAATTCATTTTGCAGTTCAATTTTGCAAATACAAATTATATTCTAGTAATACTTACACTAATACCAGTAACAAGAATATCATTTCGACAATTTTCAGCAGTATCGTGTGTACATCTGTGACCATCAACACACCAATCGCATGGGAATGATGACGAAACGCATTGAGTACAAGAACTATAAGTATTGCAGTCGAAAAAGGTAAAATTAGTTGCTACGAAATCAGGACCTGAAGTCATTCTAACGGATAGCTTAGCAGTAAAATGATCTGTAAAAATAAAGCCAAATTAGAAAATATGTTATGTATAAGGAAACAGTTTCGGATATTGTTCATTAACCACAGGAAATATTTATACTATATAAAGAATGATTCAGATGTATTATAAATTTAAAATATAAAGTATTGTGTTTTCAACGAAAAGCCGACTATTGTATGTATGTATGTATGTATAAGTTAGGGGTGATAATTACACTGCGACCTATAGGATCTATTGTGTCCCCCTTTACTTGCCATGTTCTGATATTTTCTCAGACTTATAGCAGCTCTTCGAGTCCTATTTTCCTGAGGAAGTTTAGGACATCGTCGGGCTTCAAGTCAGGTAGATCCCCTTCCTCTATTCCATGTGCTCCTAGGTATCTAGCCCTAGAATTTTGCAAGGCAGGGCATTCTGCGAGTATGTGTATTGAGGTTTCATCCTCTTCCTCACAGAATCTGCACTTTGCTTCATCTGCTAACCCTAGTTTCTTCATGTGGCTTCTTAACCGGCAATGCCCGGTTAATATTCCCGTTAAAATTCGGAGCCTTTTCTTACTGAGGTTGAGGCAGCTAAGAGATCTCTTCTGGTTATAGTTCCCCAGTAGTATCTTAGATTGCCTCAGTCCTTCCAGCTGATTCCAGTACTTGGATTTTTCTTTCTCCATTTCTTCCCTTAGTTTTCCTAAGATTACTCTACTGCTGATCCCACAAGATGGTTCTGGTCCCAAATGTGGGGTTTCAGCTCCTTTTTTTGCCAGCTAAAGCCGACTATTACAATCTTATTTTGTTTTCTTTGATCGAGGGGAAGAAATTCTTGTTATAATTGCCTGCTGCTTTTTATTATAATCTAAAAAGTTAGAGATTTTAGTAAGAAGTTGTATGGATTACTGTAGTTATTTTATTATAAATATAAAACATTTCAATAAATAAACAATACAATGTTGACAAATGTTTAGAAATAAATAATGTATCTTGATATTGTTTTAATGTTCTTTAGATGCGGTTTTATTTTTAAAATTATTTTAGGTATAACAAATTAAAAAGCACTGTTTTATTGTGCACTATAATTTTCCATAAGATATGGATCGTTTAAATTTACAACAGTATATTGATTTTATTATACGGACAAAGACCCACGACATTCTAATTCGCTCGAAGGTTTGACGTCTAAAATACCTATTCCCTCAATTCAAAAATCTGACCGGACTTTAGGCCCTTCTGACAAAAAGTCTTCTGAAACTTTTTTTCCGATATTGAAGTTTTCAATAAAGAACCTAACAATTAAATGTAGTCGAATTAACGCATCTTTAAAAGATTTATTTACAGCGTCCCTGGTTTGTGTGGTTTAACATGCACATTTATTTCAAACAAAATTACCATTTTTAAAAAAGGTAACAAACTTGACTAATAATAATAGGCAGATTTTTTCCAGGTACATGCTATTCCAGCACAACAGACATTTATCTCTGAAAACTGTAAATTAACCAATCTTCTACATTTTATAATGACATTATCTCTTAACAGCGGTAACTTACAGATGTTGTTTATAAGAACTTTTCTAAACTGACTTTTACACAAACTGGAGCATATATAAGAAACTCAGTCATTTAGTTACAGTTAGAATAAGAGAATCTTATTCACAGAACAGGTTAGTAAAAAGCTAAACAATAGGTATAACAAAGTTTTTCGGCAGTCAAATATCATGAAAATAATAATATATACTATGAAGCGTCAGCAAACGTGAGGTTTATGAATAAGTAGAATGTAAGCAGCCTACGAACGGCACATTTTACGAGCTAGTCACTCATAAACATTACGAATATTTATATTTATTATCGTAATGCATGGAAAAAGGTTAGGTTAGGTTCTATGTGAGTGGTCGTTTCACCTCCCTTCCACTGCGACCTGAAAGATCTATTGTGGATCATCCCTAGGTTATAGTCGTTCTATCAGCCCTATGCCTCTTATGAAGCTCATCAGGGTTAGCGACACTTCCATGAAGTCATTGGACTCGAGTTGATGCAGACCAAATTTATTGAACCTTATTCTCTCGAGCTCTCGGTAGATATGCTCCACCGTTTCATCCTCAGCATGACGGAATCTGCAGTCCACACTCTCTGCCAGTTCAATTGTTTTCTTATGCCTATTAAGGCGACTGTGTCCAGTCAGTAGTCCTGTTATTATTCGTAGGTCCTGTCTGCTCATATTCAGCAGCTCTTGAGACCTCTTTTTAGAAAGATCTCCTACAAATGCCTTTGAGTGCCTTAAACCCTCTAGCTCGAACCAGTAAGAACACGTCTCCTCCGATCTACCCAGTTCGATATTGTTTCTCTGGCTAAGCTATTCATTATGCCTAGGAATGGCTCCGGGCCTATAAATATTCCTTCGGTACCTTTCCTGGCTTCAATGCCGGTATGCCTAGGTGCCCAAAGTAAGTTTACTTTGTTTTTTCCCCTAGACGTATTAGATCCTGAAAGCACTTCCAAACTAACTTGGAGTCGATCCGATTTGATTCCAGTGACTTTAGTGCCACCTGGCTATAGGAAAGATTTTTATAGTTTTGTTCCTGCAGTTACGCCTAAGCATCTCCTGCAGACACATCTCCATTGCGAAAACGTCCGCTTGGAAAATTGTGGTTAGGTTACCCAAGTTCTGGCTCAGGTCCATCTTTGGTTTCCCTTCATGTACCCCAGCTCCAACACCTCTATCGGTTTTACAGCCGTCAGTGTACCCATGCATGGAAAAAGTTGCCTGACATTTTACTGGAGGAAAAAGTAATGAGAGACTACCCTAACATACCATAAAAATGATAAGACTCATTGGTAAAACTTATTGCTACAATAACGAAATATTCAATGAACCGAAATACAAAATGAATCGAGCTTACGTTTTGAAAAAATACTACAGGTATAGCTCGTAGCGCGTTTTAACGCTATAAATCTAGTACGCGTGTAAACCGACTCAAATGGCAAGTTAGCCGCACGGAAAAAGTTTGCAAATTCTATATATTTGGTTGATAGGTATTATTTTTTAAATGTTGCGCCCTCTGAAAGTTAGACTAAAATAAAATAAACTTTTTTTGCTGGCATTTTTTACAATTTTTAGGTGACGAACTCACAAAGGCTGAATTTACCACCACTTAACCCATGGGTGATAGCAAAAAAGGATGGCGAAATAATTACGGTTCATTGTCATTGTGTAGCTGGATTGGGAGTGTTGTAGTCATGTTGGAGCTGTTTTATATGAAATTGAAAAATCTGTAGGCAATCACAGTGATCACAGATGTGAAAGCCTATTGGAAGCTACCATCAAATGTGCTAGGTACCCCTTCGAGAATAAGAGAATTTCCAAAAGTTTGTTAAACAGAGTTTACAAAATTTATATAATCCTGATTATGAATGCCTTTCTCTTAAACAACTTGTAGCATGGGCAAAGCTAGAGAAATACATATTGGCAATGTAGAAGAAATTGCCAATATGACAAAAGCTCAGGCGAAATCAACAGAGTGGTACACATTTCGTGAGGGTAGGATCACTGCATCAGTTTTTCAAAATGCCTGCATTACAAAGTTAGAAAATCCTAGTTTGACCACTATCAAAAAAAAAGGTTCCTAAGCAAGCCTCATTTAAAACAAAACAAACAGATTACGGCTGGAGCAAGTCCAGATTCATTGGTAGAGTGTCAATGTTGTGGAAAAGGATGCATAGAAGTTAAGTGCCCCTACTGCATAAAGAATACAAATATGGAAGAAATTCTTGATTTGAAAACTTCATTTTTGAATGAAAGATCAGGTGATGGTGGTAGAGAAATCCATCTCGATAGAAAACATGCTTATTTATTTCAAGTACAAATGCCGATAGCAGTTACTGGTGCAAAATATTGTGATTTTGTGGCTTGGAATCAAAAAGATTTCTATCACAAAAGAATATTATTTGATGAAAGTTTCTGGCAAGTAAATAGTAAAAAGGCCCTGATGTTTCATAAAAGAGTCATCATGCCAGAACTTATAGCAAATTATTTCACAAAAAAAGCAGTAACTGAAAGTGAATTTTAACCTTGAACTAGCAATGTAACAAATCCAGGAACTAACAAAACTAGTGCAAATGTAAAGAGGGCTGATGGATCCAACATGATAAAGTGTTACAACCTATACTGTACAATTGTATGGTTTCATCCAAAATGTATTGGGATTAAGAAAAAAATTATGAAACAAAAGTAGTTTTGCCAAGATTGTATCAAAGTTAATTTTGCAATAAAGAATAAACTGTATAAATTTATCAAGTGTTTTATTTGAACATTTTAATAATTAAAACAATTGTATAAAGGTTTATTTTTATTTATTATATTAACTAAAAAATAAAATGGTACATAAAGGAAATTATATAAATCAAATATGCAATCTTGAAATAAAATAAAATCTCAGCTATAATAATAATTTTTATTAATAATTCATTGGTAGAATTTTACATTTCTTAATTAATATTTTCTTAAAAGAAAAAATTTTATTATAACCGTATGAAAGGGTATATTATATATCTCTATATTATTATAATTTCTATAAGACTGTTCTTAATTTATAAATAACTTTATTGAATGTTACTATTATAGTTACAAAAATATTTTGGTTAAGCATGAAAAAAATTAAAATCAGTAAAATGAAGAATTTCAATTTGACAAAAATATATATATATATATCTTTTTTTATAAATTCAGCATAAAATCTAATGAAAGAATTGTAATAATCACAAATATTAAAAAATCATTATAGAAATGAAACAGTAACGAATCAAGTAAGTATACCAGGTAAATAATTACCCTTAATACCATGTATATATTTAAAGCTCTTGATTGGTATTTAGGCAACTATTGTTACTAGACCGGAAAAATAAATAAAGTTAATTTTTATTTACTTCTTGAGTTTCACTATTGAATGAAAATGAACAACGAGACATGTCACAAATTACTTATGATAAAGTCAACAATATCTATGAGGTACTAATGACGGACATAAATTTATAAATGCACAGCAAATTTTAGAAATTTTATCAATAACAGGTACATTATTCTGCATTATTACCTATTTCTGGTCGACCACCTAAATTGTACAATTGATGTTATGGAATGTTTAACCATGCAACTTTATTCGGTTAGATCATAGAAACGGTTTGTCTGAATGATACAACGCGCAGAAGTGGTTATACTATGAAATTTGACACATGTTTAACCAACAGAAAAATTACTACGAATATATGTATGAAAAATACCCGTGTGTTCAGTGTATTTGTGTTACTTCAGGTTTCCAACTATGAGAGGAGTGATAGGAGAAAAATATGGGTAACTTTTCTAGGCTGGGAAGAACATACTTATGGGATTAAACATCTTTATAATTTTAATGCAAGTGATATAACTAATAGGAATGGTCTGAAATACTTAAAAAAAACAAGTTAATATTTAAAAAAACAAGTTTCTATTATTATTATCTTGAAACTTGTATACTTGTAGTTTCTTAATTGTTTCTGAGTGATAAGAACAAAGTCTATACAACCTTGAAACCAGAATACGTCTATTATTTAGTTTGTCTTGTGGTACTAAATTAAAATAATATCATTGGATTTGCTCATTTTTACCGAGATTACCCTTTTGGTGAAAAATTAAATGATTTTTAAGTCTACCCTTAATTAAGTTATGTTTAAAACTACTTCACCTTTTATGAAACACCCTGTATATCCCTCAACTACTCTATACATTCCCTCAAATTTAATCCAATCGAGAAATTAAGGAGTCACGAAACCCCGAGTATAATATTTTAATCTTCTCCTTTTAGTTATTTAATATCTATTAATAAAGAGTTTATAAAGTAAAATTTAAAATGCATTCCATTTTATTTGTACAATTAATATTAACGATAATTATTTAAACGTGAAAAACTGAGTATTAACTGTTCATAAATATATTCCTATTAAAATAACTAAATTTTACCCGACATAGATATTCCCATGTTTAACAAAAAGCACGTCATTGATTACAAGCGTAAGAATAACTCCATTGCATTTCGAACATAACCATTATCAACAATAATGTTTACATAATATGTAGCTTTTATTGCACCGTTAACAAAAACCTAGTTATTAGTAAATGTAATAAATGAGTAATGTGCTTCAAAGAATAACGCACTACAGGTGCACATTTGCTTCAAATTGCTGTCGGTTGTTACGAGTCCATATATCTTTCCTTGTCTAAGGAACAAACTCATAATAACGATAGGAACCGTGAGATAAGCGGTAAGTCTAAAGGTGGTGGCGTTAATAGCCATAAAAAAACAATAATCCGTTAATCTAACCATTTTTCAGAATTGAATTGAACAAACTTTATACTTAAATTACAACAATGACAACTTAAATAAAACAATTTACTACTGCTTGTTAAAATAGCGTTGCCACGGAAATTCTTTAAAGTTTTTTAATGGTTACCATCTAAAAACCACATTGCTATGGTTTTTGTTCACTTTCTCATTATCAAGACCTAAACGGGAAATAAGTTTTAAGTATATTGTAATAAGTTTCGAGTATATTTTAGCGAATTTCGGTAACAACATGATTTTAATTTTTTTTATGTTAATTTTTGCATTAAATTTAAAAACAATAACATTTTTGAATAGAGAATGAAGAGACCTTTCAAATGATATATCACAAGCCTATACTTCCCATTTAAGAAATTGGGGGTTGTACCTGTCATTCTAAAGGGGTTGAAGGTGGGGGTTGCATTTTCACGGTAAAGAATGTCAAGTTATAATTTAAATTTGACGTGTTTCGGGATTTTTTATAAATATGTACAGTAACCGAAATAATGAATTTATTCCATTTAGCTTTTACACACGTATAGATAGACATTAATCATAGGAGATTTTAACCTTCCGGATGTACAAAGCAACAATATAATTAGTAGCATTAACAATAATTCTAAACTGACTCTGTTAGTTGATTTTCAAAGCTTTAATTCATTCAATCTGCACAGCCATATTAAACTGTCAAAATAAAACACTAGATTTGGTAATTGCACAAACCAATATAGATATCCCAGTGGATTTTCTATTCGAAAATTTATAATGTTTGTTCCCAAACCCAAAACTTATAAGAATAAATTTCCTAAATGGTTTACAAAAGAAATTAAAAAACTTATTCAAGGAAAAAAGTTTTAGAAAACTAAAAATCTATTTCAGGGTATTATAATGATGAATATGTATAGAGCGAATGTAGAGATAAGAAAAAAAATAAAGTTATTAGTGTCGTTGAAGACAGTGTATCGGGTAACATTATTTTTGGAATAACGTTAGTAAAGCTTGTTTAATAAAAATCAATATTATCAAGAACAGTAAACAACTAAACAGTTGAACTAACCTAACCACTACTTATTCGCAAAATATCTTTTTAAATGCAATGACAGATGTTTCGCTAGAATTAGTATATGACGAAGTTTAGTTCAACCGTTTAATCGTTCACTGTTCTTAACACGTTCAACGCCATGTGTATCTTTTTGGGGACTACTCAGTTGTACCAATTTTATGACTTAATCCGGTAGCGTAAAAGGTTATCCCTTTTTGAGGGTTCAGTTGTACCAAAATATTCCAGGTAGATAATTCCAATTAATTTCTGAATTTTTAGAAAATAAACGGATTTAAATTTTACTTAAGTATAGGATTACGGGAAAACCCTGACCTTCGGTGCATCCGGACACACCGAAGTAACTAGGTTGAGAAAGTAGTAGGGAGTAATGCATATTTTAGTTTTATATAAGTATCTAACCGAACCTAACCTAACCTAACCTAACCTTCATATTCATCCTTTAATCCCCTCTAGAAAAAACTTATGAAACTGAACAGCATGATGAATAACCATTTACGACACAAAAATGTTCCGCAAACACAGAACATTTTGTTATAACTTGCGAGACTAACAAGTTTTCCGTCAATCTCTTTCTCCTTTCTGCCATATTTTCTGTAGCATTCCGCACATCGTCCACGTACATTCTTCCCTGATCCATACGTTTCCATTTGGTCGCTGAGGTCAATGGATGATTTGCCGCTATTGTATTCTGTATACGTACTGGTTTCATTATGGGTGTATTTGTTCTTGTTGTGCTGGTCACAGTTCTGAGGGCTGACGTTTTAGTTGAAAGCATTCTCACATCGCGCTTATCTAGCCATTTTAGGACAACAATACCACAACCCTTTTTTGACTTGCAGACATTTCCCCTCTTTTCAGTTTAGCTCCCATAACATTATTTGGCAAATATTTTCTGTTTGCCCTGAGCGTACCCACTAGATAAGTCTTCCTTCGTCTCAAACGATATGCAAGCGGTATGCTTGTGTAAAAGTTATCCGTATACATTGTGTATCTTTTTTGATACACATGGCCCATGAATTACGTAACGATTGAAAACTATTTCAAGGGCCACGTGTATCGAAAATGATACACATTCCAAAACGTACGCAAGAATGAAAGGAAAATTTCGAAAATAATTTTTCCATACTCAGAATAACACCAGAGCTCCAAATAAAGTAAAAATAAAAAATATTGAAAAATCGTGGAACCTTGGCGCTGAACGTGTTAATAAGATGGACTTTCACATAGTAGGGGTAAGTACAATAAATGAATATTGTTCTTTTAATAACTTAATTAATAACAATTACATCAATAAAAAGAAAGGAATTGCATGAAATTTTGTTAAAATTTCTTGTAACGTGTAATTTGAGCTATTGAATTACTTATTCAGTGGAAATTGCGTTAAAACGAAGAGTATTTTTATTATTCTTAGTAGGATAGACTTCCAAAAAGTAAGGGTAAGTACAATAAATTTAACTAAATAAATTTAATAAATTTAAAGCATTGTAGCTAATAAATAGTAGCAAATGTTTCTAAAATATATTTTTTTCTTTAAAATAAATTTGTTAAAGTAACTAATTAACTAGTCAAAAATTCTGCGTAATGTTTGTAAAAATTAACATGTCATTGTTATATTAATAATATTGGTGTTTTACACCAATCTTCAATTGTCAAATTTTTAAATGCCGTTTTCTCAAAAGTAGTGAAAGGCGAGTGGATTTTTTTTTAATTCATATATAAATAATATACATGAATATTAGGCGATTTAATATTTTTTTATTGATCATACGAACTCTAAATCGCCAATAAAGTCAAAATAATATTCAAACGGTCGAAATTTTGCCGCACATAGCAAGTGACGTCACGATTTAATTAGAAGGAGAAGAGAACAACACGGTTGCCACTTGTTAAAATGAATCAGCAAATTTTATTAAGTTTCAGGAAATAATCACAATTGATTCTCAAATACTGATGTTTTTATAATTTTTTAATTAAGAAGTGGAATACTAAACTGTTATATATTCTTTTAGATACAATGATGATGTGTTCATAACATTCGATATTTTATATTAAGCATTAGGTAGTAATTCATATTTGAGGACATTTAACTTTATTAACGTGATAACATGGTAGCAAACTTCTCAAGCAAGAAAGAAAGAGAATAACATAGTACGTTGCCAAATTTCTAATGAATATTTAGAGAACGTTTTAAATGAGGGTCAAAAATCAATTTCGTGGTTCTCCCATGCTCCTAATTCTGAGAACGTGTCCTATGTCTATTAATGAGATGAAGTATTCATTTCAAAGGAGGTTTTGTCATCAATCACTATTTTATGAAGACACATTTCCGGTTAACTTGTTTTTAATAGGTGATTTGGCAACATTGGATGTCAAGTGAAAACGGAAAATCAACAAACCAATAAGAACACCCCTTAACAAGTAAAGTCATCATGAATACAAATTGTCATAATTTCGAACAACGAATAGGCTCATAAATCGCATTTATAATAGTTTTGATGGGATGCAAAAATTAAATAGAGTCTGTAACAATACGATGATGTAGTTCAAAATCCAATATTCAATATCAGTCCAGTTGCCTATTTAATACATACGGTGTTTTTCGGTTGTAGGACAGTATATACCCCAATACATAAATCGGGGTCGACGGAAATGATTAAATATGATATTTCTTTATATATTTTTTTACTTTAAGCAATTTACTTTACCTAATTCGTTTTAGTACCAACTAGACTTATACGCTTTCCATTTGAAGACATGTTGAAACTGGCAATTTAATTTTAATCTTGATTTTGTTATGTCAATACGACAATATAATAACATTATATATTAATATATTAAATTTAAATTATCCATGTAATTAGGTTTAAAACCTGTTTGAACTTTTATCTAATAAATAAATAAATAAATTATTCGTTGCTCATTCCATTGCTTTGGCTTAAGGGGCCCCTAAACGTAGCAACAAATTTGTTCAACTTGTTTGTACATTCAAGTAACACACCAACATCTTTTAAAACTAGTCATACTAGTCAAATAAATAAACATATCGATACAAACATAATTTTACCCTATATTATGCGTTTAGTTTGAATGTTATGTTTGTGCAAACAATCCTTAAAATGAGAAAATAGCTAAAACTTGTTTGTACCAACAATATTATTATCCATTTATTTGCACTACCCCTACACGCAACAACATCTCGACAATATTGTATGCGCAAACGTGTTTGTACACACCTAAATATTCGTGTAGTTCAACAATTTTTCAACAATTTGATTGTACATACTAAACATTCAAATCTAAGCAGACAAATCTGCAGCGTTTGAGTTTTTGTTGGAGCAACCGATCACACAAACAAGTCAGTTCATGTAGGGCTACGACAAACTGTTAGTGTGTTGGTGGTTATTACAGAATTAACATGAGTGATATAAGAAATTATTCAAAACAATTCATAACGGAATTTATTGAATTATATAGAGAGTTGCCGAGTTTATGGAAAGTTAAAAGTAAATCTTACAGTAATAAACATTTAAGAATGAATGTAAATTGGTAATCATCCATACATAAATAATTTTTTAAATGAGATTTTTCCGAAATCCTTAATTCAGCTAACAAGTTCAAATGCGTAAACTGATCCGTTACTTATACCACTCTTTCGACCATAGACATTTTCGTTTTTTGTTTGTAAATTGGTTTATAATTATAATAGCCGCACATTTTCTTTTTCAGGACAACATGTTTGCACGTCTAGGCACACAACTTCCTACTGATATCGTTTTCTGTTTAAATACAAAAATGTGTACAAACAGTATACCTACACCATCATATATGTCTGCACAAACATTTCACTCAATCTTGTCAGCACACACTTGTTGTTACGTGTAAAACCTTAACTTGTATTTCCAACTAGTGTGTCTAGTATTTGTCCCCACACGCTCAAACTTCGTATGCAAACAGCATGTAACTCAAACGTGTTTTATGGCAAAATAAATTGTGTAGGGCATCAACTTGTATTTTAAACTTAACTGTACAAACAAGTTGAACAAATTTGTTGCTGCGTTTAGGGGCCCCTTAAGTTACTGTTTCCCATATTTGACTTATTAATTTATGAATAACTTTTGTTAGCTTGATTTCTCCGCACCTAATATCTCATTTATTATCTCATCAGGTTTAAGATTATTTATAATATCAATGATCTCTTCTTCCTTGTTCATTTTCTGTATCTTGAGCTTCCTCTTATTTAATTTTAACCGATTCCTCTGCTGGTTTTGCTAATAGTTTTATGAAGTGTTCTTCCCGGCATTTGTTTTCTATTATTACCAAATTGTTTTTTTTATTATTTCTTTTCACTTCTGTTCTTCTCTTTTTAATAACATTTTTTGATATCTTCTAAAACAACGCATATATCGAACTTTGTCGTAAGGTTGGTACACCCTGTATATAAGTGAATGAGTTAGTTATAATCTAACGCGAAAGCGAAGGATAAGAGTGTATAAATAATGTTAGTACTATAAATAAAATAGAATTGATATACTGAGTGTATATAAACTAAGTAGAATTTAGGAATATTTAAATTAATTAAGTATGTGTTTTAGTAAATAAATAGATAGTAGTTAGCTATAGTGTGTATAACTTATCCCACCTACAAAAACAGTACAAATAAATAAGAAAAACATTACAATGTTTGTATTTCTTGTCAAACTAATTGTTCTTTGAATTATTTTCTTTTCGTACTATTTTCCCTGTTGTCCTAATCATATTTTCTTTTCATTTGTTCCAATTTTGATCAATATATACCTCTTTCTCTATTTCTCGCTCTATTTCCGTTAATTATATTTTTATTTCATATTTGCATTTTCTTGCATTTTTCGTCTCTTTTCCTGATATTTTATTTGGTTAGTTACTTCTAGGTTAAGTTTCGCTATTACTAATATATGATCGGAATCTATGTTTGCTCCTATGTGTGACCTTACATCCCGAATCATTCCCTTTTTTTGGTTATCATTATGTGATCTATTTTTTATCTTTATCACTGCAATGACAGAGTAACCAAGCAAAATAGAGATAAAACATATTCTCTAGTGAAGCTCTACTCCCTCAGTCCAGAATACGGGTCCTGATGGCCTTCCTGGTATCATCCACGTGCTTTTATGTTTCTGTTTGTGCTGAAATTTAGTACTAACTATGTACATATTCAGTGACATTGCTAACTCATAGGCTCTGGCACCATTATTATTGGTTAAATTATGCAATGTTTGCTTACCCGCCACTGGTTCTAGATACCTAGTCTTCTTTTCCTGTCTGTGCATTCAGATCTCCGATTATTATAATAATATCACGTCTGGGTAATTCCTCTAGGGTTTCGTAAAAGCTATTTTTGTTACGGGATTTATATGTTGGTGAGAACTAGGAAAGTTTCCAAAACTCAGGAAAACAGCCTATGGTTACGGATTTATTGAAAACGTGAAAAAGTGATCGCTTAAGTATAAAACTGAATTCTCTAAGAAAAAGTCGCGAAAGAGGGAATACGACGAAATGAAAGCCGACAATTAAAGGAGTAAGTGCTTTGTGCATTAATTTATATTTTATTCTTACTTTTTAATATGTAGCATATTTTTATTTTACTTTTAATTTTTATTTTAATTTGAATTTTTCTTTAAAAAAACTTCTATGGTAATGGGATCTATTCAGCTACTTGTTGTGACAATATTATCTACGGTTTCTATTGTGTTTGGGTTAGTTAATCCCTAATTACAGGGTGGACTCTTTGAAAATAACAATTATGACTATGTTTCAATAGAAATGTATACTACTTTTAGTTATTTTTTAATAACCATCCTTGCTTGGGCTTTGAAGGATTTGCATTTATAATGAATTCACTGTGCCGCCAACACCAAACAAATGAACTATAGGTAATTAACTTTTAATAAACATACCTCCAATTTCTCAAAAATTTTAATCTTAGTTAAACGACGCTTTTTTCTGCAGTAAGGTTAAGACGGCTGTAATAGTAAAATTAACTTCTAATAAATGCATTACTGGATAGTTTAAAAACTATCAAAATTACGTTTGTTTTACAGTTTTTTTTTACTTTCCAAAAATACATCTTTTCTACGAATAAAACTATCTCACTTTTGTAGTAATTAGTACACTTTATAAATAAAGATTTAATAAATATATAAAAGATATTAGACATTAATATTTTGAACCTAACACAATTCTTATTATTATGTTTAATACGAACTGTGTTCGTAAAGTTGGAACAAATTCATTTATTGCTAAACAGTCATTTTCTTCAAATGGAATACCTCCATTTTGTCTCAATTTTCAGATTAATCTAGCTGAGCTGATTCCTTAAATGATGTTGATTCCAATTGGTGTAGGATTGACAAAAATACAATAGTTTTGTGTGTGCTCATAAAGTCACACGTAACATTTTTTAGTTAAATTAACAGTAATAAAATAGTATATTAAACAACGCATTTCATATGGAATTCTGTTATGACACGAGTTCAAGTTTAAAAAACGAATCGCGAAGCGATGAGTTTTTTAAAGAACGAGTGTCACAACAGCCATATGAAATAAGTTGTTTATAATATTTTTTATATTTTGCCCTTTTTACCATTTTTAAAATTAATTTTTTATTTTTATCTAATTAGGAAAATTTTTATTTTAAAAAGTATGTCGGCAGCACTGTGTAATTTATAAAATTTGACAGTTGTGACATTTAAATTATCAAATTTTAATATTTTAAAATATTTTAAAATGAATAATATACCAATAATAATATATTATATAAGTAAAATATTATATTCATATTCACAGATACTTTCTTAAAGAACAATATAAAATTAATAAATTGCTATTAGCCACAAATGTCATTGTCAATAGTCTTGCGTGCGTAAAAGTTACATTACGATACGCAAATGCGTTTTATAATGAAGGTTTTTATAAGTGCAAAATATAAAAATAAAATTTATGGTACTAACCCTTACTGTGTGAAAGTTCATCTTATTCAGAACAATAAACAACTAAAAGGTTGTATTAACTTTCACTGTTTATTCTATAAATACTTTAATTGCAATGACAGCCGTTTCGCTAACCGAACGAGCTTACGACCGGTCCGAACTCAAAACACGTTGATGATTATTCTAGAAGAGTAAACCAAAACATAATTTGATTACTAAGCATGTATGAAATGTTCGGATCAAAACAAACCTATCAATTATCACAGAATGTAATAATGAATCATGTATGTGCATTTGCGTTTGTTAATTCGAAGATTTTTACCTTTTCCTTTCCAATTCTGCCTACCATTTACATACGTAATAGTAATTATGCGCCAAGGGAGAAAAGTGAGTTATTTTCGAGGACGTGAAGAGACCACGGTAATTATTATGTCTTACCATATTGCTACAAAAATATGAAAGAGGAAAGACATATAAAGAGTGTTCAAAATCAGTGTCCAAGGACCAAATATCTTTCTCAAATTTATCAAAATAAACCATTTTTACATACCGAGGAGCAAAATGTACTGTGTATGTAAATCTATCAGACACCATTTTTTCAAATAATTAAACCATTTTTGTTTTGCCTTATGTTGTATTATTGCTACAAACTTCAAAATATATTTTTTTACTGTGACAAATAATCACTCACATTTTGTCATATTGATAATAACATTTTATCCCTATAACTCAAGTTCTGCCTGACCCGCCAATATCAACGTGTTGTTTGGACCGGGTTTATATAGTTTACATGCAAATAGTTACACAAAACGTGGGTATTCCGACCCAAGGCAATGTTTACCTAACTAGATATCGCGAGGGACTTTTGATCGTGGGTCTATTGAAGCCGACCGGGGCCCAACTGGTTTGGATACGAGACAATACACTTTTCTACCGTGGCTCATATAGCACTTTTTTCACTACTAGCATTATATTTTTTTAAATATTAGTTTTTAAAACCAATAAAAAGTTTGGACGGGTTCCAGTCACTCCCGTTTCACAGACAAGGCAACAATAACATATCCAATAATTTTTATTTTGATTTGATAAGTATTGTGTTGTGAAACTCGCTTTGAAAATGCAGATAAGACAATTGATTTTGGATAGGTACGTGGATATGCTCGTGGATATGACTATTAAATAAGTAAAGAAAAATATTTTTTCTATCTTGGTTAATAATAACCAACTTTACTACCTCAACAAAAGTCTATAAAGTTAGGTTCAGAGGCTAGTAGTGAAAAAATATATTAAAACTGTCCTTGTTTTTACTAATATTCGACAACTGTGACTGTGTGAGAACTGACCAAATGCTTTATTTTTATTTTCTTTTAAATTCTAAATAGCATCAAACTAATAATTAATTTTTCTTGTTTTATTTTAATTTATTAATTATTTTTAGAAGGAATTTTACAGCATATACAAAATATTCCATAATTAAAATGTAATAAAATATTTGCACTTACGTTGTCCTGGAGGAATCGATGGTAAAGCATCTGTCCGTGGTGTTGTGCAGTTCACTCCTGATCCTTTTCTAGTTGCGTTTGTTATTAATGTCTTATCGAGAGCTGTGAAGGCACACAAGAAGTGTCCTTGTAGTGTTGGCAAATTATCGATTACCAAATCCAACTAAAAACAATAATAATAAAATGTTACAATAAAGTTTTAAAGGTACAGTTTACAAATTGGATTGATTGCATTTTGGGGATTTTCATCATTATTTTCCATCTTTTTTGTGCTTTCTTGTAATTTCTCTTTATTGATGGAAGTCTAAGGAGACAGAAACACGTGTCTGGGGCTGCATTAGCGGGATAAACTCAATTTATAGTTATAATATATATATTTATATATATATACACACAAGAGCTAATAGACAACAACCAGATAAGTCGTACTGTGCAAAACACCTACTTAAATACCCATACTCACTCACACACACCAATGACATTTAAATACTACACATTTTTGATAAGAAAACAAAATGTAGGTTTCCTTGAAGAACTCGACATAAATAGCCATCTAGCAGATCAAAAATTTAAAATTAAGAACAGTAAACAACTAAACGCGTTTAGTTGTTTACTGTTCTTAATAAGATGGACTTTCACATAGTAAGGGTTAGTACAATAAATTTAAAATTGTTAATGCACAAATAAATAAATCTTCTCTGTTAAACTGTTTAGTTTGATTAATTTTTTTTCCTTTTTTTTTTAAGTACTAGTATTGATGAACCTTTATTGTTTTACAATTCATTTTTCACTTCTCTGTCAGTCGGTGGTAACTGTCTAACCTGGTAATATTTACCATGTGTAGCTTTGGTTGTTTAGGTTTTCTTATTGCGTCGCTTTAAAATTTAAAAGAAGAAGAGTGTGAACGTAACCAAACTTAGTTACGCATTTTAGTGACACGTGGTAAAGGTAGTACTAACATTTCCCAATTTTTAATATGTTAACTATATCATTTTAAAACGTAAACAATTTTAAATTTTATTTCAATGTTTTTGTGATATTTTATATTGGCTTGATTGACTGTTGCCTTCTTGATGTAATCAAATCGTTCTTCACTTTCTCCGATTAACATCTAGACTTATAACCTCGATTAGAGTACCTAAGTTTTGCGAAAGCTTGGTTTATTGAAAAGAGTACTGATTCAATAATTTATTCACGCCCTTTTCGTTGCATTCCCAACCAATTTAGAAGTTTATATCTAACGGATCAGCAATGATCACAAAGGTTTTTATCTTGTCTATATATTAATATGATTTGAAATGTGTATCATTTTATTTTATGATTTAAGAAAATGAAATTGAGACATTATCAATTTAACTTTTACCTCGGCTAGCTGAAAATAGTTTTTATTTTAAAATTGAATTTTTCTATCTGTATTAATAAAAATAATTTATTTATTTCCAATTTGAAATGTCTACATATTTAGGCAACCTAATCCTAAACTTATTTAATGCTAACTAATTGAACATCTACTGAACTTGGGTACTCAATCAGCAAACAATACTTTTTCTTTTATACCCATTTTTACTCACAGTTTGAATTTAAAAACTCAAATTCTTACTTATTAATAACAATTAATTTTTTATTATTATTTCTATTAAATTTCTTTTTAACTTTTCTGGGCAATTTTAAAAAACAATCTTTCACTGCTGCTTTCTTAAAATCTTCCTTTTTAACAATCACAACAAACAACCTTTTTTTTTCGTTTCCTGGCAACATCCACTTCACTTTTTTTTACCAAACTACTTTAACCTATTACAAAAATTATATACATTACAATCATTACATCATTTCTTAATCTAAATTTTATCTGTTAACTTGACATTTTAATGTTTGATTAAAATTTTGACGTTTAAAAAAATAAATAAAATACAGTATGCGCAAAACAAACGACACTGAAAAACTAAAGCATCATTAAAAATGAAACATTAAAAACAACATTTCAAATAATGCGAATTTTAAGTTTTGCTTCTATACAAAATGTGTTCAAAGTGCTCGCCATTCATTCCAAGCAGTATTCATAACCCTTAACAAGATTGCTTATAGTCCAGGAGGAATCGGCGCATGAGTACCGAAAACTATTCCACCTGAATTTTTTTATGTGATCCTTTTCAAATTGCCCTCCTAATGATATAAATGCATGTTGCCATGGCGCAACCCGCTGCCATATTGTTTAAACCAAAATTGTTTAAACAATTACAAGGAATTGTTATTTTTCAACCGGACACATTTTTTTTTATATTCTTTATTGAAATGCCAATAAAAAAGGTCCTATGACTTTTCACGATAAAGTTAATATTTTCAAAGATATGAATTTTTTAAGGTTCGAAAAATCTCAAATTTGGGTACTTTCGACCTATGAAAAATATATTAAAAAAAAACAGATAATGAGAAAGTAATAAATGTTTTTAATTCTCTATACAATAGTTAATAATATTGCTAATAGAGATTTAAAAAAATTTCATTGTTTATATCTTTTTTTAATTGTTAATTTGGCGCGCTCACAAGTATGCATCGCTTACTTTTAAGTATCGTTGTCTCTCTCAGACTCATGCGTTGCGTCGGCCTCTCTGTGTCTTGAATCATTATTTATCATTTATCTTTAAAACTATCAACTTTATGAAAATTGTTAAAGAAAGCAATGTTATTAGATAATAATTAAATTGTCTACAATTTGTTTTTAATAAATTTTTTTCTGAAATCAATTTTTCAAAAGTTCTTTAAGCATAAATCAACATGTCATTAAAATTACTTTTTTATCAGATTATATTACTTTTTGCTATTAAACATTATTATTTATACAAAGAGTAACCTTGAAAGAATAAAAAATAAAAGAAAGAATTTTTTTCTTACTCAGACACACTCATACACACACTATGATACATATACATAAAATTATTTGTATTCAATTTATTTGAATGTTTTTTCTAAATACCCAATATATTTTTATTATTTACTATAAATAATTGTGATTTCAAAAAATGTTCAAATACCATTATATCTTATTATTGTTGATATAAATGCAAAAATTACTATGATAATAACAAAAAAGTAATATAAACTGATAAAAGTAATTTTAATGACATAATATGCTTAACTTTTGAAAAATTGATTTAAGAAAAAAATTTATTAAAAACAAATTGTAGGCAATTTAATTATTATCTAATAACATTGCTTTCTTTAACAATTTTGATAAAGTTGATAGTTTTTAAGATAAATGATAATGATTCAAGACACAGAAAGGCCGACGCACCGCATGAGTCAGAGAGAGACAACGGTACTTAAAAGTAAGCGATGCATACTTGTGAGCGCGCCAAATTAACAATTAAAAAAAAGATATAAACAATGAAATTTTTTTTAAATCTCTATTAACAATATTATTAACTATTGTATAGAGAATTAAAAAACATTTATTACTTTCACTTTATCTTTTTTTTTAATATATTTTTCATGGGTCGAAAGTACCCAAATTTGAGATTTTTCGAATTTTAAAAAATTCATATCTTTAAAAATATTAACTTTATCGTGAAAAGTGTGAAAAGTCATAGGACCTTTTATATTGGCATTTCAATAAAGAATATAAAAAAAATTTGTCCGTTTGAAAAATAACAATTCCTTGTAATTGTTTAAACAATTTCGGTTTAAACAATATGGCACCGGGTTGCGCCATGGCAACATGCATTTATATCATTAGGAGGACAATTTGAAGAGGATCACATAAAAAAATTAAGGTGGAATAGTTTTCGGTACTCATGCGCCGATTCCTCCTGGACTATTAGGATGTTATTAAAATTAGGCGGCTGCATTCTTCTGAAAAAGGTAAAAATTTTTTCAGGGAGTTCATCAATAGTTGCCGGTGGGTTTTTTTGTAAAAACGGCTTGTTTCAGCATACCCTATACGTAAGCGTGAGAGTTGTTAGATCAGGTGAATGAGAAGGGTAAGGAAAATTCGTGTTACGGGAAATTACGCTCTCGAATTAGATCTAAGGTTGCTGTCGTAGTATGACAAGTAGCCCCATCCTGTCAGAACCATTGGGTATTCTGTATGTTTCTGGTACGACAGAATTGTCCGAGATAAATAAAAAATTGTGTCAACATTTGTTCTCCATATCACACTTGATTTAGTGTTGTCTTCTACGCTCGTCTTCCACGAAGTAAGGAACCAATAATTCATTACCTGACACTCCGCACCAAATCGTTATAGGGTCACTATGAAGAGGTTTCTCTATGATAAAGTCTGGTCGTTCAAAACCAAGAAAAATATTTGTCTGTCGTTTGATAAATCCATTCAGATGGATGTGACATTCGTCTGTCAGAATATTCTAAAAAAACTGACAAAAAGCAAAAAAGTTCACCTATTATGGGTTCCAGGTCACCATTGATTGGATTGTAGGTAACGAAAAGGCGAAAAGATGTGCAGAGCAACGCGCAAATGAAGTCAAGATTATCTGTTTCTCAGAAAGCCACAAAAAGTAATGAAAGTAGATAGAAGTTTGCAGACAGGCGAAGAAAATGCTCAATGTTTCATCTAGATCCATTGTAGCGAAGGTTCTCTGACTATGCAGGAAAAACTTTCTAGATGTGACGGGATTCTTTACAGGTAACTGTTTAGCAAACATCTGCGCAGATTGGGACTTATCTGCGTAGGAAATGTAAGAGACAACAGGACATCGCATTATTTACTGCCTTATCTGAAAAGCAAGAGGGCGATCACTCCAGGCATAACAGATGGTCATTGGGAGATGGAACAGCGAAATATTGTCAAGGGAATTCTAGAGTTTGTAAAACTAGGACTAGAGACAGATGAACGCGTAATGATGAGGAGTACAATAAGCTCCTAGAGTTGAGTTAACACCCATGTTTACCTGGACCTTTGTTAAAAAAAGGAATTTCTATAATATATTCTTTGTGGGATTTAAGTCGAAGAATTGTGCTGGCCATGACACTAGATCGATTCCCTCATTGGTGAGCTAATCTGTGATTAGGCGTGCAAAATGGGGACGTGCATTATCATGCATGGAATGAAAATTTGACCGAAAGAGCCAGCATATGGATGCACAATAGGTTATAGAATAGATTATAAGTACTGCTAAGCTATAAGAAAGTGGTCTAAAAAAAACTATGTCTGTTCCGATAATTCTTTCTATGTACGTGAGAACTTCCTGAACATGTCTAGACGTTCCACATTTCCAGATCTTCTCCACAGAATTTGGATCATATAAAAATGTTGATTCGTCGTTAAATAAAACTGTAGTAATCAGTGATTACTCTACAATCTTGCAGCTCGATTGCCTCTAGAAAGAGATCATCTAATAGCGTTTTCCATTCGTCGCACTGGGGCAGAACTCGCGCCAGTTTTGTGTTCCACTCGTCGACCTTTTTTCATTTTTTTGTGTTCCATTCATGTGTCACTCAAAATCCGAGCGAGCTAAGGGCGAACCGAGGGCAATAATTTGGCACTAGCTATTTGATCAAGGGTTACGGTAGTGCAAAACCTTAGACTATTAATTTTTAATATTAGTGTTTAATAGTCCAAGTGCAAAACAATAATGGCAGATAGTGAGTTTCGTAATCATTTGCAAAGTCGAGGAAGAAAATTTCATTGTTAATTTTCATTTTCAATAAATACATTATTATAAATATATTTACAACCCTAGATAAATAATTAATGTTTGCAACCATATGGCAAACCATACCTAGTTAAATAAAATCTACACTCTACAAAACAAAAAATTCAAATCTTTTATTATTGTTATCAAATGTCAATAAAAACAAACAGTCCGGTCCGGGTCAAATCAATTTTCGTGTTCCATTGGTTTTGCCCTAGATCATGCATCTGACAGCACTGGCCTTGAATTCTCTAAAAACCCAGTGCTGCCCGAGTGCGACGAATGGAAAACGCTTAAGTGATTTGGGATGGGAATCGTGTGTGCCCGCTACAAGTCGATAACCAATTAGAGACGTAGTTGTTTGTAGGTTGTTTTCTTACAGTTACGGTTGTAATATATCCAATACTTGATGTTGTTCAGTTGTACTACCAGTTTTACGAAAACGCCACCAGGGTAAAAAATTGAATCATTAATTATTAAATAATGGCCTATTTTACCAAATTATCCCCAAATAATGACGACATTTGGGGAGGAAGGGGGTAATAACTCTTATGACTTAAATCAGTCCTCGTGTTAAGGTTTTAAACAAATGAGAAACAAATATTATTAAATATAAATTTGTTGAAAACTATAACCAATTTATTTTTTTTATTACATTTTATCATAAGTTGTTTATTAATTTAATGACGTTATTTTGTTTTATAAATAATTTGACTTAATTTTTTTTTAATTCCAAATTAAAGTTAAAATAGTTTTTTATGTTATATTTACCAATTTTGTAACAACAATTTAGTTTATACTCACACTTTTTCCTTGAAAATGAAATAAATATATTTGGAAAGCTTGGAAAACCTTGGAAAACAAGTAAAAGAGTTTTCTTAAAAACATTGACGTTTACCCCAAAAATTCTGATATATATACGAGGGTTGTCTGAAAAGTTTCCGACCTCAACATGAAGATGGCAGCACTCGTAAACAAAAGTTGGGGAATATGTTTGCGCATGCTTTGAAAGGTACCCACTAAAATTTCAGCCATTTTGGACGCGCAGTTGTTGTTTGACAATCATTTGAGTGAGTCGATGTGAGTGTTTTTATAAAAATGGAAAAAATCGAGTATCGAGCTGTCATTAGATATTTGTTTTTGAAAGGCAATACGCCTACGCAAATCAAAGACGAGTTGGACGCTGTGTACGGAGACTCTGCACCATCATTTACCACCGTAAAATTTTGGGCTGCTGAATTTAAACTTGGCCGTACCAGCTTGGGTGACGATGAACGTTCGGGACGTCCAAAACTGCAACCACTGACGATAATATCGCTGAAGTTCACCAAATGGTGCTAGACAATCGTCGAATTAAAATTAGAGAGATAGCAGAGGCTATAAATATGTTCAAAGAACGTGTTTGTCACATATTGAATCAAGATTTAGGCATGAGAAAGCTGTCCGCGCGTTGGGTGCCGCGTTTGCTCAGTTGGCGCAGTTCAGGCGCAATAAATCAGAGTTTTGGCGCCGATTAATTACTGTGGATGAAACTTGGATACACCATTATACTCCAGAAACAAAAACAAAAATAAAAATTAAATTGAAGAAAAAGCTAACGTATGTGAAACATTTCAAGAAACAGTCTACTTTTATAATTATTGGCTCTACACACAATTTTAGTATTATCATAATCAAACTGATGACCTATGTATTGGCTATGTTTCACAATCGCACAGCGGTTTTTGTGTGTTTGCAATCACTTTTATGTTGCTTTATTCTTTGGCCACTGGGATGTTTGTCCAATGTAGCAGCTATCACATTCGCAACATGGTATTTTGTAGATAATGTTGTTCATTAATTGATTTGGTGTCCTATCCTTAATTTTTGTAAACAGTTGTGAGGTGTTGATAAAATTATATTTGGCTATTTTAATATCTGAAAACTGTTTTATGTGCGACATGACAGAATGAGTTAGACTGTTTATAAATGGAAGTTTTTTATATACTGGAGGTGTCGCGCCACTGTCAATGGCTCCATCAAAAAAGTTATTTCCATTCAGTAAAGTTTTAACCAACTGTCGTGGAAAACTATTGTTAATAATTATAAAAGTAGACTGTTTCTTGACTCAATAAATTATAAAACTGACACTGAAAAACTCAGCAATATATATTGTAATATTCTAAACTTTTAATTTAATATTCAAGTATTTTGACTATTGCTACGTACTAAACACCCGGTAAACAGTCTTTCTTTTTACAAAACAAATTATAATAAATACAAAATAAATAATAAATATCTACCAATTAATGCAGTATCATTAGATGTTTTTGAAAATATTTCTCTTTTATGTTATACCTAGTTGCCCTGTACCATTTGTAATTGAGATATTAGAGTTTTGTATATTTTAATTTATATTTTAATCTAGTAACTTATTGATATTTTATTTCATGTTCGAGAATCTATTTACATTTAGACGAATATCTGTAAGTACTACAAAGTGGTAAAAACAAAATTATTTGTCTATCATGTTCCTTTCAGCTTCTCCTGATGAAGCTCATGATACATTAGCGAAATATTGAGAAAATAGATAAAATAAATATTAAGTAATTTCAAATTAGTTTTTACTGATTATAGATTATATATATATAATTATAATACATAACGTATACGGCTAAAAAAACTCAAATGCACACCTATACAAGGTTTTAAACAAAATAACAAGTACGAAAAATGCCTTTTATTGTTTAGAAATAAAACAAATTATATTGAAATCAATAGCTTACCGTTCTTGCAGTTGTTCTTTGTAACTGATTAGGAATCACTGATGTTATAGTTGTACATCTTCCACTTTTATAACTAATCCAATATAGAGGATCTTTGGCAGCATCTTGACAATCGGAACGTAAGCTGCATCTAAAAATTTTGAAAGTTTATAATATTAGCATCTCAAAATTATATTTTTTCTCAGAGTAATAATAATCAAAATAATAATCCCGCACGAGGTAGTTTTTCTGTCTGGGGAGGGACGCCCCCACGGGTCCGAGTTACCTTGGCTACCCAGGAGAAAATGGTAATACCTGGCAGTAGGTATAAAATGCAAATATAACGATGCCGACTTTTAAAACTATACTAAGTGACATAAAAATCCGAACAACCAGTTTAAATGATTGTATTTTAATAAAATTTGATGAATTTATTTATTTTACTGAAATAAACAATGATAAAATTTTCAGCCTTATCAGTTAAAGATTCCAGTTTTTATACTGTTTTTTTTTAAATCCACTAATAATCCAAAAATGAATAGCCGTAGTAAAGATTCAAATTTTGAGGATTTTGGTTCTTGACATTCTTTACGATTGGTTACGATGCCTAGGGTACGGAGACCTGTACGATTTCGTCAACTTAGTGAGTTTGATAGGGGTCGTATAGTGGGACTTCGGGAAGCTGGATTTTCTTTTCGGGAAATTAGAGTGCAAAGAAGTGTAGACACCGTGGTTAGGTGTTGTCAGGCATGGCTTCCAGAAGGCCGACGTGTTTACCGACGAATAAGACGTTTTGGTCTGTTTTCATAAAGCGATACGATTATAATCTGTTTTATATAAAAAAAAGAAACAAAACAAATTAAAAAATTAAATTAATCGATTCTCAACATCTATCAGGTAGAAACCAATTGGTTGGTGTTAACCAAATTAGTAAACCTTCACTGAAACTGAAAAGGATTATTAAAATATATATATATATATATATATATATATTATTTTCTACTGATAATGCTTTGGTAAGTGAATCTGTCACTAATAACACGTGGATTTTAGATTCTGGCTGCACTAGTCATATGAGTAATAGAAAAGATTGGTTTGTAAATTATTCAGATAGTCATAATTATAAAATGTGGCTAATAATTTTATATACAGTGAGGGTGAAGTTACTTTGAATAATGATTCTAAAACTATTAGTAATGCCTTACATGTACTAAATCTTGTATCAAATTTGTTATATGTAAGTAAACTGACACAAAAGGGTTACTTACATTCTAATATTTGATGACAAACAGTGTCAAATTTATAACAAATCGAATGTAAATATAATTGGTTCTTGTTCTTTTGTTCCAAAACAAAGTAATGGGGTTTATAAGGTAGTTTTTTAGAATAAAATAGATAGCCTAAATCTAGTAGAATCAAATAATTCATATCAAAATAGTAGTTATTTAATTTAAAATGATTCATTAAATATTTAGCCTCAACGATTGGGTCATCTCAGTTTAAAAGGTATGCTCATGCTTCGTAATTCACTTGCTAATGGAATTAATTTTAGAAATGTGTATTTCTTGTATGGAAGATAAGCAAAAGAATGTTGTTTTTCCTAAAGGACAGTCTAGAAAAAGTAAGAATAAACTAGAATTAATTCATTCAGATTTATGTGGGCCAATGCCTATAGAAAGTATGGGAGGTTCTCATTATTTTATAACTTTTACAGATGATTGTTCACGGAAGTCTTTTGTATAGTTCCTTAAATATAAAATAATGCTAAATCTATTTTAGATACTTTCATTGAATTTAAGACATTATTTATACAACGCAGCAGAATGGAGTGTCTGAACAACTTAATAGGACCATAATGGAAAAAGCAAGGGCTATGATGCAAAATGCTGGTTTGAGTAAACAAAATAAGTCATACGGCTGCACTTCAAGATGCAACTTGAAGCAACAAAACTCTTCAAAATAATAATGAAGAGA
Organism: Ophraella communa; assembly: GCA_035357415.1. Lineage (NCBI taxonomy): Eukaryota > Metazoa > Arthropoda > Insecta > Coleoptera > Chrysomelidae > Ophraella > Ophraella communa. The sequence goes on along the minus strand of CM068980.1, from coordinate 33,069,886 downwards.
TTGAAATTGGTAGTTTAAACGACAATCGGGGGCAGGCCTGTACGTAGTAAAGGTTTGCCGGTTCGTTTTGATAGTTATGAACTTAATTATTTTGCTGTATTACCTTTATCAATGAAAAATAAACCTTAAAATTACCAGAGTGCAATTCTTTCAGAACAAAGGGAGCATTGGCTTAAGGCTATAAACGATGAATGTAACTCACTTTTATCACATAAAGTGTAGGAATTAGTAGACCGATCAAAAAATGAAAACACTGTTAAATGTAAGTACATGGTAAAATGCTAATGGTAATTTAAAAAATTGCAAGAGGTTTCAAACAAAGGTATGGCATAGATTATGCGGAGACTTTTTTATCAGTAGTCAGATATTCCCCTCTTCGTACATTATTTTTTGCTCTAGGTGTTGAATTTGATATGAACATTGATGTAAGTACAGCATTTTTAAGTGGCGATTTAACGGAAACCATTTATATGGAGCAGCGAGAAGGATTTTAATACCGGAAGAAATAAAGTATGCTTATTAAAAAAGGGTATTTATGGATTGAAACAAGCAAGCAGAGCTTGGAATCGACAAGTGCATAACGTTTTAATAAAAAATAGTTATCGACAATTAAAGTCAGAAAAATGTGTCTAAATAAAAGACTATAAGAAGACTATAAGAAGACCAGATATAGCGTATACTTGTAGTAAATTAAGTGAATATAATACTGGTTTTAGTAATACTCATTGGTTAGTTACAAAAAGAGTGTTAAGATATTTAAAAGGTATAGATTATGGACTTGTAGTTACTAAAGGGTATAAAAGTAATAGTATTGATATTAATAATATTTCTGATGCTGACTGGGCTAATGATACTTGTGATAGAAAATCATATTCGGGACTTATAGTTATATTAGGTGAATCAGTAATAGACTGGGAATCTCGATAACAACATACAGTGTCATGCTCAAGTACAGAACCTGAATATTATAGTTTAAGTAATGCTGTAAAACAGGCTAGGTTTATTCGAATTTTTTAATCTGAGTTAAGTTTAGTTAATTTACAAGAACCAATTACGATTTATAACGATAATCAGAGAACCCTGAAAATTATTGAAAGTCAAATATACAGTATGACGCAAATGTATGGAATAAATTCATTATTTTAGAAACAGACGACTTTTAAAAAAAATCTTAAAACACGTCAATTTTAATTTTTGAATGGCCATCAACTGCTGTAGATGTGTTGGACATTACGTTATTAGTGATGGCGTAATGACGTCATCGACGATTTTTGAAATACAAACCAAGGTCACGTGACAGCTCATTTGAAAGGTCTCCTTATCGCCTTTGCAACAATGTAATCATTTAAATATTTATTTCTACAGGGTTAACCAAAACCGTTGGTTTATTAATACACTATTACATCGGACAAGTGTAGACGGTGTCAACAAACGTCGGAAACCATACAACACATAACATCGGGAAGTTCAACGATAGCCAACACGGATTATTTATGCAGGCACAACCAGCTGTGTAAATTATTCATCAGAAACTGGCCAATAAACACGGACTGCTGAATACCTACACATCATATTACAAATACAATCCACAGGCAGTGCTCAAGAATGCATTTTAAGATCATTATCACCGATAGACAGGGGACGAATAATCGACCCGATATAACAATATTTTGGCCAAATATAATGAAAAAATAGCAAAGTACATCGATCTTGTGGCAAAAAGTAGAGTTGGTACCGATGATCGTCTCTTCAACTTGACATCCCCAGAAGTCTTGAAGACAGTCTTAAGAAACTCAGTCTTCATAAAAACACTTTTATTGATTTACACAAAGCAGCAATTTTAAATACATGTCACAATGTTTTTAGAAAAACAATATAGGCTATACAGCAATTAATATAACTAATAGTTGGCTATAGGATGAATGCATTTAAAAATTTAAATTAAAATTAAAAAAACATTTCTTTTTTCTACAGTGAGAATTAAGAAAAGAGTCACTTTGTACTCAGTAGGGTACTCACCTAACACATTTATAATGATTATAATTCTTGAACATATACTATTTATCATAAAAAATGGTACAGCCAGAAGCAATAGTTATTTAATTGAAATTCAGCATAAATGTTCATTTAGTGCCTCTGTATAATTGTTGAAAATTTCAAGCAGAAAAAATTTATTTTGGGTGCTTTTACATTATTCCAATTCTTGTTTAAATTTCATTTGAGCTGTTTAAAAATGTCCAGAGACATGATATCATATTTTAATAGGTCTAGAGTAATTGCTTTGTTACAACAGGGCTTTGGTCAAAGTGATATTGCGAATATTGTTGGTGTTACTAAGGAATATCCACATTAAGATGGCCATCAAATTCCCCTGACATGAACGTCATTGAACATGCCTGGGACATTCTTAAAACACGCATTAAGAAGCGAAACCCTCCCCCAATTACTCTACCAGAACTGAAAGATGCTGCTCGTGAAGAATGGAAGAGAATTCCGCAAGCCCAGCTCGACCATTTAATCGATAGCATGCCACATCGCCTACAGTCGTGCATATAGGCCCATGGAGGAAATACTGATTATTAATTTTATTTAAAAACCTTTTTTTGCTTATTACTTTATTTTAAAAAATTTGTAATACATTGTACATTTTTCACCTCAAAAGAATAAATCATTTTTTTTGTATGTTTATCTGACTTCGAGATTTATTTAGTATTGGTTAGAGTTGTAGCAAAATGATGTTTACTTATATCAAAACAAATATTTATAAAAATTAATAAAAAGATGAAATATTCCATTATTCCAAACTTTTGGACATATGTGCATCGGCGTGATAAACCGTTACTGAATAATAAATACAAATAGGAGACATTTTTTTGAGATTTTCGATATCAACCTTCTTTCATAACTTCCCGTATCTCCCGACCTATCCCCTATAGACCATGATAGGCACATAAGTGGCACTTGAATGCTATACCTCAAAAGGACCTAGACTCATTTTTTACCATGCCAAGTTTGAAATGATTATAATTTGTAATATTACATTGGATAAACATGTATGCTTAATTTCAACAAAATAACTTTATTGCTTCTGGGTGTACCAATTTTTATAATAAATAGTATATTAATCAATTGTGTTTCCCATTTACCATTTTACTATTAGATTATGCAGTATGGAATATTAGAAAAACATGTATTTAAATAAATAAGCAAAAAATGGGTTTTCAAATGTTATGCACTATTACATCAGATAGTTAAATTTATGTGCAGGTGTAATGTAATTTTAGTGTAATTTGTTCGATAATAATGACATAATGTTCTGTAAAATTGTTCGTATATCAGAATAAAAACTCACTTATTTTCCAAGGAACACCAGCCGCAGTATGGATCTTTTACTCCTAAACATTCTAAACAGTTTCGATACACAGTGCATTCTTGAACTTTGACTTTTGATACCTACAAAGAAATAGTCTTTTGTAAAATATGTTAAGCTATAAAATACAATTTTAATACATACAAATCATTAAAGGTGCTTAGCGATTGATGTGAAGTGATTTATATAAAAAGCATGAAAACTCATTATAATAATAGAGACTTAGGTCTTAAAATATAGGCATTTGTATAGAAAAATACAATAATGTCGAGTCGATGAACTAATCGATTTTTTTTCATAAACAATCAAAATTGGTTTGACGCTTTGACCATATTATGCCAAAAAGCACCAAAGTGAAAATGCTAACAGAAGAAGGCTAAAGGTTATTTTCTCGGTCTATTTAACTGAACAAACACCTCCACAGAATGTTCAAAGACTCGTGAGGTAGTGCATGAGGTGGAGCTAGGCTCAAACAGTAAGAGAAAGCACATTTTTTATTTAGGATATTTGTCGTCGAATACTAAAAATATTAACAAAGGTATCAAACCCGCCCTTATGAACGTAATTAGGAGACAGGAGAGCATGTCTCCGATGAGGCATCAATATCGGATCATTTACCTATAAGATACAACTTGATCATATTGGAGCCAGTAAGGCTAAGTAAAAGACTCTTAAAACGAGTAATTGGGATGTTTACAGCAGATTGAAGGAATAATATAATTCTCACTTGACAATGAAGAGGATATCCTCGCAGAGACTTCAAAATTTCATAATTAAGGCAAAAAACTTGCCTTAATTATTGATATGAAGATATCAATTGATATGAAGAACTAGACAAACACAGAAGAAGAGTTATGTAGCCATTACTATTTAAATAAAAAGGCGCCAACTAGTTAATATAGCCCTCTGTATTACAAATAGAGATGAAATTATGTTAATGTTTGCGTGTTACTTGCTGCATATTTTTGAATGAGTAGATGGGTACAAGTAAAATATAGCTATAAATGGCATCAATTGCTTCGTTATAGTATCATTGCCGCACATACACAGAACTGAAATCGCAGCGCTGCAACAGCGAGAAATACAAGAGACACGCTCTGGGCATATTTTTAGAACTTGCGAAAACAAGCTTTCACTACAAAACGATAACAGTAAATTAGAGAGAAATGGGACGACACAGAAGGCTGTACACTTTCAAATGAGTTACTTAGCTATCTAAATGACTACACAGCCAAACGACTCCTGGAAATGGTCAGAAAACAACTCAGACTGACAAAGAGGATCCTAACCGGTCACGAAAGCACCTATACACGATGAAATTAAGTAACACACCTCTATGTAGAAGATGTGAACAAGAAGTGGAAGCAGTCGAGCATATCCTGCCCGTGTTACTGGTCGGCTCTCTCAAATAAACGGAAATCCTACCTTAACGAGTACTGGCCAACACTAGCCAACATAAGAGAGACTCCATGAAAGAACGTCGTAGACTATTGCAAATCAGTAGGCTGAAAGACAAACTAAAGGGGCAGGCTCAGGAAGGAAAATACACATAATGATGTCTAAGAACCAATAAACCTTTAGGGTTTCCCCTCCTTAATTTACAGATACAGATTATTGTAAATAGTTTCATTTTTGTTGAATACAGTTTTAAACTAGTCTCATAAAATAAAAGTATTACTTTATTGAGATAACAGACATTAGTTTATTAATTTAATCCAATTGATTTACCAAAGTCCCAATTGGCCATAGTTTATCTTAATGCTCAAATAAAAGATTAAATTGATATAGCAGAATACAGAATTTAAAATTATCTAAGCAAGTGGAGTGGTCGAAAAGGTGCACAGAGTGGCTATCTAGATCTTTAGTATTAACACATAAAGAGCAACAGCTATTTGAAATAGACTTTAATATTATTATGTTGATGGTAGTTACTTATTGTTAACATTTGTAACTCTTATTTGTAACTTTAAAGAATTTAATAGAATTCGTAAGTGTACCATAAGTTTAAAGATAAGACACTTTAAATAAAGATTGGATACCAAAGGAAAGGGATTTACTAGACCTTTAAATGAGGTATCGCTTAATACCTAACACAAATTGAAACACATTAAGGGATACGACTAGTAGAGAAGTGGTGTCCGAAGTTTATGACAGCCTAAAAATTATCTCATAAGAATACCTCAACAAGAAGAGAAACTCACAGCATCTGTCAATATCTTGTTATTGTTATTTGCACATGTATGAAGTCGCCATTTTCTAGTTGTCATTTGTCAGAACTGTCATGCTTACAGAACACAAAAAGTATTTTATATTCTCTGATCGTGCTTCTATTAACTTTGGAGATTGTATTAAAATGTAGAGGGTTCTCATTATATATTTTACCCCCACTTATTTTCCTTAATTTCAGGACTACAAAAAAAAGTTTCAAATAAAAGTTGTATTATTTTATCTGTACCGATCAAAAATGTAGCAACAGACCGAATTTTGTATAAAGGGAGTGCCCAATAAAATGCATCTTCAGTATTTTTTAATAGTTTTGATTACAAATATGGTATGGTAAGATAAGAAACAAATTCACATATAGTTCAAAAACAAATTATATATTTAGAAAGTCAACAAAATTAATGACTTAAGATAAAATACTACATTTAAGATTACAATAGATGCTCAAAGTGCCCTACATTGTTATCAATGCACAAGTAATATCTTCGTCTCAAATTTTCTAATGCGTCAGATATTGTGTTATTATGACCATTTAAATTTTCAATTTCCGCGCGAACTTTTGGCGTGATAGTAGTAATATTTGTATTTGAATCAAAATACACTTTTTCTTTTAAAAATCCCCATAAAAAGCTATCACATTAAGTCGGGACTATTTGGCGGCCATTTCATGGTACCCTTATTGCCGATCCACACATTAAATTGATTATTTAAATGTTCTTGAACGGCTACGATATTATGTGAGGGTGCCCCATCTTATTGCCATATCATACGATTTAATTAATTTTGTGTATAATTTTGATTTAATAACGCATCCACTTCTGTCCAAATATGATTCCCCAGTTAATTTATAATCATAAAACATTGGTCTAACTATTTTGTTTTGAAATATTCCGCACCACACATTTATTGATTTTCTTCCTTATTTGCTTAATTTTTCTTTTTCTATTATTTTTCTGTTCCCACGAATAATGACTTTCTAAATATATAAGTTATTTTTGAACTATATGTGATTTTGTTTTTTATCTTATAGTAGTACCATATGCTATTATAGAACAAAACTAATGCTACACCATGTTATATATTTGTAATCAGGAAAAGCAGGGCTACTCAAAACTATAAAAACTCCCTTTATACAAAATTCGACCTGTTGCTACGTTTTTGGTCGGTACACATAAAATAATACAACTTTTATTTGAAACTTTTTTTGTATTCCCGAAATTAAGGAAAATAAGTCAGGATCAAAATATAATGAGAAACCCTGTACTAATAATAAAAATATTGTAAGGTGTTCATGAATAATTGGTCTTAAAAATAATAAAATCATTGTTAAGATTTCAATATCCACATACTGTGAACTATTTTTCTCCATGAAACTATTAATAACGTTTATTGACAGAAATTTATATTTCTCTCAGTTGACCTACTAAGTTATCTATTAGTCAAGGTCATACATTTTTGCCACACGAACATCAAAGGATCTTCATCGGCTTTTGCTTCTTAATTAGGGTATTCTTTGGTATTTTCCTCGAGTTAGGAGTTGACGTGTGTAGGCACATCTTTTTAATATATCGTATTTTTAAAATAACAAGAATTGGTTCTCTTTAAATAAAAACACAATATAATAAAAGCACCTATGTAACCCACGTATTCTGCAATGGATGTACATAGCAATAGTGAGACCACTAATCACGTAAGGAACAGTAGCTTGGGGCACAAGAGCTAATCTGAATACGACAAGGAATAAGCTTTCGAAGATTCAGAGTAGCCTGTGCATGTATCACTGGAGCAATGGGAACCTGCCCCACTGCTGCAATGGAGGTGATTCTAAACTTGACCCCACTTCACATTCAACTAGAAAATGTAAGGAAGAAAACAATATACAGGATGATCAGAGAAAAAATCATCAGAGAAAAACCTCGATCACTTCAATTTGATGAAATTTGGGAAATGCCCCAAGATGATAGGTATGCCAAAGAAGAAATTAAACTTTGTGAGAAAATTCATCACTAAGCTGAGTAATAAATCTGAATGGGACGAAGATACCATACATAATTTGAACCCAAATGCCATAAAGTGGTATACGGATGGCTCCAAACTGAAAGAAGGAACTCGAATAGGAGTCTTTGGACCGAGAGCCAAATACTCAGAAAGCTTGGACACATACTCAAGTATCTTTCAAGCAGAAATCCGTGCCATCGAAAGATGTGTGGAATTTAACATTGGAAGAAACTATCGCAGATAAGAGATTGTAATCATGTCCGATAGTCAAGCAGCCATCAAAGCACTGAGTTCACATACAATCAGTTCTAAGATGGTTTGGGAGTGCCTAGGAAAGCTAAACTAACCAGAAGAACCTTGTCACCCTCCTATGGGTCCCAGGACACATAGAAATAGGAGAGAACGAAACAGCAGATTAGCTGGCGAAAAAAGGAGCCGAACCCTATATCTGGGACCAGAACCATCATGTGGGATCAGCAGTAGAGCAATCTTAGGAAAACTAAGACGAGAATTGGAGAGGGAAAAGTCCAAGTACTGGAAAAAGCTGGAAGGATTGAGACAAGCCAAGACACTTCTGGGAAATTATGACCTGCATTGCAGAACTTCAGGGCCAGATACCTAGGGGCTCATGAAATAGAAGAGAACCTACCTGAATTGAAGCCCGACGATGTCCTAATCTTTCTTGGGAAAATAGGACTAAAAGAGCTGCTATAGGTCTGAAAAAAGATCAGACCCATGGCAAACAAGGGGGACACAATAGATCCTACAGGTCGCAGTGTACCTATCACCCCTATTAACATACATACATACATACCTATTCGAAATGATTATATTATTTTAAGTAACATAGCATTACCTTTTTCTCTGTCATTGCATATAGATGCATGGACTGAGAATCAAAGTGCAAATCTGGATTAACGGCAGACCCTTCTTCGACAATCAAATCTCCGTATTCTAAAGCTGATGTTGCCAGTTCAACTACAACCTAAAAATAAAATAAAAATCATTATAAAATACTTTTAAAGCTTTTTATATGGAAATATATACAATATATAGCACAACAGGTAATTTTTCTGTCCCCTAGAAAAACCACGCAAAAAAATTATTTTTATTTATTTCCTAGTGATAGCGTCTGTCCAAAACTCAACGATGTAGTTTCATATGGTTGTGTTGCAAAAGTCATTTTTAAAATTTAACAAAGTCGACTTTGATACTAATTGTGGTATATATGGTTTAAGGTTTAATCCATTAGATTTTGTGTGTATGTTATAACCTTGCTTAGAACATTAATTTTTATTTCCAAGAAAATACAAAGAAAACATATAACTACGCCTAACGGTTTGTTTAAAAGCTATTTTTACGAGTATTTAGAAACCCGGTCAACCCTGAGTAAAATTGTTCTGATGTCACTTTATTCCAAAATGACAAAAAAACGTTAAAACACCCAGAAGAAAATTTGTTCAAACATTTTCAGTTTTTTCTGTTTATATCTTTTTGATTTTTTATTTTACTATGAAAAGTAAGAATTAAGTCGTAGGCAATTTAATTTGCTACAAATTATTGTGTATAAAATTTTTTGCAAGCTTGCTAATTTAAAAGATGCAGTGCGAAAAGTTTTGCATCCCTATTTCCAAGATGGCGACCGGGGACAAGGTTGGTGACCCCACAAACTTGACTACACAATAAAAAATAAAATTACGTCCTCTAAAAAATGCTACCCTAAATGTGGGGAATTACTTTCTCCTAATCTAATAAATTATTTGCTATTTATTTCATTTAGTGTACAATCTAAATTTTTTAAGTTTTCCTTTTAGCTTTTCAGGCTACCGCATCATAGGTGATCAGCATTGGTTTTATCACAATTTGATAAATTCCTTAAATCTGTTTGGGGTTCTTCCCCCACCGATTTGCTCTACCCTTTCTGACGATCCAGAGCGATTTTACTTCCTCCGTAAATGGAATAGATACTACTTCCTGAATAGATTGGCAAGGTTTATCAAGCTTCCTTCTCAGTAACAGAACCTACCACCATTTTATGAGAAGTTCACAGACATCTGCTTTTCCTCACACCAACACTGTACGACATTAGAAATATTTTCTTTAAACAGCCCCCTTACAATTATAACCATCAGTATAGAACTGAAAATCCACTCTCGGGTAGAGCAGATCAAGAAGGGGATCAACCAAGAGTGACCCAAGTCGAGGAGACAGAATTACATCTTGAGGACACTAGGGACCCTGAACCTAACAGACTCTTTCATTTAGTGTACAATCTAAATTTTTTAAGTTTTCCTTTTAGCTTTTCAGGCTACCGCATCATAGGTGATCAGCATTGGTTTTATCACAATTTGATAAATTCCTTAAATCTGTTTGGGGTTCTTCCCCCACCGATTTGCTCTACCCTTTCTGACGATCCAGAGCGATTTTACTTCCTCCGTAAATGGAATAGATACTACTTCCTGAATAGATTGGCAAGGTTTATCAAGCTTCCTTCTCAGTAACAGAACCTACCACCATTTTATGAGAAGTTCACAGACATCTGCTTTTCCTCACACCAACACTGTACGACATTAGAAATATTTTCTTTAAACAGCCCCCTTACAATTATAACCATCAGTATAGAACTGAAAATCCACTCTCGGGTAGAGCAGATCAAGAAGGGGATCAACCAAGAGTGACCCAAGTCGAGGAGACAGAATTACATCTTGAGGACACTAGGGACCCTGAACCTAACAGACTCTTTCAACAAAGATGATACCAAATTCTATACCGATTATGGAGTAGACTTTTGATCCGCAGATTATCCTGTTTATCCCTTCTTTGCTGAGGAACAACAAAGAGAGATTGAGGTAAGATCATGAAGAAAGTGAAATACTTTTCCCACGAGGTTGTGACAAATCCGTGGATTTGTGAACCTGGTAAGCATTGTACGAAACTATCTACAGTTTTCCTACCCAATTTGCATATCCACAATTCTACAAAATAACCCTGTTTTCGTAAACTTTGGGTATAGGAAATGCTCAACAAAAATTAAAGATACATAATCGGGTATTCTATTTATGATATAAAATACAGGGTGTTCCATTTGAAAGAACAGAGAAAATGAAAGGGTCGAGTTATCGTCCACTCTGTATACAAAAGGGAAAATAATTAATATTTAATAGAATACGGTGATATTGTATCATATTACGAAACTCTGTTAGGCAAAATACTTTTTTTTTCTTCAACGTACAGTAAGATACAGAGCGTTGATTTACCAACGATTTTCACACAAACGTGTCCATAACTTCTGAAGGACTCTGTATAACGTATCAAAACCTTGTATCAAAATCTTCAAAAAAATGTGAGCAGTCCGAAATTGGGTATAATATACAGGCGTTCCCATTTAAAAAATCATATTATATTTGGTTTGTAACGGAGTTATACAACACTCTATATAATTTAAGGTAATTTCAAAATATGGACCCTAAAGACATCTACTATTTTTGTTAATAACATTTTTTGATATCTTCTAAAACAACCCATATATCGAAGTTTGTCGTAAGGTTGGTACACCCTGTATATACTAAGTACACGAGAGTAAATAGTGAAGTCCTATAAAATGAATCCAATAGTAAGATGTGTAGATCCTACATAAATCGGATTGGGTGTATGTTTTGATGTATTTGGTAAGTGTACCGTTAAAGAGATGAGAACGATGAAAATGTTGATGCGGCCTAACTGGAATTTTCGAGTAAAACCTGATGCTATATCTTTGTTAAGAATATATATCTACTAATTGAATGATATATTTCAGGTGTAAATGATAGTTAACTATTAAATTTAAATCTACAAATTAAGTAATTTAGAAGCACATGCTTTATTTAGAAAGAAAAAAAAGACAAACGGAATTTCTTTAATTAGCTGTTAATATACCCTACAGTTCTATTTTTAAACAATTTTACAGTATTAGGACCAAACCATGGGCATCATTTCAGCATTTCAATTGGCAGGGTCAAGATTTTCATGCCCTCAACTCGATTAAAAATAAAATCAAACCTCCCGCCCCCAACACTATTTTTATTTTTTATACACTTCGTGTCTGCATTATTTACATTAAAACATCTAGAGTCGTTATTATAATTTGGTTAATGTTAATGTTGATATAATAAAAAAATGGTTAAACTTTACAATTTTTCCATTTGTTATTAAGGAGCTCAGATCCCTTTTTTGTGAGGTGGAAACCCTTTTATAGGCACAGGGTGCAGATTCTCCTCTTCCATGGTAGTGTCGGACTCTTACAGACCCGTGGGTTCTGGCCCTACCTGCTAAAACCACCGCCTCCTTGTCCCTCTTGGTAACCAAGGGGATAACCGCTAAGGGATACTTCGTGGAGACCAGGACATCCACCGTTTCTAAACTGTTCTGCGTATCAAGGCATCCATGGTTACTCTTAAGGATGTTAAAAGATCTGCTATTCGCAGTCAACACTGCGTTGGTATTCTCCAACATGAGATATGTCTCCAGATCTGCCTAAATTTTCCTTCTTTTGGCAAGCCACCTCTCACAACCATACACTGTGAGCTCCATCGTGTTTCTCTCTTAACATTATCGTATTCCCAATTATGTGGGTGTATGTCCTATATGAGCCATGACCCGTTAGGAATTTGGGAAAATAGTTCTCCTATGCTTAGTCTTTACCCAAGATACCAGATCAGGAATCAATTTTTCATCTAAGAACAATAAACAAGTAAGCGTTTAGTACAATAAATTTCATTAATCTTTTCTTCCATTGCGCAACATATTCATTTTTCTCCCAACAGTTTTTTCACCTTTTTAGGGTCTCGTTTCTTTCTTCTAGTCTTAGTTTTTATTCTGTACATCCTTTCCTTCTGGTTATCACGTATTATAGTACCTCACTGGATACCGTTGGGTACGAATAAGCATTCGCCTCTGTGTTGCCTGAACCAACTTTTAGGACTGCCCTTTTTTGGTTGCGAAGCCCGCCGATATATGACAGTACTTTAGAAAATGCATTCGCACTAACTTCTCGGCCTTCAAGACAGTCTGCCTCACATGCTCTGAGAAGTACTGCCAGATACCCAGGTTTTTGAAGTACCTTTTCGTCATTATCTCAGTGCCATCTAATGTAAAAGCATCATCCCTGTTGCGCCTTCCACTCAAAATAGCTTCTGTCTTACTGCGGGCTAATGTGAATCCGTTCTCCCTCCAGGTCCCTGTAAGTAACTTAATAATTCAACTACAGTAGTTTGATTAGTTTTTTCTTTGAATAAAAAAATTACATTGATATTAGTAGTCGAGCGCTTTTTTTTCGGCGTTAACTTAATATTAACTTACATTAAAAGGTACATCTTAGCCTGATTCACTTTTACATTTTCTCAAAAAAATTAATCTGTGAACACAAAAGCCAAATTTTTCAAAAGTTTTCATAAGTTTTATTCATGTTCTTCTTCTTTTGTAAAAATACGGAACATAATCCAGTTTACTTATATTATCATTCTCCAGTTCCTCCATAACAATATTGACAATAGGTTAGCCAATTGCTGTTCCAAATATTTTTGAAAAGTATATGTCATTGTAAGTAAAATAGGTCGAACTGAGAACCAACCTCACACCCTAAACAAATTCATCCAAACTCAAAGGAGTATATTAAACGATATCATACCAACATTTTGCTAGTTCTAGAGCTAGTTCAAAAGGGATATTTGTGAATAAGGATGTCACATCAAAAGATGAAATTTTTCGGCAAGATTTGGCCTTTTATAAATTTATGAAAATCCCATGAATCTTTTACAAAGTAGGTAGGTATGTAGTTTTTTCCAAAATGTTCGTAAGAGAACTTGATATACATTTTGATAAATTATATATTGGTGATCCAACATGGCTCACAATAGGTCGAATAGGAAAACTTGCTTTGAGAACCATAAATATAAGGAGCATAACCATTGTGACATATTAACTTATTTTTTTAGTGGATATCGATTTTTTTCTTCCTTGTTATTTTAATAACATTCTATTCATAGCATTTTGTATCTTTGAAGTTAAATTTCTTTGTTTTCTTTTATAAGTATTATTATCGTTTAATAAAGAATCCATTTTAGTTCCATAGTCACTTTTCGACATAACAGTGTTATTGCATTTATCCGATTGGAGAACAGCTTTGTTCACAAATTTTAAATAATTTTTTCGACAATAAAGCTAGTTCTTTCTTTCAAATTAAGATGTTTTAATTGTCATGTAAAACTTGTTTGGTTGCCGAAACATATAAGTAGTATTTTTAAATAAACGATAAGTATGACATCGAGTATGACATTTTTAATGATATAACCAATATACCTAGAATACAAAAACCAAAATATAAATAAAATATTTTAATATTTCTACTTGTCCATCTGAGTTTTAGATTCGTTTTTAAATCAGGCTTGACCGTTTTCTGGAGAAAAAAGACTACTTTCTGGAGCATTTAGACTATTAAAATGTAAATACTAACTCTGGCAGTTGTACATAATATTTATATTCATGTAAATAAGGACCCTATTCTTGATGATGATCTACATCTGCTTTAACATAGCATTCATACCGCTATGCAGCAGCTAGATCTGTATTTATAGAATAAAACTAGGTATATAAATCATATTCAAATTTTTATTTATTAAAACCTAGCAAATTTTGTTTTAAATTCGATTCTAATCATTATCTGAGCAAGCTGATAAGGCATAATAATATCTTCTTTGTAACCAACATTGAATAACTACAATTATTAAATAATTAGAAAGTACTCCGGAACCCACCGCCACCCCTGGGTAAAAATAGTTTTTCCAATTCTTGTGTATATGATAATATGAGGTAAAAAAATTGACTATTAGCGTATTTGTGCGTGATTTTCGAATCTTAACTCCGAATCAATTAGGACCCAACTTTTTGTATATATTCAACAAATTCCAAACGTATTTCATTAATATGAATGTTAATAGATTCCAGTATGATGATGTTTGATTCCAATTATCATAACATTTGATTTTTAGGATTAACGATCAGTTTAAAAATTAACAATAATATGATAATATTATATATATATATATATATATATACAAATGGTAGTAGTATTATTGCGGGAATTAATTAAATAAAAAATGGAGATATTGGGTTAAGCCCGCTAATGCAGCCGTAGACACAAATGTGCCACAAATGTGCGGTTGGCCCTTGTGTTGACTCCGTTTGTGTGATTTATATTGTTTTCCATCATTCAGTGTTTTTTTGGTAATATTCTCCTTAGCTATGCCGTACTGATGAAGTCTAAGGAGACAGAAACACGTGTCTACGGCTGCATTAGCGGGCTTAACCCAATATCTCCATTTTTTATATATATATATATATATAAATAATATATATATAATAATAGCCTATATGTCATTAGAAAATTGGAACAAATAGACTCCAGAAATGAATTTTTAAGCGAGTTTTTAAGTAATAACTTCGAAATTTTCAAGCCAGCTAATTTGCAGCTTAAAAATTTGTCTTGTCATAACTTTAACCAAAAAGGGACGAGGACTATTACAATTTATATAGATTTTCTAGAATTAATGTTAAGTGGTTAGCAGAACATTTACTTCAAGCCACTGGAGAAACAAGAGGAGGAACATTAAATTCCAGACAAAAAATGCAGATATTTCTCCGATTTTTATGTGATCCTGGATTTCAAAATAGAGTTGGAAAGGATGAAGGCGTTCATCGAACAATAGTGAGTAAAACTGTGAAATATGACTAAAATTATTCAAAAATCATATATTTGGTTACGTTTTCGTTTAAAAAACATAACGTTTAAATAACATGCACAATAGTGGAGTGAGTGCTAAATATCAGTTTCCTTGTGCAATTGGTGCTATAGATTGTACACATATGAGAATTCCGAAACCATCTGAGACGAATTCTATAACAGAAAAGGGTACTTTAGAATAAATGTACAGGCAACATGTAATGCAAATGAAGAATTCACTTCCATAGAGAAAATTTACAAGTAAGGGGTGTGTACATCTTACTACTGAATAAACCCTACATTGTCGAAGAGGGTTTGTTTAAAATATTACAGCAGCTTGACCAAAACATTTTATATTCTATTTGGAATATAAGTTGATTCATTTTAGTGTGATTTGTTTTTGTTTTTAGTGTGTTGGTTATGTATTGAATATTTTGCTAATTCTTTTTTGACTTTTGTGATTATTTCTGTGATTACTTTCGAATATATACATCAGGTAACTGAAGGCTTCGTAATGGCTATTTAGGACCAGGTTATACCTACCCGAAATTACAGAAAATACATAACTAAATACACCACAATTACTAACCTATCAAATTTGTGACGAGAACAATAAAAATGTAGAACATATAATTGCGGGATGCACAACTCTGGCACCAAATGGATAATTACTTGGGAAGCCATAACAATGTTACCAAAATTGTGCACAGCTAGTTATGCCATAAAGTTCTAGGAGGAGACGAAGTTCCGTATTATTACCAATACAAGCCAGGAAGTCTTGTAGATACAACAAAAGCAAAGATCTACTGGGGCCGCACTATACACACGGACAAAACAGTGGACACAACCGGCACCCCACAACATGAAAACTAGATACACTGAAAAAGTTCATAACTACACACCTCTTGCAATCAACATTAAGGACCAGATAATGCATCTTATCGATCATCATAGGTGCAAGCGGAGAAATTTATTATTTTCATAAAAAGTAGTGATTTCTACAGATGGTTGTGGATGTCTTTACCTGATGTGGCCTGTTAATCGGTATGTTTTTAATGGTATTTTCTTGGAAAATATTTAACTTTTCTTTTAGCTCTGAAGATGGCTAAAAGCGATTAGCGAATAAATTTAAAACTAATAACACACTATTGAAAAAGTTTTTTCTCTTTCTGAACTATATCTTTTTTTATAATATCAGTTTCCTGTAAGTATTTGTAGTTGTACATTTTAAGTAATCAAATAATCACGCTAAAGATAATTTTTTGTGCCAAAACTTAAGTTAATAAATACGTATTTTATAAAAAAATGTTTAATTTAAACCAAGTCAAATAACGTAGGCATTAGTACTTTGATATTAATAAAGTTAACTTTCTCTAGGTGTAGCTACCGCATTTACAGTATTGTCGACCTTGGCATCTTGTGTTTCACTAAAATTCCTGTTTCATTATTTATCGGAGTTAAAATAAAAATACTTTCTCTTATAACTGCATGATTTCATTTTATACCGGGAGATAGTGACAGATTTTCAGACGTGATTTAAACCAGTATGCCTTTTGCAGTATATTATACATATTATTGTGGTTTGTGTAACGAAAATTCCTAACAACCCGCCCATGGTAGAAGTAATTAGGTGACTTAGAAAAAGTTGTATATCGATACGAGATAGGAAGTTAGTCATGGGTTTTAAAAATTATTGATGTAGACGTAAAATATATAGATTTAGTCAGTATTTTGGCATTGAATGTTTAATTAAGAATATTTCATTTGTTTGAAAAGTATTACAAAGTTTCTGAATAAAAGATATCTTCCTTACAGTGCAGCGGCGGGATTAATTTACGTTTTCGAATAGACTGTCTTATTATCTTATTCTTGCGGTATTAAAAAGCGCAAAATGGGAAAACACAGGAAACATAGAGGTAGTTATAGAAACTCGTCAAGTTCTGAATCTGATTCATCTAGTTCATCGATTCGAAGTGATTCTAGTGGTCAACATAAAGAAAGAAGCAATAAAAAGTCCAGAAGAGAAAGTGTTACAAGTAAAGCAAAAAATGTTCAAATACCTAAACCTGTAAGCTCAACGTCCCCACGTATGGTTGGGAAAAGTCAATACACTAGGGAAAGACAAGAACATGATATGTTAGTAACTGAAAAGACTACAAAAGATGCAAACGTTGCATCAGAAAGTAGCATTTCAGTTACTACAGAAAGAGATTCGCAGAGGCGAATTAAACAACTGGAAGAATTGGTCAACCAACTACTAGAACGAAGCGGCAGTCAGGTCTATAGTGCAACTATAAACTCTAAGTGCATAACAGAATTCAATCCAGGTTCAGGTATTCAAAGCTGCACAAAATGGCTTGACAAAATAGACCAACTCGGTCAAATAAATTTCTGGGATGATAATTTAAAAATTTTTCATATGCAAACACGTCTACAGGGTATAGCAAAAGAGTGGTACGAAGGACTTGATAATTACAACTTTACATGGACGGAATGGAAACGAATGCTTGTTTCCGCATTTCCAGATCACCAAGATTTTCCTAGTGCGCTGAGGAAAATGTTATCCCGCAAAAAGTTGCCTGAAGAATCATGGGCAGAATATTACTTCGGTAAGCGTCAACTTCTTCACCAATGTGAAATATCCGGGAAAAATGCCGTAGCAATGATTATCGATGGAATTCCCGATAGCACCATACAATCTGGAGCAAAAGTCGGTCGGTATGCTTTGCCAGAGGATTTATTCCGCGATTATCTTTCCACCTTACCTTCTATGCCAACAATACCGAAATAACATGTAGACCTTAGAAAACCAGAAAAACGCTCTGATAGAGTTACGCCCAATTTAAGAAAACATCTTAAACATTCCAGATGTTTTAATTGTAAGGAATATGGTCACATGTTTAAAGAATGTCCCAAACCGAAGAAAGAGTGTTCCTTCTGTAAACAAATAGGGCATTTAGCTACAGATTGTCGCAAAAACCAACCCAGCACCTCTCGTAAAACACTAATGTGCGATACTAAAATTAATTCAGAAACCGACGGTTATGACGTTACTTGTGAAGTAAATGGACAGAGTCTACATGGTTTTGTCGATTCCGGATGCGACGTTGTACTAATCAGGGAAACCGATGCAAGGAATGTTGGCCTAGAGTGGTCACATTGTGACGTAAACCTGAACGGGTATATGGAGGCGCTGTCACAAAAGTATTGGGTATTGCCACAACTGATCTAAAAGTAGATTTGTTTCAAGGCAAGATCTCAATGTATATTGTACCAGACCACTTACAAAATATGCCGATTTTAGTGGGTAGAACGGTGTTGAATAACAAAAACGTAATAACCGTTGTTAAAAGATGAACTGTTCGATTATTCGACAGCGAATATACAAAATTGCCGGAAATCGACGAACTTCCACCCAAAAAGATTATTTTTCAGCAAATAAATCCACCGAAATTCCTCCGAATCACATTGGTTTGGTCAGTTGCAACATTACAGGCAAATACCAAGGTGATATTTTCGTGGATCTACGCCAGTGTCTCCAACCAGGTCTAGAATATGTTTTACCCAGATGTGTTGTATCCTCCAACGAAGCGAAAATTCCAATTTTCAATATCTCCGAGAAGACCGTCTCATTTAAAGAAGGTCGAGTGGTTGCCAGAGAGTTACCGTGTGCTCTAGAGTCCAAACAAGTAAGCAATAATTGTCTTAAAGTAGACATTACTAGTTTATCAAAATTTTCTTTGAACGACATAGAAAATCGTGTATCAGATAATTTGTCAAAAACTAATTTAAGTAACCTTTTGCATTTGTTGAATAAATATCGAGATTGTTTCGCGGAAAATACAAAAGAGCTAGGTTGTATTAAAGCTACCGAAATGGAGATTCGTCTAACAGATGAGACTCCGGTAACGTACAGACCGTACAGACTATCAGTACACGAAAGGGAAAATGTTCGTAAAATAATAAATGACCTGCTATCAGCTAACATTATACAAGAATCCAAATCTCCATATTCGAGTCCCATAATTTTAGTTAAAAAGAAAAATGGTGAAACTCGTATGTGTGTGGACTATAGAGCACTTAATGCTAAAACCGTAAAAGACGGCTATCCATTGCCAAGAGTTGACGACCACCTAGAAGTACTGAAGGGCTGTAAGTATTTTACAACTTTGGACATGGCCAGTGGATATCACCAGATCCCGATGTCGAAAAACTCCAGAGAGAAAACAGCTTTCGTGACTCCTGACGGTCAGTATGAGTACTTAAGGATGCCATTTGGTCTAGTGAACGCGCCAGCAGTTTTCCAGAGAACGATAAATCAAATATTAGGCTCCATGAGGTTTTCAACAGCCATGGCATATATGGATGATATTTTGGTTCCTTCACCAAGCGTCGAGTCTGGTTTAATAGCTCTTAGTGATGTATTTCAAACCTTTAGGGAGGCAGGAATCACATTGCGGTTGGCAAAATGTAATTTCTTTCTGAATAAAATTGATTATTTGAGACAGGAGATCAGTGCAGATGGAATACGTCCGGGTACTAAGAAGATTTTTGCTGTAGAGAAATTCCCTGTTCCGAGAAATGTACATCAAATTCGCCAATTTGTCGGTTTGTGTAGTTATTTTCGAAAGTACGTGAAAAATTTGCGCAGATTGCTCGCCCTTTGACATCACTTACAAAGAAAAATGTAAGTTTCAACTGGAGTGAAACAGAGGAAAGCTCCTTTAAAAAACTTAGAGAAGTTTTGACCCAAAGACACTTGCTATTTATGATCCTAAACTAGAGACAGAGGTCCATACCGATGCTTCGAAAATCGGGCTCGGTGGAATTTTATTACAAAAACAGGAAAATGGCAATTTAAAACCAGTATTGTATTTTAGCCGTCAAAAAACTCACGACGAAGAGAAGTATCATTCTTATGAGTTAGAAACTCTAGCTGTGGTTTGTTCGTTACAGAGGTTTCGAGTGTACTTGCTGGGAATCTCATTTAAGGTGGTTACTGATTGTAGTGCATTGAGGACAGCCATGTCAAAACGTGACTTAATTCCTCGAATTGCTCGATGGTGGCTTTCCATTCAAGAGTTTACGTTTACAGTCGAATATCGTCAAGGTTCAAAAATGGCGCACGTCGACGCATTAAGTCGAAATCCCATTATGACCGAAACTCAGGAAAGGATGCCAGACGTGGACATTTTCCAAGTCGGGATCACACAGGACCATTGGATTTTGTCAGCTCAAATTAAAGATAGTCATTGCAAAGAGTTGATAAAAGTATTGTCAAAAAGAAACCTTCAAATAGCGATGAAAAACAAATCCACAACAGTTACGTAATTAAGGACAACAAATTATTTCGAAAAACTTCTGATGGTTTAAGATGGTACGTGCCGAAGGCGGCTAGGCGTGTTGTGACAATGTACCATCACGATAATATGGGTCATTTCGCTGCCGACAAAACTCGGAAAAATATAAGCAACAAATATTAGTTTCCGAGAATGCGGAAATATGTAGATAGGTACATTTCTGCCTGTCTACAATGTACATACAATAAAACACCCACGGGAAAACAAGATAGATATCTACATAATATTGAAAAAGTCCCTACACCGATGCATACCCTTCACATTGACCACTTGGGGCCATTTGTTAAAAGCACCGGAAATAATTTATATCTTATAGTAGCAGTAGATGCTTTTACGAAGTTTCTGCATGCTAAACCAGTTCCAAGTACTAAAACAAAACCGGTTATAAACTTTTTGGAGGCGATCTTTCTAATGTTTGGTACTCCAAGACGTATCGTGTGTGATAGAGGGTCATGTTTCACTAGCAATTCATTTGCAGCATTTACAAAAGGATTAGGAATTAAGGTAATTTTTAATGCAACAGCCACTCCACGTGCTAACGGGCAAGTGGAGCGCTACAACCGAACTCTATTAAGAGCCATTTCGACATCTTACGAAGATGAAAGGAAATGGGATGCTTCAATTGGTTCCGTTGTTTTTGGAATAAATTCTACTGTCAATAGTTCCACAGGGAAGAGTCCTTTCGAACTATTGTTGGGATACAAGCCTCGAGCGATGTATGATTCGTTCCTAAGTGTAGCTGTCGTAGACGATGATGTTAAGAGTGACATGAACAAATCTAGACTGGAGGCTGTTTCCAATATACAGATGGCTCAACGTAGGCAGAAGGCGTACTTTAATGCCAAAAGAAAAGAATGTCAAAACTATGAGATTGGGGACCAAGTCGTTATAAAAGAAACGAATTTCACAAACGAAGGGAAAAGCAAAAAGTTGTTACCAAAATTTCGAGGTCCTTATGAGATAAAAGAAATCTTGGATCATGATCGCTATGTTATACGGGACCTAGCGGGGTCAAAACGTGCACGTAAAAGGTATGAGGGGGTCGTTACCGCCGACCGAATGAAGCCATTCAAAGCTGCTTTTACGAGCAGCAGCGGAAGTGATTCAGAGTCTGGGAAAGTCTCAGGAAAAGAGTAGTTGTTAAGAACTAGTTGTTAGACTGTAATAGTTAGTTAAATTAGATGCTGTCGATGTTGGCCACATCGGCACGTTTATAGAATAAAATGGTTAAGGTAAATTAAGCTGGTATTTATGTTCACAGGTACAAGTTTTCCGGGACGGAAAAATTGGTAGCTTGGCCGACTGTAACGAAAATTCCTAACAACCCGCCCATGGTAGAAGTAATTAGGTGACTTAGAAAAAGTTGTATATCGATACGAGATAGGAAGTCAGTCATGGGTTTTAAAAATTATTGATGTAGACGTAAAATATATAGATTTAGTCAGTATTTTGGCATTGAATGTTTAATTAAGAATATATGAAATATAAATTTGTTTGAAAAGTATTACAAAGTTTCTGAATAAAAGATATCTTCCTTACATTTGATAATTATATGAAGAATACATTAATCTGATTTTGGAAAATATTGGAAAAAAAAAATTTTATATTAATGTCATGTTTATGTCAAATGAGATATGTTGACATAAATCAGAAGGTATCAATGTAATGTTTTTTGAGTTTTTGTCATAAGAGTAAGTGGGATGAAGAGAGTGACAGTGACAGTTAGTGGAAGGACAGTTTGAAAGCACATAAAAATAATGATTATTAGGAGAAAAAAGAACAGTTACGGTTTGAGATGATAGGTTGCCAGGGAAGGAAGTAGGAGAAGGATTGAAGGTTTTTTTTTTGGAAAAAAGAAAAAGAAAAACCAGTACCGGGAGAAAAAGTGACAAAAAAACTACTACTAACGAATTTATTTTGGAAATAGCAGCAGCAATCGTTATTCCCACTCTAATAATATGTATAATTATCGGAGCAGCGTATTTTTTTCATACTTCTAATCCAAGAAGAGGTATGTATCATCATCTTAAACATGTCGATGATAGCATAGAAGCTCCAGATCATCCTATACTCAATAAAGGTGTTAGTTGGAAGCACATGATCGAAATGACGACCAGCGGAAGTGGTCTGGTTTGCCTTTTCTGATTCAAAGAAGTACAGCACGTCAAATCCAGCTGGTTGAAATAATTGGGCAAGGACGTTTTAGTGAAGTGTGAAAAGAAAAGTGAAGAGACAATCCAAAACAAAGACATTAAGACGCATTTAGTTAAGGTTAGTAATAAATTTAATTAAGAGTAGATAGGAATAGATAAGAGTAGGTAGGGTGTTAATTAGGTAAGTTTTTTTTTCTGTAATAAAATTTTCTTTAAAAAAAAACATTTAAAATTAAACATTTGAATTTTAAAATTAAAACTTATAAAAAAATCATTTGAGCTAGCCGAGGTTTTGAAATCTAAGCAAAATTTTTTATAATTATAAATTCAAACCATAATAATATATAGGCAATTTGATCATAATAATCAATTAATGAAAGTGTCATCATGTGTTTTTCATAATATAAAAATGTTAAAAAGTTTGTTTAGAAATTAATCATTATTATATTTTACTCAGGTCCAACTACGTCAAGCAATTCGACGCGGCGGCCAGAGCGAACGGATGGTCATCCAGGGAGAAGGCAATATCGCTAACCATAGCGTTGCGAGGCGATGCTTTGAATGTCTTGCATTCCTTTAAGCCCAACGAAGCTGACAACTTCGAGCTACTAGTACATCGCCTGGAGATGAGGTATGGTCAGACCCACCTATAACCCTATAACTCCACGAGTTCGAGACAGAGGTAGCTAGAATGGTTCGATTCGCTTATCTGACAGGAGCAGAAGAGTTCCTGGAGTGTCTAGCAGTCCAAACCTTTACCGATGGCCTTAGGGACCCGGAGTTACAAAGAGCTGTGCGATTGGCCCTCGACGCCTTGGGTGGATCTACCCTTTTCTCTACGTTAGACTTAAAGAGCGGATACTGGCAGGTTGAAATGGATCCTTCTGATAAAGAGAAGACCGCCTTCACTAGTGGATCAGGTTTGTGACAATTTACCGTCCTTCCATTTGGCTTATGCAATGCTCCTGCTACCTTTGAAAGGTTGATGGAAACTATTCTTCGAGGTTTATCCTGGGAATCTTGTTTGGTCTACTTAGATGACATCATTATAATGGGTAATGATTTTAAGGAACATTTGGCTAACCTAGAAGAAGTTTATCGACGACTGAAAAAGGCCAATCTAACCATTGAATATTAAGAAATGCAACTTGCTCCAGAGACAGGTAAGTTATTTGGGACATGTTGTAAGCAAGAATGGCGTTACTGTAGACCCCGCCAAGATTCAAGCCGTTCAAGAGTGGCCGGTCCCTTCTGATAAGCATCAACTTCGCAGCTTCCTGGGTCTTTGCTCATATTACCGACGATTTGTTAGAAATTTTGGAGATATCGCCAAGCCCTTAACGAGACTAACTGAGCAAGATAAGACTTTTTGTTTGAGTGAAGAATGCCAAAAGGCCTTTGAATTTTTAAAGAAAGAATTGACTTCGGCCCCTGTTCTCGCTTATCCTCGTCCTGACGGCAGACTTATTCTGGATACATTATTAAAATCCGAAAGAAACTATTGTGTAACGAGACGTGAACTCCTCGCAGTTGTGAAGTCTGTGGAACATTTCTAAAAATACTTATATGGCAAAAGATTCCTAATTAGAACAGACCATGCCAGTTTAAAGTGGCTACTGAGCTTTAGAAATCCAGAGGGGCAGATAGCAAGATGGTTGGAAAAACTCCAGGAATACGATTTTGAAATCGAACATAGACCTGGAACTAAGCACCGTAACGCCGATGCACTTTCTCGAAGGCTATGCCAACCTAATTGCACAAATTGCAGTCGACTCGAACAAAACGAGAAGCTCGCTCTAATAAAAGTGGTACCAGACGACTTGTGCTCCAGAATGGAGGAGGAACAAAACAACGATCACGTTATTAGGAAGATCCTGGAATGGAAAAGAACGGGTCAGCGTCCCCTATGGCGAGAGGTATCATCGTCCTCTCCGGTCTTTAAATCCTATTGGGCCCAATGGAATTCTTTGACTTTAGACGGAGGGCTCCTTAAAAGGATAGTTGAAAACCCTGACGGCTCAGAAATCATTAAACAAATTGTGGTCCCAAGAAGTACGGTGCCGGAAATTTTAAAACAACTTCATGATGACATATCTGGAGGACACCTAGGTGTTACAAAGACGCTGCAAAAAGTCCGGGATAGATTTTATTGGGTTAATTGCTCCAACGATGTTAAAGATTGGTACCGCAAATGCACGACGTGTGCTGCTAGCAATGGACCTAATCGTAAACCTAAAGCAGAGATGCAGCAATACCTTGTCGGAAGTCCATTCGAAAGAATCGCCGTAGATGTGTGGGTCACTACCAACCAGTGAGGTCGGAAATAAATACATCTTCGTTGTGATGGACTATTTTTCTAAATGGGTGGAAGCCTACCTTATTCCCAACCAAGAAGCCCCTACCTTGGCCGATATTCAGGTCAACGAGTTCATTAGCCGTTTTGGGGTACCGTTGGAGCTGCACGCAGATCAGGGAAGAAATTTTGAAAGCAAGCTATTTCAAGAAGTCTGCAAACGATTAGGTATCCATAAAACTAGAACTACAGCGATGCATCCACAGTCTGATGGAATGGTTGAACGAATGAACCGAACCATTGCAAATTATTTATCGAAAGTGGTCTCAGAACATCAGAAAGATTGAGATAAACATATTCCGCTATTTTTAATGGCTATCCGATCGGCAGTCAATAAATCTACGGGTCAGACACCCGCGAAAGTCCTCTTTGGTAGGGAAAGTAGATTACCTTGCGACTTGATATATGGGAGCAAACCTGGTGAAATAGCGACCGGTGAAGAATACGTCGCAGATCTTCAAAAGAAGATCGAAAATATTCATGAACTGGTGCGCCACAAACTACAACTCTCTAGTGACCGGATGAAAAGGTACTACGACTCACGAGCAACAGGAAACACTTATGAACCTGGGGAATTGGTCTGGCTCTATAATCCTCGACGGAAACGGGGTGTGTGTCCGAAACTTCAAAAGAAGTGGGAAGGTCCATATTATTTGATTAAAAAGAGAATCAATGATGTGATCTATCGGATTGTTAGAGTCCCCAAAGGAAAACCCGTTGTAGTCCATCATGATAGGTTGGCGTTATATCAGGGTGACCACAGTAGGGAGGTACAGCAACTTCGGGTAGAGGGTTCGACCAGTTCCGAAGATGACCCTGAAGTCTACTCTGGAGAGTTATCACATTCCGGGAGGATTGAACCTAAAGAGGGGGCAGTGTAACGGGTGACAGATGTGTGACGGATGATTGTGATAGATGCGAGAGGAATGCATGTATTTTGATGTAGCTGCTTGCCATAAAGGGTAGAGTCCGTGAATGAGGAAAAAGGTTTTGACAGGAACTTGACATGATTTATAATTATTTTAGGTTGGTAGTTATTCGCGAACATTCTAGTAATATTTGGATTTTAGTAAATAGTTATTTCGAGAAAAATCGAGATGTCAAGTATTTTGATATATAAAGTGGGTCATTTGCGGTAGTAGAGTTATAGGGTCATTCTGTACAAATATTCGTAAAAGCTGTAAACTTAACATCGATGTTACTAACACCGCGCTGTTAAATTTGATTTAACATCGTATTCTGAACAATATTACATTGCAGCTAACTTCACTTTTATTGTGTTGGTTAATATAAATTGTCGACTTTTTAGGTTATCGTTATATTTATTGAAAGATATTTATTATTATTAGTTTTATATATTTATTTTTATTATTATTATTATGGAATGATATTGTTCATTTGGATTTACTTCTTGAAAATTTACAATTCTATCACATACACATTTTGACAGTTTCAACACTCCTAACGTCGAATGTTTTGGTCGGCGTTATTTGAACAGCGAAAATGTTAAAATACATCGATGTAAATTACAGTAAGAGCGTACAGAATAGCATTTTCATAACATCTCTCGACCTTGAAAATTTACAGCGCTGTTACCGCTAACATTTTTGTACAGAATAAGCCCAATAGTCTTCGTTCAGCTTTTGTGAAGTTTAAAAGTCAAAAGTTACAGTTAGTAATATTTAACCAGCTGAATTCTTGTATTAAAACAATTTGTAAATAAATTGTGTTAGAAGTCCTCACAAGTGTTTCAATATTAATATACAAATGCTGCAGGTAAGATGGCATACCGTTTGTGCACGTCCAAGTATGTCTTGTGTGGTAAGAATTTAGCAATGTAAAACTATAATTTTCCGTTATTTTACTTAAGCCCAAGTTGACACCCTATATATGCAAAATAAAGTGTCATTGGATACTGCATACGATTTTAATATGTTTAACATAATAAATAACGAAGGTCAATTTGTGTCATTTATATCAGTATGCCATTTTGTTTTTATGCAGTTCACGTGTTTGACGTTTATGAAATTGGCATTTCGATCGGGCGATTAACTACTATAGGGAAAATTTCGAAATGATACGTAAAATTGCCGTTAGTTTAATCAGAGTGCCACTTTGTTTTTAAGACAGTCAAGATATTTTTGGATGCTACAATAAATGGCATATCGTATGATAAGGTCTGAAGTTCTCAAATTATGAAATATAAGAATATGAAATTATAAGAATTTTTTGACATTTTTATATGTCTCTACTTGAGCTAGATTGTTGTTTTTATATTGCCAAATGTGTTGCGCTGAGGCCCGTATGCACCAAAGATCGTACCAACCATTAGTTGAATAATCTACGGTAGGCCTCTATTTGACAATTTCAGCAAACAATAGTATGCACAAACATTATAGCAATTTTTTAATATTTTATAACAATCTGGTTTGTAAACCAACAGTGTAGCCAATACACTATAGGTGTTCTGTGGGTAAACTGACTATTTTTTACGAATTGACATATTTGCGCCATCTAGCTTCTAGCATATTGTTTTAATCGTCTGTTAGTGAATTTAGCACATAGAATGTTTCTATGTAAACCTCTTATTCATTCGCTTATTCAGACAGTCGTATCTAGTACAGGACTCACATTTCTAGAGCAAAAGATCGAAACTGTAATTGAGGATCTGAGTATGAAAAGTCGGTAAAAACCAATTTAGCCCAAATCCGGTTTTTACCGAATTCTTACTCTATACATACCAACGCATCGTTTGGAATGATAACTAGGTATATGAGTTGACTAATTTCGCTACCAGATGGAACTATGTTATATCCAATATACAAGTTGAGTATGATAATCGGGTGTATCCAGGATATACCGACTTTTCATTTTCATGAAATGTTAAGAAGTGAAATATGGTGTACAGTTCGTGCTCTGTTAGTGGTGATATACCTACCAGAAGAATGGATGTCCAAAGTGATGCAGACTTCTAAAACCTTTCAAGTTATTAACGTATTACGTCCAATGATAAAAGACTATAAATCATATTTGGCACCTTTTTTCAAAAAGAAACTGAAAAATTTTACTGTGACAAAATACAAAACCTTTTGCTATGAGGCAAGAAGTTTGACAGTTTCGATACATCATAATATAGAGAACAATCCAACCACTTTTCATTATATCAAGGATGATGTTAATCCGAAAACAACAGTAGTTGACTGGAGTAAAGTAAGACAGCTATACGAAACTAATATTCCCATTAACCCACTAAAACTAAAGAATTTGAAAGAACTTTCCCAGTATATACCTGCGGTGTATCAAGGATGGTATAATACTTTGGAGGAGAATGATGCAGAAAATAGTACAACAGATGCATCAGAGTCCGACGATGAAATTTAGTACTTTTTGTAATGTTAATATTTGGGAAAAAAAATGCTCCAAATGCCTGTTTGATTATAATTTTTCTTCATTGAGTATGAAAACTAGGTATATCCATTTTTTTAAAATGAAGAAAAAATAAAATTGAAAAATAATATACCCCTTTATATAGTGTAGAGTACTTCAATTATATTAAAGGTAAAGCCTGAACCAAAAATAAATTAAGAATTTCAAATTTCACCGACGTTATTCAGTTTTTTGTGTCTCCTGAAAAATTCTGATTTTGGTTTTTGCCTAGTTTTCATTCTCAGATCCTCAATTGTTAGAATAAAACGGCGTATATGTTAGTATACATAGCAGATACGCCCTACCCTACTAGGTTAGGTTAGGTTCTATGTGAGTGGTCGTTTAACGTCCCTTCCACTGCGACCTGAAAGATCTATTGTGGCTCACCCCTAGGTTATAATCGTTCTATCAGCCCTATGCCTCTAATGAAGCTCATCAGGGTCGTTGGCGACACTTCCATGAAGTCATTGGGCTCGAGTTGATGCAGACCAAATTTATTGAACCTTATTCTCTCGAGCTCTCGGTAGATATGCTCCACCGTTTCATCCTCAGCATGACGGAATCTGCAGTCCACACTCTCTGCCAGTTCAATTGTTTTCTTATGCCTATTAAGGCGACTGTGTCCAGTCAGTAGTCCTCTTTTTAGGATGATCTCCTACAAATGCCTTTGAGTGCCTTAAACCCTCTAGCTCGAACCAGTAAGAACGTCTCCTACGAATCGTAGGCTACGATCTACCCAGTTCAATATTGTTCCTCTAGCTACGCTATTCGCTATGCCTAGGAATGGCTCCGGGCCTACAAATATTTCTTCAGCACCTTTCCTGGCTAAAAAGTCCGCTTTTCGTTACCTTCAATGCCGGTATGCCCAGGTACCCAAAGTAAGGTTACTTTGTTATTTTCCCCTAGACATATTAGATCCTGAAGGCACTTTCAAACTAACTTGGAACCGATCCGATTTGATTCCAGTGACTTTAGTGCCGCCTGGCTATCGAAAATGATTTTTATAGTTTTGTTCCTGCAGTCACGCTTAAGCATCTCCTGCAGGCACATCTCCATTGCGAAAACCTCCGCTTGAAAAATTGTGGATAGGTTACCAAAGTTCTGGCTCAGGCCCCCCTTGGGTTTCCCTCCATGTACCCCAGCTCCAACACCTCTCTCGGTCTTAGAGCTGTCCGTGTACCAACACTGGTCAGCCATTATAAGATTCGATCTATTCGTCTCCCATTCGTCCCTTTCTGGAAATAGGACGGTAAATGGCTTGTGGCAGTTGTATTTAGGTTGCATTGCATCTGGTACCATCTCCAGTATCGGATGATTTTTTATTATCTCTCCGGTTCTGGCTCTGACACTGCTCTGCCCTGCATCCTGGTATTTCACTAGTATTCTGTATGCACCAGACATCGCCTCCCTTTCCATCCATATATGGAGTGGAGGAAAATTTATCAAAATTTCGATGGCAGCGGTAGACATAGCTCCCGCATACTCTACGGCATGTCCAAAAGGATAGCTTTGCTTTACTACATGAGCGTTCCATGAAAGTCTTTTATCCAGCGTAACCCCTAGATATTTGACTTCATTCGCTTCCTTAATAGATTCTCCATAGAGGGCGGGCATTTGGAGTTTATCTAGTTTCCTCCCCCTGGTGAAACTAACAACTGTTGCTTTACTAGGGTTGACCGAAAGTTGTTCCTTGTCGCACCACCTAGTAACAATGTTAAGTGCTCGTTGAGTCACTTTAGAGATGGCCTCTTCATACATTCCTTTTACCAATATCACCAGATCGTCTGCGTAGGCTTGTACCTCTATCCCCTGGTCACCTGGTTGTCGAGGTCCGAGATCAGGTCTTCCACCAGTAGCGACCACCGGAGAGGGGAAAGTACTCCTCCCTGTGGGCAGCCCCTAGCAGCCTTCGCTCTCATCTCCTCGCCTTCCAGTGATATTAGGATCAGCCTGTTTTCTAGCATAGCTCTGATCCAGTTACATATTGTAAAGGATATCCCTCTAGATGCAGCAGCATTATAAATAGAATTAGGTAATGCTTTATTAAATGCTCCTTCTATATTAAGGAAGGTTACCAGAAAGATTTCTGAACTAAAAATTCACAAAAAGCCATCTGTGTTAATATATAAGACGAAGTGAGAAAAGCGGAGAAAAGTTAAATGACGAAAGTACAAAAATGTATATTAAAGTCCTTAGGAATAATTTAGAAAACTTAACATTTTCACCTTAACTTCATCTTGTTGTTAAAAACCCTCTCCATGAATTTTATGGAATCTCAAGCCGTCTAAGGGGTAGAGTGGGGTCATTAATATAGAGAAATTTTGAAAAACGTAAATTAGAGCCCCTAAGAAATATTTAGCTACCTACCTTAGACGGCTTGAGATTTCATAAAATTCATGGAGAAGGTTTTTAAGAACAAGATGAAGTTATGGTGAACATTTTAAGTTGGCTACATTATTCCTAAGGACTCTAATATACATTTTTATACTTTGGTCATTTAACGTTTCTCAGCTTTTCTCACTTCGTCTTATATATTAACACAGATGGCTTTTTGTGAATTTTTAGTTCAGAAACTTTTCTTTATTAAACCTTTTAACACAAAATTATAAGAAGATTTCATTTAATCAATTTTTCTTTATTTTTATATTTTAATTATATACATACGACGCCACTGGTCATTTGGCGGCTAGACAGAAAACAGCTGCTAGAAATTGGAAGCTAACTTTACACCAGTTCATCGAAACAAGTATCAACATTATTTTTCTCGATAATGAATTATTTGTAATATAGGTTATCCAATTTTCTTTTTTTATTTTTCATTTGTGAACAATTTAATAGCATCTTTTATTGTTTTTAATTGTAGTCTAATTCTAGTTTTACCAACCCTATCAATTTTAACTATATTTTGGATATTTAATTTTTTATGGAGAATATGACCAACTGCCATAGGATGTAATTTCCCTATATTTTCATTATTAACATTTTTAATGAATATATAAATATAGTTCGAATATAAGTTGGGTTGTAAATTTAAACCCTTACTTTCTTGATTCACATAATACTCATTATTTTTTCCTGGTCTTTCTCATTGATTGGGATGTTACTTCTACTTATGTCTTTTTTATTTAATGTTCCCGCTCTATCAGGGGGAGGATCTTATTCCATATTTGTATTTCGCCCACACTATTATTGTAAATTATCGTCTACACTAATCTATAGTTTAATCAATAATATAGTTTTTACTGGATAAACAATTAGTAGGTTTTTTTTAAACAGTACAACCGTATCGAGAGTGATAATCGCTCGGAGGTCGCAGGTTGACTGCAAGTGAATATTCAGAAGTTGAATTTCAAAACGGCATTTATATTGTTCCTACCTGGTTTCTAATCATTACAAACCAGATGTTGCATTACTGCAGCCAAAAATGCATTAAAAAAATTCTTTTTTTTAGAAGACTTTGTGAATAAGAGTCAGAGTTGGCCCATGTTGGTTACTCAAAGGTTTTTAAGGTCGCTGATCACGATTATGATGTTCAATGAACACCTGGAGCTCAGAAACGCCAACGAACATCATCTACGTGGGTCTATACCGAACTTCATGCGAGGAAGTAGAGAAACTCAAAACTTGGTGGTTTTTTTGGGTCGCTGAATTCAAATATGCTATCGGCGAACATCCCACGAGCACCTGGTTTGCCCTAACCTGCCCATGAACATAATCGCCGAAGGTTTTTCAAAATAAATTGAATATTAAAGACAAAATAAAGATTGAAAAATACACATTTATTATCAAGTAAATAAAAAGGCCCGATTTAATTTAATTAGCTTAGTTATGCAGCAAATAAATAAATAAAAAACTTACTTTCTTTAGATGCCCCGTGGATGTGCCAATAAAAACTACAGTAAAGTCTCCTGTAGAGGTAGCAACTACAGCTGTTAAACGAGTATTAAAAAGAAGGACTGGCACAGCCGACAATGCTTGTTCACCGCCCAATGGAGTATTGACGTCAAGCCCACAAAAATCTTCTCCGATTGTTTGTAATTTCTGAAACAAAAAATTAGATTAATTAGTAAATCAATATTTAATTGAAGTTTGTGTTGTAGCATTCCCGGTAAGTCCATCTTATTAAGAATAATAAAAAACTCTTCGTTTGAACGCAACTTCCAAGTTTATTTGAAAAATTATGTTTTAAATTATAATGACGGCCGTTTCGCTGAATAGCATCGTCAGATTGACATTTAAGTTACATTTTGTTTGTTTGTAGCTATAGTACATTCATACTTATACCGTTCTGACTTCTTAAGGCCAATAAACGACCCTTTTGTCCTCTATTGTGGGCCGGCGTTTTAGCCAGGTGTTACCTGCTATAAAATTTGAACGGAACAGGGTGGAATTTACTTTTTTTATAGGAAACACATTGATAATCACATATTTTATTACATACCTAGGAAAAATAATGAAAAACTCTTCGTTTTACCAAAACTTCCAATATTTATTTAAAAAATTGCTTTATTAACTTTAATGACAGCCGTTTCGCTAGACTTAGCATCGTCAGATTGACATATTGAAGTTACATTTTGTTTGTTTGTAGCTAGGTACCTGATGTTTATTAGGTAGTTATAAGGCTAGACCAAGTATGGAAGTAATAAGACATAACAATATTAAAGCCTAGATGTTATGAGCCCTAAGGGATTATCCTGGATGTACTTCCCTCTAAGATCAGTATAACTGTGCAATGATATAGAAAGACCAGGAAAAAACTATATCATGCTGATCTTTACAATAACTTAATATATTTGTGTTACAATTACGTCTTATCTATGTATAAAATGAAGATTCAATCAAAGTTAATAAAGCAATTTTTTAAATAAATATTGGAAGTTTTGGTAAAACGAAGAGTTTTTCATTATTTTTAATAAGATGGACTTCCAAAAAGTAAGGGTTAGTACAATCAATTTACATACCTAGGGATACTAAAAATTATTTTTTTTTAAATTGTCGTTTAGTACTTGTCGTTGATTATTGCATCAAAAAGTCACGTGATGGCAATGTTTAAAAAAATAAATTACACCTACTTAGTCATTTAAAAAAATATGTAATTTACAGTGTGTAAAAGCCAAATTCATTATTTCGGTTACTGTACATATTTATAAAAAATCCCGAAACATGTCAAATTTAAATTATAACTTGACATTCTTTAACGTGAAAATGCAACCCCTATCTTCAACCCCCTTAGAATGGCAGGTACAACCCCCAATTTTTTAAATGGGAAGTATAGGCTTGAGATATATTATTTGAAAGGTCTCTTCATTCTCTATTCAAAAATGTTATTGTTTTTAAATTTAATGCAAAAATTAACATAAAAAAAATTAATATCATGTTGTTACCGAAATTCGCTACAATAAATCAAAAACTAAAATGTAATGCAAAACGTAATAAAATGTAGAACACGAAAAAGCTCGCGAAAAAGAACTATGAATGTTAATGAAGTAGATGTTCAAAATGTTCTCCGCGAACGTCTTGGCAACATCCTAATCTCAAATAAAACTGTCTTCTAACATTATTTAACATATCAGGCGTGATCGACCTAATCGCAAGCGTTATTCGTTCTTTTAAGTCATTTAAATAAGAAGGTTTAGTTTTGTTCACATATCCCAATGTAATATTAGTTGGTCGTTGGGCGCTAATTTGTAACCATATTATTACGTTGGACGTCAATTTGTAATATGATTTACCTGTTGATAGTGAATTTATAAAAATATTTAGTTAACTTTTTTGAAAATATAACAATATACCAAAAGAAAAAATGTAATTTACAATAAAACAACCATTAATCTTAATTTCGTCTTTAATTAGTTGTAAAAGATACTTCAATAATTAAATAAAATTTATAAATGTTTATCACAGCAAAAATTATGATAGTTAAATACCTCGGCTAGGGGTGAGTAAGTTCATTAGCTCTGACTATAGTACAATATTTGTTTCTTTAAGAAATTATAAGGGCGCCACTGAAATCTTTTTATTTTTTATGATACTACTGAAGAAAGTTGCTTTAAGCTGAGTTATTTAAATAAGTATCATAAGATGACAGAAAGATGTCAGAAAAAACTGTCTATGAAGATAAAAAAAATGATATGAAAATGTACAAACAGATAAAAGATAAATAGATTTCCTTGGTGCTAAAATGAATGAAGTTGAGAATACGTTACAAAAAAAATAATCCGCAAACAGTTCTTTACAAAAACTTATTCTAATACAGTTGACGATACGAAAATGATTTTCATATTACGTTTAAGAAATAAAGAAAAACGAGACAGCTGTATAATATTATAAATGCATTTACGTTGGTCGACTTATCTTTTTTTACATCTGATCCATTGGTTGATCCAGGAGAGGGTGGTCCAGTGAAGGGCACCAATGTAGAACCAATCAGCGGTAATTCGATAGTAACCCAGTAATGTCTTTGAACTTGAAATTTGTAATGTCTTTTGACTTGAAATTTGTAACGTCTTTTGACTTGAAATTTGTAACGTCTTTTAACTTGAAATTTGTAACGTCTTTTGGTATTGTATATTCCAATGCTGTGTATAACACCAATGACAATAAGAGAATGAATCGTGGTTTAAGGTATTGGACTATGCCACATTAAAGATCGTGTATAAAGTTGGAATTACTGACAGGAATCTTTTATAATAATTAACATGTTAAGAACTCTATACAATAGATGGTGTTAGTGTTAGCCATATAATTAATTTAAAAATACTGTTTTTAGTAAACATATCATGTTACACCCATAAAAAGAAATCTAATAATGTAAAATCAGGTGATCGCGCTGGCCATTCAATCGATCCTCGCCTCCCTATCCACCGATTGGGAAATATTGTATCCGAGATTATATCGAGGTACTGCCGGACATTAAGTTGGTAATGTGGTGGTGCTCCATCCTGCTGAAACCATATCGTATTCGCTGAAACTTGAGGGTTACCTGGATCAGGATATAAATTTGCAAACGTTAGAATGACATCATTTTGAAGTAGTGCCAAATAATTGTTGCCATTCAAGTTGCCCTCAATAAAAAAGATTCCCGTGAACTTGGCACACCATATTTAAAAATCTTAAAGTTTTTTTAGAGTTCTGGCATCCTTTGCAATAGTTCTAGAGTTCTCTGTAAGTATTTTCAATAGTTCCGGTTAATAAATACAAAAAAATCGAATTTTAAAATATGGTGCGCCAAGTTCACGCAGCGCACCGTATCATGAAAATACATTATTTTTTCGGAGTTTTAGTTAATTTTACAATAGTTCTAGAGTTCTATATCCATTATATTAATAGTTCTAGCAATTAAACGCAAAAAATCAATGTTTGAAAACTAAGTGTCTAAAAGGTAATTTTATTTAAAAATATTTTATTTACGAGTTCTGGCCGATCTGACTTGAGTTCTGAATAGCGTTCCTTTAGTTCTACATAAAACCCTTGTAACTTTTACCCGCAAAATCATTTTTCTTCAAGCTATCTTCATTTAAAATATCGAAAATTAGACTTTTATTAAAAAAAAATAAAAATTTACGAGTTCTAGCTGATCTGATTGGAGTTCTGAATAGCGTTTCTTTAGTTCTACACAAAACTCTTGTGACTTTTTCCTACAAAATCATTTTTCTTCAAGTCATCTTCATTTTAAATATCGAAAATTAGACTTTTATTAAAAAAAATAAAAATTTACCAGTTCTAGCTGATCTGATTAGAGTTCTGAATAGCGTTCCTTTAGTTCTACATAAAACTCTTGTGACTATTTCCCACAAAATCATTTTTCTTCAAGTTATCTTCATTTTAAATATCGAAAATTAGACTTTTATTAAAAAACAATATTTTAGAGTTCTAGCCGATCTGATTAGAGTTCTGAATAGCGTTCCTTTAGTTCTACACAAAACTCTTGTGACTTTTTCCCACAAAATCATTTTTCTTCAAGCTATCTTCATTTAAAATATCGAAAATTAGACTTTCATTAAAAAAAATAAATATTTTAGAGTTCTAGCCGATCTGATTAGAGTTCTGAATAGCGTTCCTTTAGTTCTACACAAAACCCTTGTGACTTTTACCGCAAAATCATTTTTCTTCAAGTTATCTTCATTTTAAATATCGAAAATTAGACTTTTATTAAAAAAAATAAAAATTTACGATTTCTAGCTGATCTGATTAAAATTCTGAATAACGTTCCTTTAGTTCTACACAAAACTCTTGTGACTTTTTCCCACAAAATCATTTTTCTTCAAGTTATCTTCATTTTAAATATCGAAAATTAGACTTTTATTAAAAAAAATAAAAATTTACGAGTTCTAGCCGATCTGATTAGAGTTCTGAATAGCGTTCCTTTAGTTCTACATAAAACTCTTGTGACTTTTTCCCACAAAATCATTTTTCTTCAAGTTATCTTCATTTTAAATATCGAAAATTAGACTTTTATTAAAAAAAAAATAAAAATTTACGAGTTCTAGCCGATCTGATTAGAGTTCTGAATAGCGTTCCTTTAGTTCTACATAAAACTCTTGTGACTTTTTCCCACAAAATCATTTTTCTTCATATCTTCATTTTAAATATCGAAAATTAGACTTTTATTAGAAAAAATAAAAATTTACGAGTTCTAGCTGATCTGATTGGGAGTTCTGAATAGCGTTCCTTTAGTTCTACATAAAACTCTTGTGACTTTTTCCCACAAAATCATTTTTCTTCAAGTTACCTTCATTTTAAATATCGAAAAATAGACTTTTATTAAAAAAAATAAATATTTTAGAGTTCTGGCCGATCTGACTTGAGTTCTGAATAGCGTTCCTTTAGTTCTACATAAAACCCTTGTGACTTTTACCCGCAAAATAATTTTTCTTCAAGTTATCTTCATTTTAAATATCATAAATTAGACTTTTATTAAAAAAAATAAAAATTTACGAGTTCTAGCCGATCTGATTAGAGTTGTGAATAGCGTTCCTTTAATTCTACATAAAACTCTTGTGACTTTTTCCCACAAAATCATTTTTCTTCATATCTTCATTTTAAATATCGAAAATTAGACTTTTATTAAATAAAAAAAATATTTTAGAGTTCTGGCCGATCTGACTTGAGTTCTGAATAGCGTTCCTTTAGTTCTACATAAAACCCTTGTGACTTTTACCCGCAAAATAATTTTTCTTCAAGTTGTCTTCATTTTAAATATCGAAAATTAGACTTTTATTAAAAAAAAAAATAATAATTTAGAGTTCTAGCCGATCTGATTAAAGTTCTGAATAGCGTTCCTTTAGTTCTACACAAAACCCTTGTGACTTTTACCGGCAAAATCATTTTTCTTCAAGTTATCTTCATTTTAAATATCGAAAATTAGACTTTTATTAAAAAAAAATAAAAATTTACGAGTTATAGCTGATCTGATTAGAGTTCTGAATAGCGTTCCTTTAGTTCTACACAAAACTCTTGTGACTTTTCCCACAAAATCATTTTTCTTCAAGTTATCTTCATTTTAAATATCGAAAATTAGACTTTTATTAAAAAAAATAAAAATTTAAGAGTTCTAGTCGATCTAATTAGAGTTCTGAATAGCGTTCCTTTAGTTCTACACAAAACCCTTGTGACTTTTACCCGCAAAATCATTTTTCTTCAAGCTATCTTCATTTTAAATATCGAAAATTAGAATTTTATTAAAAAAAAATTTACGAGTTCTAGCCGATCTGATTAGAGTTCTGAATAGCGTTCCTTTAGTTCTACAAAAAACCCTTGTGACTTTTACCCGCAAAATCATTTTCTTCAAGTTATCTTCATTTTAAATATCGAAAATTAGACTTTTATTAAAATAAATAAAAATTTACGAGTTCTAGCCGATCTGATTGGAGTTCTGAATAGCGTTCCTTTAGTTCTACACTAAACTCTTGTGACTTTTTTCCACAAAATCATTTTTCTTCAAGTTATCTTCATTTTAAATATCGAAAATTAGACTTTTATTAAAAAAAATAAAAATTTACGATTTCTAGCTGATCTGATTAAAATTCTGAATAGCGTTCCTTTAGTTCTACACAAAACTCTTGTGACTTTTTCCCACAAAATCATTTTTCTTCAAGCTATCTTCATTTTAAATATCGAAAATTAGACTTTTATTAAAAAAAATAAAAATTTACGAGTTCTAGCTGATCTAATTGGAGTTCTGAATAGCGTTCCTTTAGTTCTACATAAAACTCTTGTGACTTTTTCCCATAAAATCATTTTTCTTCAAGTTATCTTCATTTTAAATATCGAAAATTAGACTTTTATTAAAAAAAATAAATATTTTAGAGTTCTAGCCGATCTGATTGGAGTTCTGAATAGCGTTCCTTTAGTTCTACACAAAACTCTTGTGACTTTTTCCCACAAAATCATTTTTCTTCAAGTTATCTTCATTTTAAATATCGAAAATTAGACTTTTATTAAAAAAAATAAAAATTTAAGAGTTCTAGCCGATCTAATTAGAGTTCTGAATTGCGTTCCTTTAGTTCTACACAAAACTCTTGTGACTTTTACCCGCAAAATCATTTTTCTTCAAGCTATCTTCATTTTAAATATCGAAAAATCGACTTTTATTAAAAAAAAATAAAAATTTAAGAGTTCTAGCCGATCTAATTAGAGTTCTGAATAGCGTTCCTTTAGTTCTACACAGAACCCTTGTGACTTTTACCCGCAAAATCATTTTTCTTCAAGCTATCTTCATTTTAAATATCGAAAATTAGAATTTTATTAAAAAAAATAAAAATTTACGAGTTCTAGCCGATCTGATTAGAGTTCTGATTAGAGTTCTGAATAGCGTTCCTTTAGTTCTACAAAAAACCCTTGTGACTTTTACCCGCAAAATCATTTTTCTTCAAGTTATCTTCATTTTAAATATCGAAAATAAGACTTTTATTAAAAAAAATAAAAATTTACGAGTACTAGCCGATCTGATTAGAGTTCTGAATAGCGTTCCTTTAGTTCTACAAAAAACCCTTGTGACTTTTACCCGCAAAATCATTTTTCTTCAAGTTATCTTTATTTTAAATATCGAAAATTAGACTTTTAATAAAAAAAATAATAAATATTTTAGAGTTCTA
The DNA here is from genome assembly GCA_035357415.1 of Ophraella communa. Taxonomy (NCBI): domain Eukaryota; kingdom Metazoa; phylum Arthropoda; class Insecta; order Coleoptera; family Chrysomelidae; genus Ophraella; species Ophraella communa. The sequence continues at coordinate 33,030,151 of CM068980.1, read as the reverse complement.
GCCGATCTGATTGGAGTTCTGAATAGCGTTCCTTTAGTTCTATAGTAAATTTATTACTTTTTTTCGTAAAATAATCATTTTTCTAATCAAATCGCAATTTTTAACATTTAAAATTTTTAAGTTTTACATAAAATACTTAAAACTTTTTTCTATAAAATTATTTTTCCAGTTATTGAAATGTCTATTGTAATTAATTTTTTGTTATTAATATTGATTTTTTGATTTTTATTTTTAATAAGGCTATATTAACTTAAAAAATGTATTTTTTTAATTATTTTTATTTTATTTGATGCAATAAATTCGTTTAGAGTTTTGCATAATATTTCCCACATTTAGCGATACCAGAACCACAACGAGGATGTAGTGGGGATTGGTTCCATTTTTGTTTTTTTTAAGTTTTTTTTTAATTATTTAGTTTTTTTTTTGTTTCTATATTATTTTTGTTTAAATAAAATTAAAATTCATATCTTAATAAAAAAATCATATTAATGTCGGTAATTAAAATAAAATTAAAATTTATACTTAAAATAAAGATTTTCCTTTTATCATTTTATTACTACGCTTATAGTAAACTTCTATTGTTTAATGTAAATAAGGACGTGTGGAATGATTTTAAAAGTGGATTGAAGTTGTGTTCGTTTATGTAAAATGAAGATAACTCAAAGGAAAATGATTTTGTGGAAAAAGTCACAAAAGTTTTGAGTAGAACTAAAGGAACGCTATTCAGAACTCTAATCAGATCGGCTAGAACTCGTAAATTTTTATTTTTTTTGATATAAGTCTAATTTTCGATATTTAAAATAAAGATAACTTGAAGAAAAATGATTTTGTGGAAAATGTCACAAAAGTTTTGAGTAGAACTTAAGGAACGCTATTCAGAACTCTAATCAGATCGGCTAGAACTCGTAAATTTTTATTTTTTTTGATATAAGTCTAATTTTCGATATTTAAAATGAAGATAACTTGAAGAAAAATGATTTTGTGGGAAAAAGTCACAAGAGTTTTGTGTAGAACTAAAGGAACGCTATTCAGAACTCTAATCAGATCAGCTAGAACTCGTAAATTTTTATTTTTTTTAATAAAAGTCTAATTTTCGATATTTAAAATGAAGATAACTTGAAGAAAAATGATTTTGTGGGTAAAAGTCACAAGGGTTTTGTGTAGAACTAAAGAAACGCTATTCAGAACTCTAATCAGATCGGCTAGAACTCTAAAATATTTATTTTTTTAATAAAAGTCTAATTTTCGATATTTAAAATGAAGATAACTTGAAGAAAAATGATTTTGTGAGAAAAAGTCACAAGGGTTTTATGTAGAACTAAAGGAACGCTATTCAGAACTCCAATCAGATCAGCTAGAACTCGTAAATTTTTATTTTTTTTTAATAAAAGTCGATTTTTCGATATTTAAAATGAAGATAACTTGAAGAAAAATTATTTTGTGGGAAAAAGTCACAAGAGTTTTGTGTAGAACTAAAGGAACGCTATTCAAAACTCCAATCAGATCAGCTAGAACTCGTAAATTTTTATTTTTTTTAATAAAAGTCTAATTTTTGATATTTAAAATGAAGATAACTTGAAGAAAAATGATTTTGTGGGAAAAAGTCACAAGAGTTTTGTGTAGAACTAAAGGAACGCTATTCAGAACTCTAATCAGATAAGCTAGAACTCGTAAATTTTTGTTTTTTTTAATAAAAGTGTAATTTTCGATATTTAAAATGAAGATAACTTGAAGAAAAATGATTTTGCGGGTAAAAGTCACAAGGGTTTTGTGTAGAACTAAAGGAACGCTATCCAGAACTCTAATCAGATCGGCTAGAACTCCTAAATTTTAATTTTTTTTTAATAAAAGTCGATTTTTCGATATTTAAAATGAAGATAACTTGAAGAAAAATGATTTTGTGGGAAAAAGTCACAAGAGTTTTATGTAGAACTAACTAATTTTCGATATTTAAAATAAAGATAACTTAAAGAAAAATGATTTTGTGGGAAAAAGTCACAAGAGTTTTGTGTAGAACTAAAGGAACGCTATTCAGAACTCTAATCAGATCGGCTAGAACTCGTAATTTTTTTTTTAATAAAAGTCTAATTTTCGATATTTAAAATGAAGATGACTTGAAGAAAAATGATTTTGTAGGAAAAAGTCACAAGAGTTTTGTGTAGAACTAAAGAAACGCTATTCAGAACTCTAATTAGATCGGCTAGAACTCTTAAATTTTTATTTTTTTTAATAAAAGTCCAATTTTTGATATTTAAAATGAAGATAACTTGAAGAAAAATGATTTTGTGGGAAAAAGTCACAAGAGTTTTATGTAGAACTAAAGGAACGCTATTCAGAACTCTAATCAGATCAGCTAGAACTCTAAAATATTTTTTTTAATAAAAGTCCAATTTTTGATATTTAAAATGAAGATAACTTGAAGAAAAATGATTTTGTGGGAAAAAGTCACAAGAGTTTTGTGTAGAACTAAAGGAACGCTATTCAGAACTCTAATCAGATCGGCTAGAACTCGTAATTTTTTTTTTAATAAAAGTCTAATTTTCGATATTTAAAATGAAGATGACTTGAAGAAAAATGATTTTGTAGGAAAAAGTCACAAGAGTTTTGTGTAGAACTAAAGAAACGCTATTCAGAACTCTAATTAGATCGGCTAGAACTCTTAAATTTTTATTTTTTTTAATAAAAGTCCAATTTTCGATATTTAAAATGAAGATAACTTGAAGAAAAATGATTTTGTGGGAAAAAGTCACAAGAGTTTTATGTAGAACTAAAGGAACGCTATTCAGAACTCTAATCAAATCAGCTAGAACTCGTAAATTTTTATTTTTTTTAATAAAAGTCTAATTTTCGATATTTATAATAAAGATAACTTGAAAGAAAATTATTTTGTGGGAAAAAGTCACAAGAGTTTTGTGTAGAACTAAAGGAACGCTATTCAGAACTCTAATCAGATCGGCTAGACCTCTAAAATATTTTTTTTTTTAATAAAAGTCTAATTTTTGATATTTAAAATGAAGATAACTTGAAGAAAAATGATTTTGTGGGAAAAAGTCACAAGAGTTTTGTGTAGAACTAAAGGAACGCTATTCAGAACTCTAATCAGATCGGCTAGAACTCTAAAATATTGTTTTTTAATAAAAGTCTAATTTTCGATATTTAAAATGAAGATAACTTGAAGAAAAATGATTTTGTGGGAAAAAGTCACAAGAGTTTTATGTAGAACTAAAGGAACGCTATTCAGAACTCTAATCAGATCAGCTAGAACTGGTAAATTTTTATTTTTTTTAATAAAAGTCTAATTTTAGATATTTAAAATGAAGATAACTTGAAGAAAAATGATTTTGTGCGAAAAAGTCACAAGAGTTTTGTGTAGAACTAAAGGAACGCTATTCAGAACTTTAATCAGATCAGCTAGAACTCGTAAATTTTAATTTTTTTTTTAAAGTCTAATTTTCGATATTTAAAATGAAGATAGCTTTAAGAAAAATGATTTTGCGGGTAAAAGTCACAAGGGTTTTATGTAGAACTAAAGGAACGCTATTCAGAACTCAAGTCAGATCGGCCAGAACTCGTAAATAAAATATATTTAAATAAAATTACCTTTTAGGCACTTAGTTTTCAACCATTGATTTTTTGCGTTTAATTGCTAGAACTATTAATATAATGGATATAGAACTCTAGAACTATTGTAAAATTAACTAGAACTCCGAAAAAATAATGTATTTTCATGATGCGGTGCGCTGCGTGAACTTGGCGCACCATATTTTAAAATTCGATTTTTTTGTATTTATTAACCGGAACTATTGAAAATACTAACAGAGAACTCTAGAACTATTGCAAAGGATGCCAGAATTTTAAAAAACCTTAAGATTTTTAAATATGGTGTGCCAAGTTCACGGGAATATAAAAAAGGGACCAATGATATTGTTCCCTACAATCCCTGCCCAAACATTAACCTTTTGAGGGTATTGAGTGTGTTGTTCTCTCATCCAGTGAGGATTTTCCGTGGACCAGTAGCGGCAATTTTGCCGATTATCATGACCGTTAAGTAAAAAAGTACACTCATCAGAAAACATAACGTCTTCTAATTGGATAATATTGTTATCCAACATGTCCATCATTTGCTCACAAACAAACTCCTATTAAAATCGTCTTCCATGAGGTCCTGAGTAGGTATCATCTTATACGGATGCAATTTATTTTCTTTTAATATGTTTTGCTATCGATGCATGGCTAGCATTGAATGTAGTGGATGCCTGTCTACTCGATGTATGTGGGTTTTCCTGAAACTCAAGCAACACATCTAATTTGAGTTCATCACTCAGTGTATTGGCAGCTGCTTTTTTTATCTGCCTTACATGACCAAACTCGCGAAACTGCTTTTCTATTTTACTTATTGTTCCTTGGGATATAGGCGGTAAATTAGGAAATTTCTCATGAAATAGGCGAGTTACTTCCTGTTGTGTTCGGATCGAGGGGTGTCTCACTTTAACAAAATGTGTACACCAGATTGGATATTGTGAGATTCGAAGCATTTTTACAGGATTCGTGACATTTCCAAGATTTCTAGGGATTTTCGAAAGATTTGCAAGATTTATATGAGATTTATCGAAGATTGAGAGATTTCTGAAGATTTGTGGGATTGTTCCAAGATTCGCAAGATATTTTGGGATTTTTCAAATATTTGCAATTAAAATAACTATCGCAATCATAAAAAATTTGTATTATACACAAAATAACAAAATTAAAACAATATTCTAAAACAAAATAAAAACAAGAAAAAAAAATCAATATATTCTAAAACAAAATAAAAAAAATTTATCTGAGATTAAGCACATCTCTTCATCTTCAGAAAAGACAGAGACTGCCTTAGAATCTGAAGTAATAATAATAAAGAGGTAGGTTATTTGCTTAATAATTATTTAAAACAAAATTTTAGTTCAATTTCATAATTTTTTATCTGTTTTCTTTGCAGTCCAATGCAGCAACAACTGTCAATACTGCATTTAAAATCTTAAGAGAACAAGGAAAAAGATCACAAGTTTAAAAAAGGTTTTTATAAAAAATATATATTATTTACAACAAAGTAATTTTGTTTAAATTTTAGGAAAAGGTATATAGGAGATTTGGCAAGCAGTGATTTTTCAACCCCCGGAAAAAGAAGGAGAAATCTGGAATTGGTTAAATCAATTGCTAATTGTTATATTTTTACAATTAACTGGTATTTAGTTTGTAATAATTGATTGTGTGAATAAATGTGTTGAAAAACAAAAGAAAATAAAGATAGTATTGTTTTAAATTTTGTATTTAATTTTTTGGCTATACTTTTTCTGTTTTATATGTATTGGCTTGGTATGTGAGTTTGAACCCAAATAACATAAAATGGTAGGTAAATTTAGATAATACAGGAAAAATATTCGATTTTACCTCTATAAACTATTATTTCTCAAACTTGCTTATTAAGATGAATAATATGTGTTATTACTATTTTAAATAAATTGTAATAAAAATATATTTGAATTTAAAATAAATATTTTTTTACTTTTACTACACAGTAACCCACGCCCATGGCGAAGGTATAATAAGGTGTATGTATTTTATACAGAGATTCGAAGTAACATAGTTGCCGATACGATCGATCGTCAAGCTATCTCTCTTACACTTATTATGCGGGAGCGAGGCATGTATGATTGTAAACAAATGCGGTTTTATAAAGGGAATGTTGTTGTCTATCTTTTATTCTTAGTCTGAGGATTAAACCGTCTATCTAGCACTAGTTTAACTTGAGATTTGTAAACTGTTGTTATAGGTTAGCCTAACCTAAAAGCTATTAGATGAAAGAAATATCCATCCAGGAATAATATCAGATATAATTGACTTATTTAATGTATGCATTAGTCAAAATTATTTTACTTTTGATAACAAAGTATATATTCAAAATGAGGGTCTTCCAATGGGACGTACCATTTCTCCAATTTTAGCAAATATTTTTATGGATAATTTAGAAAACATAATCTTTAATTCTAGTTATAAAAACAATATTGTATTTTGGTATAGATATGTTGATGATGTGTTAGCAGGATTTGTAGGTAGCGAACGACAGTTAGATATATTTTTTAATTATATTAATACATTGCATCCTAAAATTAATTTTATTTTAGAAGTTGAAGAAAATAATTCAATTAATTTTCTAGATTTAAAAATTGAAAAAGTTAATAATTTACTAAATTATTCAATATACAGAAAACCAACAAAAACAGTATAATTCAAATCATGCTATAACACATAAATTAGCAGCTTATAATTCAATGATACATAGGGCATTTTCAATTCCAATGAACAAAATTTACTTTGATAAAGAAATTGATATCATAAAACAAATAGCTACATCTAATGGCTACCCAATTCATTTGATAAATACATTAATTAATAAGAAAGAACAGAAAGTGTCACTAAAACTAATATTTCCTAAACAAACTAAAGATATTAAAACTTATAAAAATATTACATATTGTGGAAGTATTTCTAATAAAATTTCAAAAATAATAACTTCGGCAACATCAGCATTAATATCATTTAAAACACAAAATAATATTGGAACAAAATTGTTAAATGTAAAAACAAAATTACCTAAATTAAAGAAATCTGGTGTTTACAAAATTAATTGTCCAAAATGTAATGCTGTATATATAGGTCAAACACAAAGAAATTTTGAAGTAAGATTTAACGAACATTTAAGAGCATATAGATTAAAGCAACCAGATAAGTCAAATTATGCAAAACACCTACTTAAACATCCAACCTCACTTTTACACACCAATGACATCCAAATAATACACACTTGTAATAAAAGAACTTGAAATAAAAATACATCTAGCAGATCCACAATTTAAAGTTGTTAATGAACAAATAAATCTGGGAAGTTCTCCACTTTTAAAGTGTTTGCTTTGATTGAGTCTTCATTGTATACATAGATAAGACGTAATTGTAACACAAATATATTAAGTTATTGTAAAGATCAGCATGATATAGTTTTTTTGGTGGTTTTTCTATATCATTGCACAGTTATACTGATCTTAGAGGGTAGTACATCCAGGATAATCCCTTAGGGCTCATAATATCTAGGCTTTAATATTGTTATGTCTTATTACTTCCATACTTGGTTTAGCCTTGTAACTACCTAATAAACATCAGGTACCTAGCTACAAACACACAAACAAAATGGAACTTCAATATGTCAATCTGACGATGCTAAGTCTAGCGAAACGGCTGTCATTAAGGTTAAAAAAAAGCAATATTTTAAATAAATATTGGAAGTTTTGTTAAAACGAAGAGTTTTTTATTATTCTTAAAAATAAAATATTTCAGCGCATCCGCCACCATTTAATACGACCGCCAATAATTAAATTCAACTGATTTATTGAAAAATATAAAAATTTCTTGTGTGGTATAAATTTGCCTTTAATTAGCTTTATAATATTGTGTGTTCACTTTTTGAATAGACGAAAGTAGGGGTGCTAAAATTATAGAGCAGCGATATTTACAGCATTCGATTTTATTTTTTGACATTATAAATAATAATATAGATTAACTTTTTGTGGTAAAAATTAGCCTTTAATATGCCCTTTATTTTGATGTAGTTGAATTTGAATTCGATCAAAGTGGGGGTGCTGTCTTGACCTCAACCTAGCACCCCCCATTTTCAAGGCGATTTTTCTCGATTATCGCGGTAGTACAAATTTTAATTTTTGTGGTACAAATTAGCCTTTAATTATGGGCTACTTTTTTTTAATTTAATCAATGTGGGGGTGCTAGCTTGATTAGCATCCAAATCTAACGATAAGAAGCTATAGCAACTGGTTACATTGAAGAGAGCATTGGCAATAAGAATCATGTTTTAGACGTTATTGATAATGCCATTAATGGAAGTGATTTAAAAAGCGACAAATTAATATATCAAACAATACCAACTGCACTATTCAAATTCATTTAAAAAATTAAAATTATTGTTAAATAATGTTTGAATAAAGGTTTTGAATTTGTTAGTGATATTTTATTTAACGTTACAAGTATACTCCTGTCAAATATAAAACAATTATCATTTACAATGAACGTTATCAAATTTGTTATGCCATGCAGCTTTAAAAATCGCGCGTGTTTGAAAATTCGATTTAAACACGCCGGGCTTTTAAAAAGGAAAAATAGGGCAACAATAAAAAAAGTAATATTGTTCGCTTACCGTTAGCACGCACTGATGACTAGGTGAGATGAAATCAAGTCCTCGCTGTCCCTTCCCGCTGAAGCACGTTTTAATATTTTGCATAAACTTTCGACGAATCGATTTAAGGGAATAAACGCAAAGTGCCGATAGATCAGATGGTTTATTTGCATTCACTGGTTCACTTTCACTAAACACTGCAAACAAAACATCGTCTTGAGCTGTAATGCCCAAGTCAGAGGCAAGATCCGAGCCCGCTTTTCCTACGTAAGCAGCTTGAACCAGATTGTATTTTCTTCCCCCTTGTGCTTCGCTGATGCAATCCATCGGTATCTCCGTATAAGAATAGTAGTTTTCATCATCATGACATACTCTTACTAGCTTACTAATATACTGACTTGACGTGGTATGTTTCATTTGTGTTGTCAAAAAATAACTAAAACCTTCCGAAGCAAAGCCATAAACATACGTAATTGGATATCGTTCTCTAGCTAAAGAATTAACAAACATTCTCGTTCCCGTCGTGACTGCCGTTTGAGCGATTGAAAACATTTTGTCTTTATCTAAGGATCGACTGCTTACCGCAGGCACTTCGGACCGATAGGGCGATCCTAAGGTAAAAGTCACTCCGACATACATTACTTGCGATACAGGAGGATTCGGGGGACCTGGAGCAATGAATGCCACCGTAGAAGCAGTTGCGTTATTCGCTACAACAGCTTCTCTTACTTCTATGCTTCCCTCAGATATGTTTTGCAGAGGCCTAACGGAGCAAATACCTTGTGAAAGACTTCCACAAGAAATTAATCTGGATGTAGTATAATCGATCACCAAAGCTTTATTAACATTATCGGTTAGTTTTTTATTGATCGCATTGTTACATTCTAAAACTGAGCAATCATCAGAGTCCAATTTGGGACCGGTTACTTCAGTTATAACCGAATCTAAATCAGGAGATAGTTGGTAAAGTCGGTTCACAGCTCCTATGTATACGCGGCCGGTATTTTTATCAATAACAAGATGATTAAAAGCTTGCACTTTCGGATCCGAAAAGGTTTTAACTATTTCTTTGGGACTGGCCGCTGAATTTGCTGTAGCCATCATCGTGGCCACGATTAATAGGAGGGGATAGGACCGCTTCATGGCGGCACCAAGCTGATATTTACTTTCACGTCATGGTCCTGTAAACAAAAAAAAGATATTAGTTAAAAATAATAAAATAATTAAAATATCAAATTTAAGACACATGATGAGACAACAACGAAGAAAGAAAAATCTTTATATCATTTAAAATGGAAGTTGTGAATTTCGACAAATGTTTAATGAATTTACTCTTAGTTTGCTGATTATTTTTTTAATAAAACCATAACTAACAGTAGTCCACCTAGATAATTTGAATACCAATCAGAGTATCTATGCTTTGTAACTCGTATTTCGTCATTATTAAACATTTTATCAAGTCTTTAGTGATTTCAAGTGAAATTTCTAGTTTTTTGAGTATCCAATATCAAACACACGAAATACGTGAAACATGAAAAAATATTAACGAAAGCAAATAGTTTTGCCTTTTTATCTATCTATCTAATTTGAATAAATTGACAAATTTCGGTTTTTTTAATATAGCGACACACCACTTACAAACTTGAAATTCATTATTACAAAAATTACTTAGATATAAGCAATTCACAAAAGTGTACTTCACAAATAGCCAGCGGTGGGGTGGATTTTTGCGAAGCAGATACCTAAGAAATGTATATAATAAATATGTATCATGACCTAGTGCAATTCCTATTGCTTTTAGATTCATTGAATGGTATCTATAAAAACGAAGTAAATGTTAATGCTATCATTTCTGCTCGATAATTACCAGGTTGTGACAAGTCTACAAATGTGTTGCTTTATATTTTTGAATAATAAAGTGTCCGTGCATTCGTAGTTGTGTAAAATGTCTCCATATGAAGAAATGCCCCATAAAGAACAATCTCAAAATGAAGATGTACAATTAGCCTTTGTTACAATGCTAGATGATCAAAAGATAATTCTGGATAAAAAGATGACACCTGTCATGAAGTCTACACAAGACAAAGCCCTTAAAGAATTAACTGAAACCTGTACCAATATTACGAAACAAAACTTAGATTTTAAACAAATATTATAAGTGATGCTGATATTAAACCAACTTCGCTAACGTCAAGTAAATACCGAATTTATACTTGGAATCTGCTGCGGTAATAGTCTGTTCTTCAAATTGTAGTAAATTCTTTTGTGTACTACTTAGTGTGTAGTAGGTTCCGGAAAGAATTATAGCATCATCCTGGAAATGTAGTTTTTTCTTAGGTTTTAGGTGAATACTTTGTAGAAAATGTTGATGCTTCTATTGAGCGGGTCACAGTTATTATGCAGCGTGGCCGGCATAGGCCAATGTAAATCTTATGGGCGAATATTCAACAGTGTTGCCGCTTTGTTTTAGCGGATTTACAATATTTTCCTTTAAACGCGTAAAATTTATCTAAAAGGATAATTATAAATATTCTTAATTACTCACTAAACGATTTTCAAATGAATAATTTAGTCAACATTTAAATCATAATAGTAACACAATGGCAAGTTATATTCCCGCGCCAGTTGAAACCAAATTCGAAGAACATGCCGATATGCATAATAACTGTGACCCGCTCTATAGTATTAGTATGTACTTCGTTTTAATTAAGACCAATAAATATAATGACAGTGCACTGAATACGTATACTAATGTTCATTATCACTAGATTGAAAATCTACATTTAATCCAAAAAAATTTTTAAACAATTTTAGGCAAAGTGAATTACATAATTAAAATGCAATAATTGCATAAAGTTATCAATATTATATTTAAGTTAAAAAATATTCATGAAAATAAAATATAATAATCTGACCTGATTAACCTATATTAACACCGAGATTAACACATACCTATGAATTGATAGTAATAAAACAACAGGATCTCTCCAATATGGATTTTGAACCTACCGTATATGTAGAATAATTATATGAACATGAGCATATTAACGTAACATACCAGATAGATATATTAACATACCCAACTGCTCATAACAGATTCTTTAATTTATCCGAATTTTTCTATACAAATGAAATCGGGGTGAAGCTAGGCTCCTAGCTACTACCGTAGAATTACGACAACCAACCCATTTGGCAATAGCGCATAAAAATCCACTGTGTATTCAAACTCCCAAGTTGTATGCAAAATTGAACGCTCCCGAATGATAATAAATTCAAATACGGGGGAACCATGATAATTAATGGTTGATAAAAAACATTTTAAAGTTGATTTAAATAAAAACAAAAAAATATATAAAATGTAATAAAATATTATTTAAATTATTTATTTTTTAACATTATATACTTAATAAATGTTCCAAGTGTGCTAAAAATATAAAAGTATAAGTGAATTTTTAACGCAAATTCGGATATTACCTTTGGTGCTGGTGGGTAAATGAAGATGTCCATCAATGAAATTTTGCACAGAGGTAGAAAAAAGAATTCTCATTCATCTGGTATATTCAAGTTACTGACAAACGTTCCGAGTAGGCAAAAAGTGAATTATATGTGAATTTTTAACGAAAATTCGGATATTTACAAAATAAATTGAAGCTATTTGTCTAGGAGCATAAAAAATGAATCTTTTTAACAAAACTGTCACGTTTTATTTAAAAAATAGATTTTTGAAACCAATAATAGCTAATTTTTAATTGTCTGTATTGAATAGTTATACAATATAAACGTGCTGTAATGTACATAGTATAGACTAATAAAATCGGAAAAATACTTTACAATTGCCTTATTGGACTATATCGTAAAAATCAGGAATAATTAGTAAAGTGAAATACGAAAACGATAAGCTGAAGTACCTAAAATAAGAAGAAATTCTACTTATATATTTTTCGTTTTCTAAATAATACATAAACTTTTTCTGTCTTGTAAAGAACAAAGAAACTTCAGAATTAAAAGTGGAAAATTCGCTGCTGCGCACTTTGCGCAAGCGACGTGTAGGAAAATAGTGACTGTTACCCCGCTAGGCGCCCTGAACATCATGTCTAAAAGAAAAACCTGCCGCTTAATATTATACTAAAGCATTTTTATCAACGCCTTTTAACCTTCAACAATACAAACATACACTGATATACTTTACATAAACCAACAACCTGATAAAAGAAAAGTTCAAGCAACTATGTATATCTGAGCTAAAAAAAATAGTGAAAAAAAATCAGAAAATACGTCAAAATCTCGCGGGGATGGCAATTCAAGACAAAAGATCTATGACTCTGCTCTGTTTCAAAAAGATATAGAGTAATAAAAGGCATAATACCATAAAATTTGGCTAAATTTCGGTAGTGTTCATAGGCATGATCATTAAACTTAATAATTAAAGTAAATTAAAAGTTATAGACGTAGGTAATAATAAAATGACCATTTTTGGGAAGTAATTTAATCTGCAATTTGGGTTCATCTATTTAAGCTGATTTCATAAAAAAGGATTTACAGTAAGTTTAGTGGTTTTTGGAAACTTATTTAATGTGCAATTTGGGTTCATCGTTTAAGTACAATTTCTTAAAAAAAGATTAAAATTAACTTCCAGAAATAAATTTAAGGAACAGACAAATAATACAATACCTATTAAGGGAAAAGTAATTAAGAGAAAAGCTATAAATATGTTGCGTGTCTTAAACATGCTAGTTAGTATTTGCTACTACAGCACCAACCAAACGTATAGTTAAATTGAAATAGTGGTATACGAGTGTCGTCCACAAAGTAGGCGCCGTTTGGGCGGGGCGCGATAAGTAGTGGGGGTAGCGCTGCTATTTTCACATAGGTGAAAGCTTTTCAGTACGCTTCTAAATGTGCATCGTGCGATTGCGCGTTCTTTTGTAGAAACATGAGCGCCGCGATAGAAAATAAAATAAGATTTCTGTGGTCGAAAGTTACACTGCAGCTGAAATTCATCGTTTAACTGAAATGCTTTTGACCACCCCCTTACGTCCCGGACTTGGCTCCCAGTAATTTCCATCTTTTATCCTACATGAAGCGGTGGTTTGAATCTCAGAGGTTTGCAAGTGATGAAGAGCTTCAAAACATTACGGGTTGGTGGAAGATTTTTCTAAAGAAGGAATTTCAAAAACTGTTAAAAGATATTGGTGCTTGAATTTGTATTTTTTTATTTCAAAACGAAGGTTAATTTGTGGATGACCCTAGTAGGTATTACGAGTGATATTGCAAAGAAATTTTAAAATAGAAACATTAACTCCAAAGAGGTGTAAAAAATTTCCCACTATCTATAACTGAGTATTGTCTCGGATCCATTAAAGAATTGTGTTCTCAGTGTGTCGTGTACAAGTGTGCTCCTAGAATACGTCAAAGTTTAATAGGATAGACTTCTCCGATTTTAATTGATCATAAAAATTATGGCCATTGATTATATACCTAAAATATCAAGAAAATAAAGCTTTTGTCAAATAAATTATTTATATGGATAAATTAAAATTGTTCGTTCAGACCGAAATTTTTCAGACACTGGAACAACGAGAGGTGGCGGTGTACTATTAGCAATTAACAATACGCTAAATGTTGTACCTATAGATATCTACTCTATTTGTGCCGCTATGGCTGAAGTCAAATTAATTGATGTAGTCATATGCAAAGTTATGAAATTGATTATGTTGTTCCAAAGGATAGCCATCATCCAGCGCTCATTATAGACCTTAATTTTAAAACAGTTAACGAAATCAGAATCGAATGCAATCAAAATTTTAACTTTAAAAAAGCTAATTTTGTAGAGCTCTATCATGATTTGTATTTATCTGATTGGTCTTTCCTGTCTGCTGATCTTGACATCGACAGCAACATACACGCCTTTTATAAATATATTAACAGTATATTTTATAAACATATTCTTTTTAAAAAGAAACAAACAAAGCATTATCCGAGCTGGTTCAATGGTGATCTCATTAAACTCCTAAAAAATAAAAACAGAGCCTGGAATACCTACAAAAAATCTCGTAATATTCAGAATTACACGGAATTCAAAAGAACTCGCTCAACATTCAAATATGCTAATCAAATAACGTACCAGAATTATGTGTCTCAATTAGAAATCAATCTTAAACAAGATCCTCGTAGATTTTGGTCATTTATCAACTCCAAGAAAACAAATTCTTCAATTCCAGAAACTATGTCTTATAATAATATAAAATTAGAGAGTTCACAGGAAATTGCATCATCATTTGCTGACTTTTTCTCTATGTCCTATACTGATAATTTTCCTCCCGACCAATTCACTTTCCAACAAAATACACATCTTACCATGCAATTACATATTCCCAAAATTTGAAATTGAACAGGCCATAAGTAAGATTAAGCCGAATATGACAATGGGTCCAGATGATATTCCCGCATTTATTATAAGGGATTGTGCCCACGTATTTTCCACCCCTTTGTTCACTTTATTCAACTGTATTTTATCTAGCTCGGTCTTCCCTACACAATGGAAAACCTCTAAAATTGTCCCCGTGTTTAAAAAAGATAATCGTACTTCGATTGAAAACTACAGGCCTATCGCTATTATATCCAATTTTAGCAAGATTTTCGAGATTTGTGTCACTAAACACCTTTACAACCACATTTCACCATTTATAGTTCCCCAACAGCACGGATTTGTCAGCGGTAAATCCACAATAACAAATCTCGTCAATATTACTCAATTCCTGTGCGAAGCTTTAGATAGAAACACCCAGATCGATGTCATTTACACTGACTTCTCCAAAGCTTTCGACCGCATAAATCATAAAATTTTATTAAATAAACTAAGTAGTATTTCAATCGCACCCACGCTATTACAATTATTTAGCTCGTATTTTGCGGGTCGATGGCAATATGCACAAGTTAGAGGATGTAAATCACATTCCTTTCCTCAGTTATCCGGCGTACCTCAAGGTTCAATTGTTGGACCATTATTATTCATAATATTCGTTAATGATATTGTTAATGGAGTGGACGTTAGTTCACTAATGTACGCAGATGATTTGAAACTATTTTTTGAAATAAGGTCTCCTACCGATTGTTGTAAACTTCAGGAAAATTTAAATAAAGTCAGTAGGTGGTGTGATATAAATGGTTTGCAATTAAACGCTTCAAAATGTAATGTAATGTCCTTTTCCAGAAGCCCTACCCCAATACATTTTGATTATTATATTCATGATACTCCCATATGTCGCCCTAGCTCTGTCAGGGACTTGGGAGTCATATTTGACTGTAAACTCTCATTTGTTCCGCACATCAACTAGTATCACCTCAAATGCGTTTGGTGTGTTGGGCTTCATTTTGCGAAACGCGAAAGAACTTACCAGTATTGACACGTGCAAGACTTTGTTTTCATCTCTCGTTCTCCCTAAACTCGATTACGCATCGATAGTTTGGTCTCCAATATATCAGAACCACATTAATTATTTAGAATCAGTACAGAGGCGGTTTCTAAAAAGTATGTACTTTAAATCCACTGGTTTGTATCCTGCCAGAGGATTTCCAGAAGAGATGCTTCTCGATAGATTTAATATGCAAAGCCTTCAACTCCGCAGAATAACTCAATCTCTCTGCTTTTTGTTTAAAATTATTAACTATCAAGTAAATACCCCTGAATTATTGCAACTTATTAATCTTCACGTCCCTCGTGTAGCATCTCGTAATTCACTGACTTTTTATGTTAATAGGGCTAGAACAAATATTTTGGTGCAATCGCCTCTCATACAAATGCAAACACATTACAATGATTACTCTCATTTGTTTGATATTTTTAATACCAGTTTGCGCATTCTCAAGAAAACTGTATACGACATTGGATTACAGCCTGTTACTACTTGAGGTATGGCCGTTTTGCTTTCTATATTCTATTATATTGCAGATTGTATTATTTATTTTCCTATTATTATTGTATTTATTTTTTATTTCGCTTTCGTCTAGGTATAAGCGACATAGCTTGGTTTGGTTTAGTTTAGATTAGCTTTTTTTTTTTTTTTTTTTAATTATTTGTTTCTATGTCTAAAATTTGTAAAAGTTTAATTAACCAAGTAATATTGTAAAACTCAACCCAGATTGTAATTGGTCTTGTACCGTTATTTGGGTCTCTAAAATAAATAAAAAAATAAAAAATAAATAAATAAAGCAAGTACCTACTACAGTTGAAAGGAAAAAAAACTACACAATAATTAGCTTGAAATAAAAAGACATTGAAATACATGTAAATATTATACGAGGTAAACTCAATATTTGGCGAGCTTTTAAGGTACAATTTCAAAAGAAAACATGGATTTTATAAAGGATGTAAGGAACCTATAGCTGAAGATAACGAATGAATTTTATGTATGCGACAGTTGTAAGGATATTTTTCATTATAATTCAAAATATAAAATAAGTTGTGCCAACTTGACTACAACTGAATACAGATCAATACTTCTTTTGAAGCGGAATATAATATACTTCATAGAAATAATCCTCATTTGATGTGCAAAACATTAAAAAAAGTGATTTGTTCAATATGTCAAAATGTTCCTAACTGTATTTTTATATTAATAACCCCAACTTATATATAACGTTAATGAGATCATAGAATATTTTAATGCGTATTTCGTTAACAGTATTAATGAAATAGTTTGTGAGATTGGTAATGATGAGGTTTGGAATTATAATTTATACTAAATTTGTATCCAATTTAAGCCATTATCATTAAATGACTTACGTAACATCATAGTGTCACTGGATAATAAATATAATTAAGGATAATAAAAAACTCTTCGTTTTAACAAAACTTCCAATATTTATTTAAAAACTGCTTTTTTAAAAGACTCAATGACAGCTGTTTCGATGCTTCATAGCGAAACAGCTGTCATTGAGTCTTTTAAAAAAGCAGTTTTTAAATAAATATTGGAAGTTTTGTTAAAACGAAGAGTGTTTTATTATCCTTAATAAGATGGACTTCCAAAAAGTAAGGGTTAGTACAATCAATTTAATAAATATAATGTTCATGAAATTCTAAGATGTTAAAGGAGATAATTAAAACTATTGGACGCACTGAACAAAAAAGAGACCGTGGTATGTGCCTTTCTAGACATAGAAGGGGCTTTTGACAATACGCCCCATGAGGCAGTCAAAAGAGCACTGATTGAGAAAGGAGTAGATAGAACGACGTCCATTTGGATGTCGCAACTGCTATCTACAAGAATCGCAGAAATGGAGGCAAAACAAGACACTATCTTCATTAATGTGACTAGAGGCTGTCCGCAGGGGGGAGTTGCATCCCCGCTTATGTGGAGTCTCACTGTGGACAGTCTGCTCTGTCAATTGAATAGGGAAGGCATACCATGTCAAGGGTATTCCGACGACATGGTTATCCTGGCAAAAGGGAAGTATGAAAATGTCCTCTGTGATATTGTTCAAAGAGGATTGAACATTGTGGAACAATGGTGTGACTCGGTGGGACTCAGCATCAACCCCACCAAAACCACACTAGTAGCCTTTACAAGGAAAAAGAAACCTAATCTAAAAATCATAAAAATAGGGGAGAACATCGTCAAGTGGAAAACAGAGGTAAAATATCTAGGGCTAATCCTAGATAGCAGGTTACTCTGGAACAAACACGAAGACGAAGTAATACACAAAACAACCAAGACCCTCATGGTGTGTAGGAACATTGCAGGGAAGAACTGGGGATGTAACCCACGTATCCTGCAATGGATGTACACAGCAATAGTGAGACCATTAATCACATATGGGGCAGTGGCTTGGGGCGTAAGGGCTAATCTGAATACGACGAGGAAAAACCTCTCGAAGATTCAGAGACTAGCCTGTTCATGTATCACTGGAGCAATGGGAACTTGCCCCACTGCTCCAATGGAGGTGATTTTAAACTTGACCCCACTGCACATTCTGCTAGAAAGTGTAAGGAAGAAAACAATATATAGAATGATCAAAAAAGGAATTATCAGGGAAAAACCTCGAACACTTCATTTTGATCAAACTTGGGAAATGCCCCAAGACGATATGCCAAAGAAATTCAACTTTGTGAGAAAATTCATCACAAAGTTGAGTAATAAATCTGAATGGGATGAAGACACCATACAGAATTTAAACCAGAATACCATAAAGTGGTATACGGACGGTTTCAAGCTAGACGAGGGAACTGGGATAGGAGTTTTTGGACCGAGAGCCAAATACTCAGAAAGCTTGGGCACATAACCGAGCATCTTTCAAGCAGAAGTCCGTGCCATCGAAATATGTGTGGAATTCAATATTGGAAGAAACTACCGCAGACAAGAGATTGTGATCATGTCGGATAGTCAAGCAGCCATCAAAGCGCTGAGCTCAAATATAATCAGTTCCAAGATGGTTTGGGAATGCCTAGGCAAACTAAATGAACTAGGCCAGAAGAACACTGTCATCCTCCTATGGGTCCCGGGACACATAGGAATAGATGGGAATGAAACAACAGATAAGCTGGCAAAAAAAGGAGCTGAAAGGGGATCTACCTGATTTGAAGCCCGATGATGTCCTAAACTTCCTCAGGAAAATAAGACTCGAAGAGCTGCTATAGGTCTGAGAAAATATCAGAACATGGCAAGTAAGGGAGGACACAATAGATCCTATAGGTCGCAGTGTAATTATCACCCCTAACTCATACATACATTTGTTAATACTTCGTTTCAGACTGCTACAGTACCAGATGCGCTAAAGGTTAGTACCATGGTTCCTATACCGAACAATACTATAAAAGCTATTGAATTCAGACCCATAAACACATTACGACCTTTAGAAAAAGTTTTGGAGCAATCAAATTTTGGAATATGTGGGAAAAATTGAGATAATAGTTAAAAACCGATAGGGTTTTAGAAAGAAAACATTCCTGTGAAACGGCATTTCAATTCATTTGTAAATTTAAACAATAATTGGATAATTATAAAAATTTAGTAGTTGTATTCGTAGACCTAAAGAGAGCAGACAAAAATATTTTATTAACTAAACTTAAAGGATATGGTATTCGTGGTATTGTTATAGATATTAACATTGGGGTACCACAGGATAGTGCATTGGGCCATATATTTTTGAATGTATTTTAATATAATTTTAATAAATGCATATTCATCACTTACGCACCTCTGGCGACTTGTTTATCGGTGGTTAAAAATAGGCAAAACTCATAATATTGACCCAACACTGGGTGATACTACCTAGTGTCGGAATTTATTGAAGGTTTATTCTTGTACCTAATGAGAATTTATTACTCAATGGACCGGTTGCATAAACGCTTGTCAAAGCACTGTTACTTAACAACGTGTTAACTCTATGTTAAATTGATAAAGTTTATATCCCCCTGAAGCGTATGCGCCTATTTTAATTCATAAGAATAATTTGATTAGTAGACGAGAGATATAAAAATTTATTCTTAGTCTACGTTATCACATTTCTTAGATTGAATAAGTAGACTAGACTTTTGCATGACGAAAATTGTATGTTCCGTAATTTAAACGGACTGAATTAACATAATTGACAATGATATTAATGGGCTTATTCTGTACAAAAATGTTAGCGGTAACAGCGCTGTAAATTTTCAAGGTCGAGAGATGTTATCAAAATGCTATTCTGTACGCTCTTACTGTAATTTACATCGATGTATTTTAACATTTTCGCTGTTAAAATAACGCCGACCAAAACATTCGACGTTAGGAGTGTTGAAACTGTCAAACTGTGTTTGTCATAGAATTGTAAATTTTCCAGAAGTAAATCAAAATGAACAATACCATTCCATAATAATAATAAAAATAAATATATAAAACTAATAATAATAAATATCTTTCAATAAATATAACGATAACCTAAAAAGTCGGCAATTTATATTAACCAACACAATAAAAGTGAAGTTAGCTACAATGTAATATTGTTCAGAATACGATTTTTAACCGCGCTGTTAAATTTGATTTAACATCGCGATTTTAATAACATCGATGTTAAATTTACAGCTGTTACGAATATTTGTACAGAATGACCCTATTAAAGAGAAATTTTTTAAATGTTTTTAACAGTTTATTGTTTTTGATCTTATGAGTAAATTGGTTCATCAAAATTAAAGATTACTATTAAAACAAAAGACTTTGAATATCGAAAACACACCTCTTTCATTTCTATTTTTAATACTGTTTTTTAATTACCTATCTATTTATTCTAGTAGTTTATTTTTTTATTTATTTGAAACTATATAAAAAAATTAAAATCACAGATTAACATCAAAACTAGAGAATAATTTATTATTTATATATTGGCATTATAAATTCATTAATTTATAAATATTAAGGTTCGTTTTTTTATTAAATTAAATAAACTAAAATGTAACTGTTCAGTTTAAGGAAAAATATATTTAAGATAACAACACCGCCCATCAACTACATTTAAAAATCAATAAATATGAAATGTCCGCGCACACGCTATCGTTGCACATACACTTATCAAAAGTTAACAACTTGTTAGCTTACATAGGTTTGACAGGGGTTTATGCAACCGGCTCTAGACCTTTTTAAAACTAAATATGGTAAATCTAAATAAAACTAATTTAAGAATTCGTCCAGGCTCTCTATTCTAACAAGATATAGTCACCTGAAACTGAAATTAAAACAATCAGAAGAATGCAGATTCTCTGAGATAAGGAATTAACTCCAGAACATTTCCTCAATGCATGCCAAGAGGTGGAAGGAGGCTGTGCTAGATATCTTGGTCCCCATGAAATTGCATATACCATCCTTGGTACCATCACAGCTACTAGCCTTCATCAAAGCCATAGGGCTGTACGAGGTGTAGTAAATTGAAACCTGAAGCAAGTATTGGCAGGGCGCACAATCTAGATCAGTTTCACCCTCGGTTTCATCCTTTTCTAATATATTTTATTTTAGATACCTATTAAAATATTTGATATTGTTGTTTTAAATAAAATAAAGTTTTAATTAAAAAAACATTTACCTTTATTAATCATGAGGGTGCAAAATGCCACTCCAAAAATATTTTCCAGTGACTTTGGTTGAAAATACGCATGAGTTTAAAATATGAATAATTGATTCGTTTTTAGTCCAACAACCTTAAAACATATATATTTAAGAACCCATGAATTTTAGAACATATTTTTCTTGTAAAGTCTCCATTATTAATTATTATTAAAGATAATCCATAGAAGCAAATGGACAAAACTGAATTAATCAAGAATAGTAAACCTGTATATATTGCAAATTAATTAGTATAATCAACAACATTGTAAAAACTGGGAAATGATAAATTATTTCGAACGAGACAAATAAAAGAGAAAAGAAAAACGAAATAAAAATAAAAAGGTCAATACACAGTTATATAAAGTTAAGTATATATTTAATTAAAATACCTAATATTTTTAGATGCACAAGAAAGAATTTTTTTATTATCATCGTAACTATTTAGATTTACTCTTTGCGTTTTAAATAATACTTGAAGAATATATTTTTCACAAATTATTTTAATATAATTGAACTTTTATTTTAAAATAGTTAGCATGCACAATAAGATTATAAATTGTAAACTTACATTTTTATTTAAAAAAATAATAATTATGAATACTTTCTACTTGAAAGTAATATTTTATCAATTTTATAATTATTTTAAGTAGTATATATATATTATGCCGACGACTCAAAAAGCAGTTGACTACTGATTTAAATATTAAAATGTGTATTCATTATTACAACTTTTATGATAAGAATGTTAGGATGGAAAGACATTAAATTAAAATGATAAATTTAAAAAGATTATTGTTTAAAATATCACAGCAACAAACATTATTATCTATATCAATTGTTGATTTGATAAGAAAATGTTTGTTTGAAAAAAAAAGATGCATTATTTTAATTATATTTAAATACAATAATAATTACATTTATATTTATTTAGAATATACATTAAAGAACAGTTTATTAATTCCTTTCACTGTTTAACTTAAAAAACTAACTTTTTTTGCCAATGATAGATATTTCAATTAAGTAATCGTTATAAGGTCGAAGTTAAATTTTGTTTTATAAGATAACCAAGTATTGAGGGAACAAGATATAACGATATTAAAGCATATTTTTTAAGATAACATTTTAATATTTAAATATAGAAATTGTGAGAGTTTAGGATTATTATATTACATTCAGATTGCTAAAACTATTGTAAGTCGTTATTATATTTATTATTTAAAAAAGTTACTTTTCATCGTCGAAACGTAATTGGGGCAGTCAGTAGGATACTGAGGACATTCATTATTAATAGTCCTTTGATTAAAATCAATTAATCAGTAGAAAGAATTTTAATCGCTTCAGAAAGAGGAAAAATTTAGTCAAGAATTTCATCACCAAAGAAAGAAGATTAAATAAAGAATTTTGGCGTCCCAGAAAAAGAAGCTGCAGAGAAGAAACCAAGTACTTCAGATTTAAGTGTAAGTGCCAAATTTTCTTTTTTTTTTCCTTTCCTTACCTAAGTTTGGAAAGATAATTGTGTAAAAATTATAGGTTTATTGAACAATTTCGTTCTTAACACACAAATTAAATAGTTATCTACTCTTATGAGTGAAGTAGAAGATTTATTGAAATCATTTAGTGAATTGAATATTGAAGAATTACCAAAGTCAAATAATCTAGATTCATTTGAAAATTGCTACCGCTACCAACTCTAAAACTTTTAACTGAGATCTTTTTAAATTAAAATGAGAGAATATTAAATTATACGATGAAAATAGTAATAATCTTATAAATTTATCACTCGTTGCGACCGATTAATTGAAAGATATACTATTTATAACGATCCTGATTTAGATAATTACACTATAGAATACACCCAGGAAAAATTAGTAGGTAAAGCTGAAACTATGGTGGGTAACAGAATGAAGTTTAATACCTGGCAAAAAATTAAAAACGACTTAAAACCATGTTTTTTAGATAGGAGGAGAACTAGACCTTTTAAAAATGGAAACATAAATAATTTTGGTGGTAGGCTTCAATTATTAAAGAGTCAAGTTATTCTAAGAATTAGTAACGATGCAGATTTACAAGAAATTAAAAAGCAGGATGTAGTGGCGTCCTGAAAAACAATATGCATATGCTATGACATATGCAGATAAATATTAGAATTTTGAGAAATTGTTCGGTCAATTAAATGAAACCAGAAACCAGTTAAATAAAAATAATAATAATTTTAGATTTCAATATTTTCAAAATGATTTTATTAATAAAATAAATTATAATAACTATCAATATCATAATATTAACCATATTTCCTAAGTAACTATTGATATACAAGATCTCAAGACCTCGAATTTATAGACCAGAGCCTATGTCAACAACATCCAAAAATTTTACGGAGTAGTAGAGAAAATCATATTAATCGTTTTATTCCTACAAATAATTTTAATATACCTCCTTATAACAACTATCAGAAATCAGAAACCAAATTTTGTATCAGAAGAATCATACGCTAATAATTAAGAATCAGATGAAGATGAAGAAATTAACGGCAATAATGAATATGAACATTTTGATTATCCTTTAAATGAAAAAGTAGAACAAGTTCAAAATTTACGCGAGGTAAAGCAAACAAGAAATAGTAGAATTTAATTCATCTATGAAGGCATTGGAAAAATTGAGCTTTAAGCCTTTCTTCGGATTTGGCAGAATAAATATCAAGTCAAAAGTCCCTAAAAATAGGGAAACAACCCTCCTCAGGGACACGGAGATCACAAAAAGAGACCAGGACGGATGATGTAGGGATGCACCGAAATTTCGGCGGTATGATAGGCCAAACACTTCTGGAACTATGGGCGGAGCTGAAGTGAGAAAGGAGGTAACATCTTCCTCACGAAGTCAGCAACGTCCAGAAGTAAGGAAGAACAAGCCAGGGGCTTCGAAAAGGGGGAACAAATTCCCCCTAACAGCACAAAGAAGCACGGGTAAGGCTGATAAAGCCATAGCTTCCAAGAACTCTGGAAAGAAGAGTCCACCCACCCAAAGTATCATAGGTGCAGAAAATATGATTAAAATGAATTTAAATATAGATTTCACAAAAAAAATTATTTTACAATCACGTGTTAATTCCGATAATTTTTAGGTCTCTTACAAACATTAAATTTCAATTCTCAGTAGGACCGACAGAAAAACCACTAAAACCTCTTCCTGAACGTGTAGATGAAGGAGAAATATTAATTAATGAAACCTTTTTAAATAAACTTCAAATACCAAAAACATTAACAATACCTAAAAACGGGTATGCTATATGTGAAATAATTAATACAAGTAAAGAAAGAATTTCAGTATCTTTAGATAAACCTATAGATGCACAAAAATTCTTCTTTCAAATTTTGAAATATGTAATTTTAATTACATTAATATAAAATACAGAAGACTCAAATGAATAATAATAAAAAACATATGAATTCAAAAGAAAAAGATAGTATAATTAAATTGTGTCAAATATTTTTCGATATATTTTTTAAACCAGGTGATGCTTTAACTTTTACTTTAAAAATAAACATTCTATTAAAAGAAAATGATAAAACTTATAGATATATATCCTTAAAGAAGAGGTTCCAAGGCAGATTAATGAAATGCTTGATAAAGCAATTTGGAGCTCGTCTATATGGATAGTCCCAAATATTTCAGATAGTTTAGATAAATTTGGTAGAGTCCAATAATCTTTTACTTCAGATTTAGTTAAGGGGTTTCATCACAAAGAAAGGTCACAAGATTCAATAGAGAGAGAAGACCGCTGTTAGTGTTGACAATGGTCATTACGAGTTTCTTCGAATGCCATTCGGTCTTACAAATGCCCCATCCACTTTCCAAAAAATTATGGACGAAGTACTTAAAGATCTTGTAGATAGAATATGCATGGTATATATGGACGATATAATTAAATTTAGTACCAGTCTCCAAGAACATATTCAAAATTTTTTTTCTTGAAATTAAGAGAAGCAAATCATAAATACAATTGGATTAATGTGAATTTTTACACAAATTGAATTTTTAGGACATGTAATAAAAGACGGAATAAAACCAAATCCACAGAAAATTGATGCAGTTAAAAATTTTTCAACGTCCCGTACTCAAAAACAAATTAAATATTTTTTAGGACCGTTAGGGTATTATAGAAAATTCATTAATAACTTTGCCAAAATAGCAAAACCAATGACTGTTTGTCTTAAGAAAGACAATAAAGTAGAACATAGGTACTCAAGAATTTATTAAATGTTTTAATATAATGTAAAGATTTATTAACTTCCTAACCTTTACTAGCTTATCCAGATTTTAATAAACCGCTTGGATTGCTTTAAATTACGCTATTACTGTCGTCTTATCTCAAGGACACCCTATTTCATATGGCTCTTGAACTTAAAATAGTGCTGAAATTATAATTATTCTACTATCGAAAAAGAATTTTTAGTTATTGTTTGGAGTTGTAAATATTTCAGACCTTACTTATTTGGTCATGAATTTCTTATTTTTAACAATCATAAATCCTTACAATGGTTATTTTCCTTAGGAGCCTAATTCACGTCTTGTGAGATGGCGATTAAAATTAGAAGAGTACGATTGTAAAATAAAATATGTAAAAGTTAAATCTAATTTAGGCCGGTATTACACTATCAAATTTCTTTGTCAAAGATCTTTTATAAAAGATATTTGATGAAACATTTTACAGTGTAATATACCATATTTTATAAAATATTTCTTTTACAAAAGATCTTTTATAAAAAGTAATAGAGCTATTATATTTGATAAAAGATTTCGCAGTTTCAAAACAAAATGGCGCAAGAAAAGTTTGTCTGGTGCGTTTTGTCAACAAAATTATTAATTTCTGATTACGAAAGATATGAAATGTTGTACAACCATCAGCATCCCGATTATAAAAACAGAAATAAAAGACTGGACATATATAAAATGATTGTTGAAGAAATAAAGACAGTGAGAAAGGAGTGCACAGTAGAGGATATTAAAAAAAAAGTTAAATGGGTTAAGAAGCCAATACTTATCAGAGAAAATGAAGGTAAAGCGAGATTATTTATTTATTATAATATTTATTTATAATACTTATTATTTAATATTTTCAATTTTTTAGATTATCAGGATCATTAAAAGTGGTGCTGAAGGGGACGATATTTATAAGCCCAAGGTCTACTGGTTTCCTTTATTAAAGTTTCTAGATAAAACAACTGATGCTGATGAATCACAATCAAATATGGACCTCGAACCTGATCATTCGCAATCTTCAAATGAAACAAACGAAGTAAGTCGAATAATTAAATATAATTTTCTTGCCATGGCACTTTTCCCAAACCATTATAAAACGTTTTAAATGCATCTCTTATTTCACGCCCATGACGGTTCGCTCCAATATCAACCTGTCTTGTAAGGGCCTGCATTTCCTGAAGGACCTCATCGGTGTGGACGTCTTGGTATTGGTGATGATCTTCTATTCGAGCAACAACTTCATGGCGTGTATATAGGTGCTTTCTTTTTTCAATTAACAAATTATGCAATGTGCAAGCCGCAAGTGTAATACACATAACTTTCTCAGGTGCTAAATTAATTGCAGTTAAAAAAACTCTGAACCGGCTTGCTAATATTCCGAAGCTACTTTCAACCATTCTTCTTCCACGAGATAGTCTAGTTAAATATTTTTTCTTCTTTACTTATATGTTTTAAGGAATATGGCTTCATAACGTTGTAACTCAGTGGAAAAGCGTCATCAGCTAAGACCACATACGGCATATTAATGTTTGTGTTTGGAAGGTTTTTGCCATCTGGTATGTTTAATATCGATCTATCTAATAAACACTTTCTTAGTTGACTTTTGGCAAACACGTTACTGTCACCGATACGACCATTCGTTCCAACATCTACTTATAGAAACTTGTAGTCGGCATCAGTAAGAGCAAATAATATATGAATATTACCATCTACATCTTCATCATCCAAACCTGTTACGGTTGATATTATACCAGCGCCTCCAAAGCACAAAAAAAGAAAGATTCATTCATATGATGACCTACTTGGTCAAGCTACCACCACTATGAATGAAATGGCCAGAAATGCTAAGGAAACACCAGTACATAACCCAGCTTCGAGCCCAGCTTCTAATGATGATTTAGATTAAAAATAATGAAAAACTCTTCGTTTTACCAAAACTTCCAATATTTATTTAAAAAATTGCTTTATTAACTTTAATGACAGCCGTTTCGCTAGACTTAGCATCGTCAGATTGACATATTGTAACACAAATATATTAAGTTATTGTAAATATCAGCATGGTATAGTTGGCGAATAAAATTTGATAATAATTTAAATGCTTTTGAAACCAAATCTTTATGTTATGTTAAAGATAAGAAAAACAAAATTAATATATAATATCAGATATTCAATTAAAACCCCCAAATGATAATAATAAAAAAATTAATATAGTATCAGATATCCAAATAAATCCCCCAAATTAAAACAGCAACTTACCAGACAATAATTTAGATTTGGGAACAGTACATACATCTTTAGAAAATCTAATAATGAATATTACTATTACAGATAAATCTTTAAATTCCTATAAAAATCAAATAATAATAATAAGTGGAGAAAAAAATGAAATTAAAAATAAAAGTGAAAAAGTTTTTGAAAATACACTTTGATTTGTTTTATTGCCTCAAAGAAATTTAGAACTAAGCATATTTCAATTCATAAAAGAATACATAGATCCTAAAAAAGTTTACGCAAATTACTTTAAAACCCCTCTTACATCTTAATTATATGTAACAACCACTTAAAAATATTTTAGATTAAGCCTATAAATTAATACATACTACCCTAGAAGACTAAATTTATTGTACCAACTCTTACTTTTTGGAAGCCCATCTTATTAAGAATAATAAAAAACTCTTCGTTTCAACGTAACTTCCAAGTTTATTTGAAAAATTTTAAATCACAATGACGGCCGTTTCGCTAAGAAGCATCGTCAGATTGACATTTAAGTTACATTTTGTTTGTTTGTAGCTAGGTACCTGATGTTTAGGTAGTATTAAGGCTATAGACCAAGTATGGAAGTAATAAGACATAACAATATTAAAGCCTAGATGTGAATAGCCCTAAGGGATTATCCTGGATGTAATTCCCTCTAAGATCAGTATAACTGTGCAATGATATAGAAAAACCAGGAAAAAACTATATCAGCAATCTGACGATGCTTCTTAGCGAAACGGCCGTCATTGTGATTTAAAATTTTTCAAATAAACTTGGAAGTTACGTTGAAACGAAGAGTTTTTTATTATTCTTACCCTAGAAGACGTTCTCACATCAGAGGAACAAGATGAAAAATTTAAATATCAGCATATTTACAAAAAAAGGTCATAGAGGAATAAATGAAGTCAAAACATCACTTAGCTTTAGATACTGTTGGTCCAAAATGTCAGAAGATATAGAAAAATTTATAAATAATTGTGAAGTTTGTCTTCGAAACAAATATGATCGAAATCCTCCCGTCATAAAATTCAATCTTACCCCAACTGCATCAAAACCATTTGAACCTATTCATATAGATGCTATTCTTTTTCAAATGAACCCTAATTGACTGTTTTCTTTTTCTAGATATGGACAATGTTATCCATTATCGAGTATCAATGGTACATCTATTATAGATGGTCTTCTAAATTTCATTACTAATCACGTATTACCCTACAAAATAACCGCCGATTGTGGTTCCGAATTAAAAAATTGTCGAATTAATTTATATTACCATGTTCTCAAAATTTGGATTCACTTTAGAATTCAATAAATATTAAGTCAAGAAATTCATCAATTTAGGGATGTTTTGACATATTTGTTCCTCAATACTCAAATAACCTTACATATACCTTATTTTCATTATACACATTCCCATCCTAAAACCACTAGCTATGCTTATTTGCCACCAGAAATTCAAAAAGAAGAATCCAATAGTAGAAGATTTCATAATTAAAATTAAGCAAATATACTGCAATTTTTAAATAGCAAATTTCAAGAAACAGTCATTTAGTAAATTTTTCATTAAATTAACTATAAAATTACAAGCATTCCGGAATGTCAAGAAAGAAACTCAATATCAAGAGAGCCCTGGGAAAAAGAAAATTCAACAATCTGATCCACCAGGAAGAAGCCCGGGGAAGATGAAAATAATCTCCCATATTTTTCATTCTTAGGGATGGAGGAGTTATGGTTTTGGAAGATTACATTTTATATATATATATATATATATATATATATATATATATATATTCTTTTTGTTAAAAAAAATTGATTGTGTTAACCTTTACTTTGTGAAAGTTCATCTTACTAAGGCCCGGTTTCATAATACCGACTTTAAAGTAACTTTAACTAAAGTCCACTTTAACGTAAAGTGCACTTTAAAGCGGCTTTAAAGTTGACGTGTTTCATAAACGCCAGCCCACAGAACTTTGGTTAAAGTAAATTTTTCTACCAGAAATTTATGTTGGCATCCATATAGCCCATGTTGTTTACTTCACTTTAATAATTCTGTCATATTTGTCATTATTGTGTTTGTGTTGTGATTATAAATTTTAATACCAGGGCCCTTATTCTCATCCAGTGGATATGAATACTCCTATAGGAAAATACACCATCTTCCTATCGGACTTTCCTATAGGAGTATTCATATCCACCGGATGAAAATAAGGGCCCTGGGGATTAAATTCTGATATGTGTACAGTCAATTGTACCAATAACTCGGGGGAAACGAGCAATTGCATAAAACTGCTCAGCTCAGCTCAGTTAAACGAAATCTATCAAAGAATTCTGTATCGTTCCATTTATTTAAATGATCAATGCGTGCTCGATAAACCTTAGGCCTTCGTTCCACAACTTCATCTTCAGAAGAACTTGAAGAACTGCTACTCGAAGCCAACATTACTGCTTTTGGCTTTTTCACATAAACACACGCAAAAGATTGCAATTTGTGAATAGCAAGCAACACAAGTTTGACGTTTAATTTGTTAAAGTGTGAGGTTATGAGCCCACTTTAAAGCGGTAAAGTGATGGTATACCCGACTTTACCTTAAAGTCACTTTAAAGTATCATTTAACTTTAAAGTTGTATTATGAAACACAATTTCTCACTTTAAAATTACTTTATATTTAAAGTTGATTATGAAACCGGGCGTAAGAACAATAAAAAACTGAACGGTTAAATAGTGGAAGTTTAGTTTAACCGTTCAGTTTTTTATTATTCTTTTTGTTGTTTTTCTTTTTATTTTTATATTTTAAATAATTTAAAATCACTTTAATGTTTAGGAAATTAAGATAATATTTAAATATAGAAATTGTTACAGTATGGGATTATTATGATTATTATATTATATTCAGATTGCTAAAACTATTTTAAGTCGTTATTGTTAATAAAAGCTATTATTAAAAAATGTTATTTTCCTTCGTGGAAACGTAATTCGACCGAAGATTCGTATCGTGTTGACGCGACAAAAACATCGTGTTTGGGCATAGGAGAATATCCTAACAATTGCATTGTTGCCAGTTATATTGCCTATCTACCGTTAGAAAAATATACAAACTATACCATTACAGATAACTTCAAGTTGATTAATACAAGCTGACAACTTTACATCTACCCTAGTACCCAAAGCATTTGAATATTTTAAAAATAGACCGGTCATTGATCTTATCTAGTTTCTTGAAATTACCTAAACGTATATTCTTTGAACAGTCAGTAGAAAAAGGCCTAAAAAAACCATTAAAATATGACTCTACAAATTTCAACTACACTATAATAGGTGTAGACACCCAAGGGAATGTTATCGCGACAAATCCCTTTGATTCGCGCTAGCTTACCGACAGCTCCCCGATACTAAATCGTCTTCGCCCGAATACTAGGCGATGACACGATGTATTCGGCCACATTCATCGCGTTAACACGAATATTCGCCGTAGCCCGCTAATGTAGCCCCAGCATAATAGAGTAGTACTAGTAATAAATTTGGTGGATTACCTCTTCGGATGTATATGACCTTGAACTTTTAACTTAGGGCCATTTATGCATATAAGCGTTTTTATGAGCTAAACTACAAAAACTATTTGTTACAATTAAAAAAAAAATTTACTTGTATTTATTCAGACGAAATTGCTTTGAAATATTGTAGAAAGATAAAATGTGAGTCATAACAGAAATAAAATGTTGACTAAAAATCACTTAAGCTTGTAGCGGAAATTAAATATTTATATTGAAGTAATTACAATGTCAACATTTTTGTTTGAAACTCATGCGTAATGGATTTGTAGTTTTTAAACTATTATCTAACTATTATCATTACTAATTTTGTATTAACATTTTCGAATAAATTAAAATTATATTACTCTTAAGCAGCTATAATATAATACTACACTGCTCAACAATTGAAGTGCTCAATGCAATTCATATCGGGTGAACATAGTGGCCAGTTCATTCTTATAAAACCGTGATATTTAATGCGGCCTTGAGTAGGAGTTGCTGTCGTCCTCTTCCATACCTGTACGCTGCAGACCCAGTTTCCAAATATCGATTCCATGCACGACTGACAACACTTTGGGACACATTTAACCGTGTAGCAACTTCTTCTTGACTTAAGCCGTGTAACCAACGTACTAATTGATCGAATTGCACTGTTTCTAATCGCCGAGCGCTTAAAGTCACTACAAGCACTTCTACGCGACTTCAATGTTAGTATTTTGAAATGGAATTCCTGGAATTTCCTGGAATTCTGGTCAAAGAGAGAACACTGTATAAAAATAAAGAAAAAAACGACAAAAACAATTTGCTATAAACAGAGTTTACTGATAGCATGAAACTCATCATACATTTTTATGGATACATTCATACTATACTGTAGATACTATATTATTGTACCGCTATACATTAGGCTTTCTTTGCTATATGATATAGCACAGTAATACAAGTGATACGTCTTTTATGAAATGATACCTTACGACAGAAATAACATTTATCCATATTATAAAATTAACAATAACAATAATTAATATCCAAAATAACTGAAGCCTTTCTCAAAGTATAAATAAATTTTCCAAGCCAATATTGCTAATATACTAACCCATGATATTCTTATAAAATCTTTTTTTATAAATATATTATATTATGTTTACCTGATGGTTCTAATTATTGTAAATCCAAGTGTTTAATTTAGTTTATAGTCATTTTACACATTAACAAGAACATAAGGATTACGTGAAAACCTTATAATATACAACACACATACAACAAAAGAAAAACATACTTCTGACAAAATATCGTTTTTCGAGTCAGTCTTGTTCTTTTCGTTTCAACCGGCATCGTTGTTTTCGAGAGTAAATCGAACATCGAACGAAAGAAGTTACTGTTAATAAATTAACATTGGGTAAAACAGAATCGTCTACGCGCAACCATATACAATTTTGTACACAAACTTGCAACATCCTTCTACCACTATCAATAAGACACTGGCCACTAGTCTAATACCATGAGTATACAGCATGCAAGCTGTTTAACGCTCGTACAAATTCTTGTTGGGTTGGATTGGAATGTTTCCTTTCTCAACATTTTTAAGTTGAAGCTAGTTTGATGCTTTTTTTAGCGACAATTACGATCATGCTTTAAATGTTACTATTTATGATTAATTTTATATTTTACAACTTTATTATTGTTCTTAATTACTAAAAGTATGTCGTGTAGAAGAGTTTTATAAAAATTAATAAACCAAATAGAACTTAGATAGGTACAAGACATATCACAGCAGGGAACCAATTGTTTCTTAAATGAATCTTATTTTATTTAAAATTAAAAAGATACATACAAAATACAATAACTTTTTAGTCCTGCAATCTTTTGAACTAGAAAACCAAAATAATTTTTATTATATAAAGTCGAAATTTAAATAAAAAACAATATTAAGATTGATAAAATAATAAATACTTGACCTATAAAATATTTAAAAGATCCTGTTTTTTATTAATAAACAATTATTTTTATTTACTGCATATCAAACGTCTTGATCATATCAACTAAGTTTAGTGTCTTATAATAATGAAGTAAAAACAAAAAATTATTACGTAAAATATATTAAAGCTGGGTGAAAGGGCACGACAAGAGCAAAGGTAACCGTATTGCTGACTTTTTGGCCAGGATGGCGGCTGGACTGAAAATTTTGGGACCAGGCGACACCCATGGTTTGACTACTTCGACAATTGCGGAACTAGCCAAACGTTACACCCATACTCAATCCCTTAAGAGATGGGAATAAATATTTGGCGATGACCAGGAAGAATCTACGTTTAACAGTGGGATTTCTGACTGGACACTGTCAACTAAGGAAACACCTCCATATTATGGGGCTAGTGGACACACCTCTATGCAGGATATGTGAACAGAAAGATGAAACTGTCGCATGTCTTATGTGAATGTCTGGAGCTATCGTCGATAAGAGAGTGTGTGTTCGGTGAGTCTTGGCCTACACCTGCCGATTTTAAGATGTCCCTTGGTGACCTGTCTTCCTTCCTGGATAAGGCAGGATGGATAATGTCCTAGGAGGGCATAAGGGATAAGGAGGATGTACAATGGGCCATATTGTGGCCTAAGTGCTGTGGGTCTATAATCACCCTCCCTACTCTACAGATACAGAGATATTAAATTTGATTTTAATCATTTTTATATTTGATAATAAACAAATCTTATGTAATTAATTTTATAGAAACCCCAATTTTAGATTCAACATATAACCTTTTAATTGGACGTTTTAAGGTGAATTGTATTTAGGACGATGAGAAAAAACAGAAATGTTAAATTTATAAAAACAGACAGTACACAGTTAATAATCTGTCAGTATAGCAAGAATGAGTCCAAATGATTTAAGTAATATATCAGGTAAAAGTTGTAATTTTATATAAATTAAGTTTTATAAACTATAAAAATAAAAAAATTTTGATA
This sequence comes from Ophraella communa, assembly GCA_035357415.1. NCBI lineage: Eukaryota > Metazoa > Arthropoda > Insecta > Coleoptera > Chrysomelidae > Ophraella > Ophraella communa. The sequence continues at coordinate 32,995,849 of CM068980.1, read as the reverse complement.
AAAATTTATAGGGGATTACTTATTGTTTAACAACTCAAAACAAGATGGATCAGAGAAAAATAAAAGTGTTCCTTTAGTACCTAATACAAATTGACAAAATAGCGATTTCAGTTTAAAATAAAAAAATATTTAATTATCTAATTAAAACATAATTGATTGGGCTGTAAATCAAAACAATATACACATCAACATGGTCTAGGGATATTTTAATAAATTTTATTCAGGTTCTTTATATTATGACACATATTTAAATTTTATATAGAGTACACTGTACCTTAATAAAATAGTATAAAAAATTCCTAATTGCTAATAACAAAAAATCGAAGCAATAAAAGATCGATATTGAACTACTTTTTACTTTAAGTGCTTTTAAACATTTTATTCTAAAATAATCGCTGTTCGTGCTTGGTTAAATTTAAATAATCATGGAAAGACATATAACAGAGGAGCAAATGTTAGGGGCTGTAGGAATGCTGCAAGCTGGTGCTTCTCAAACCGCTGTGTCAGAGGCCATAGGTACAAGTCAAAATGTTATTTGTAGACTTTGGCAAACATATCGTAATACAGGCAGTGTTTGTGAACAGCATTTGGGTCCACAAAGAGCGAAAACACCAAATCAAGACCGATTTTTAACTTTACGTGCCAGAAGAAATGTGTGTCTGAGTTGGTTTCTGACCAGCAGTTAGTGCATAATGTTACTAGGTGCTCTAACTGTTAGAAAGCGTTAATAATAATAATAATAATAATAATAATAATAATAATAATAATAATAATAATAATAATAATAATAATAATAATAATAATAATATCAATAAATTATACTCAAATACATGGTTAACCAAAGGAGAATTACAACCAGAAACGGAAGGATTTACAATAGCAATACAAGACCAGGTGATTGCAACTAAAAACTACATGAAATATATTATAAACGACCCTAATACTCAAGAGGACCAATGCAGAAGATGTTACCAAGTTCCACAAACAATAGAACATATTACTAGCGGATGTAAACTACTTGCTAGTACAGAATACATGGAAAGACACAATATGGCAACTAAAATAATCCATCAAGAAATAGCACTAAAACACGGACTCATTAAAGAAGGTAGGCCATATTACAAATATCACCCACAGACAATACTGGAAAACAACGACGTTAAACTATACTGGGACACTACAATACACACAGACAGAACAGTTGGACACAATAGACCAGATATAACACTTACACTGAAGAAAGACAAAGTTACATATTTTATAGACATAGCTATTCCCAACAACACAAACATAAACACCAAGGAACAAGAAAAAATAGATAAATACATACCACTAGCAATTGACGTAAAACAAACATGGAAACAAAATAAAATCATTATCTTACCATTTATCATGTCACCAACAGGAGTCACGCCAAACTCTTTTATACAAAACCTACACAAACTCAACATAGGTACAGAAATCCACACAACTATCCAAAAAGCAGTAATACTAAAAACATGTCACTTAGTCAGAAAATTTCTGAATCCCCCACAATAACCTACAAACCTCCCGCTTATTTGGTACCTACCCGTAAGTAGGAGTGTAAACCAGGGAAAACCTGAGGCGACATATATACCGCATAATAATAATAATAATAATAATAATAATAATAATAAATTTAATAATAATAATAATAATAATAATAATAATAATAATAATAATAATAATAATAATAATAATAATAATAATAATAATAATAATATGTCACCGGTTCGGAAATTTTTAAATATGTAAATTTTGAGCCTAATCCCATTTGCGTTTACGCTCGGGCTAGGTAAATATTACCAGCGAAAGCTGAGTAAGTGCATAAGTCTTTTGATAATAATAATAAAAATAATAAAAATAATAAAAATAATAATAATAATAATAATAATAATAATAATAATAATAAAAAACATACTAGAAAACGAACACGCTAAACTATATTGGAACAGATCAATTATCACAGACAAGACAATACCGCAGAACAAACCAGACATTACACTAACACAGAAAAATAACAAAACTACTTACCTAATAGAAATCTCCATCCCTAACACACCCAATCTGCAAAAGAAGCTTGGAGAGAAAATAGAAAAATACATACACCTCTCAGAAGAAATAAAAGACATGTGGCATCAGGAAAAAGTAATCATAATACCCATAATATTGTCAAACACAGGAGTCATACCAAGAAATCTACACGACAGCATCCAGAAATTACAACTGCATCCAAACACATACATACCAATTCAAAAGTCCGTTATACTAGATACTTGTTCTATAGTCAGAAAGTTTCTAAATCAAAATTACAACCAACTCTAGGCAGAATAAAATCTATGCTTGATCGAGGGTCCGCTTAGTTTTTTAAACCCACCAGATTAATTCTGAGGGTAAAAAGAATAATAATAATAATAATAATAATAATAATAATAATAATAATAATAATAATAATAATAATAATAATAATAATAATAATAATAATAATAATAATAATAATTTTTTTTTTGAAATGGATCAAAGTTTAGATACAAATAATACTAGAGGGGTGTCGGCGAGTGTGGCTGCTCCCGTTCGGACACGTCGTGATGTTCAGCCACACACTGGAAGCAGTAGAGCGCGTGGTACTCTCCGGTGTCCCAGGCCCACAAGAACGAATCGGACTGTCGCATCTTCTGAGAACGAAGCAAGTTCATCCTCAGAAACACCAAGGAGACTGGCTCCCCCCAATAGGGTAGCCCCTCCTTCAGGAAACATACAACGCAAAAAATGGAACAATGAAAAAAACTGCTACCTTATTAGAGCGTACTTCCGAGCAACAAAATGCAACACACAGAAATATGGTTTTAGAAAACGAATGTACCAGGAATGGATGTTGATAAAACCTGACAGGCAACCGAACAGAGATGCAAATAGCAAACCAATACAACTCAGTGATAAGGAACAAACTTGTAACTGATATCACGGTAAAAAATATTGAAGAAGAGATACAAAGAGAACTCGTATCACAAAATGAAACCCAGATTGAAGTTGAACCTTACCGAGAACCGGAAAGTAGTGAAGAACCAAACGGGACAGATTTAATACGAGAACAACATAGCGAAACAATACGCGACAACTTAACAGAAGTAAGAGAAATCGGAAACCTACCAGTAGAAAATGCAACAACAGAAGAAGAATGCCCAGAGAAAAACCACATCATTCATAATTTCGAACTGCAAATGAAACAATATATGGACACAGAACCAATGGGAAGACCAAAACTCCGAAAAGTCAAGCCAAACTCAGCAACATTCGCAGCCATTAACAAAATCAACGAACACATCACCACACAATCATACCCAAAGGAAACAATAGAAGACATCCACACCATTGTCTACTGTGCAGCTGCAGCAGTAATCAAACAAACAACACGCCCACCACACAGGCAGAGTGACAAGAACCCAAAAAACCTAAAGAAAAACAAACCGGAATGGAAAACAAGAATAGAAGCCAAAATCAACACAATACGCAGTAAACTGACACAGATCAATGCTTGGAAAAAGGGACCAGTAAACAGAACTCTGAAGAAATCAATGAAAACTATTTTCAAAGATAACAACTTGAAGCAAAATGATGAAAGCTTTGAAACTAAACTGAATGAGGTCGTAGACAAGATGAAGCAAACTATAGCGATGTTGGGAAAAAGACTAAGTAAGTACAACAAAAGTGGAAAAAGAAGGAATCAAAACAAGCTGTATGTGAAAAATGAAAAGCGACTGTACCAGGAACTTGATAATCCCCCATCAATCAGGATGAATCCAGAGATACCTGACCCCAAAGGAATGCAGGAATTTTGGGAAAACATATGGAAGAACAGAGGAACACACAACACACAAGTAAAATGGATTGAAGATGAGAGAGCGAAGTACAACCAAATACCAGCTATGAACACCACTGAAATTCAAATACAACAACTTAAAGAAGTGGTCAAGCATCTGCACAACTGGAAGGCACCAGGACCGGACCACATACACAACTTTTGGTGGAAAAATATCTATGCCATTCACCAACCGCTCTGTGAAAAAATAAACGATTTGATCCTCCATCCTGAACAAACACCCGCATTCCTCCTAAAAGGAATTACATACATGAAGCCAAAGAATGAAGACACCAAGAACCCTAAAATGTACAGACCTATAACCTGTCTATGCACCCTCTACAAAATCATCACATCCCTCATATCCAAGGAAGTCAACAAATACCTAGAGGAAAACAAGGTGCTCACAGATGAACAAAAAGGATGTCGAAGAAAAACACAAGGATGCAAAGAACAGGTTAAAATTGATGGAATTATAGCTGGAAATGTGAAGAAACAGCAAAGAAATATAGCAGTGGCCTGGCTGGATTACCAAAAGGCATATGATTCGGTCCCACACTCTTACCTTATTGAAATACTGAGGATCTACAACATTGACCCGAAAATAATCAAATTCCTACAGGCAACCATGCAAAACTGGAAAACAGAATTGGTAGTATCTCTGGAAGAAAACACAATTCGAACAGAGCCCATCGCAATAAGTAGCGGCATCTTCCAGGGAGACTCACTTTCACCACTTTGGTTCATCCTGTGCCTAAACCCACTCTCCAACCTTCTTAACTCAACCAACATTGGATACATGCTTAAAGATGGCCAACACAAAAAAGTCATCAATCATCTACTCTATGTAGATGACGCAAAGCTGTATGCACAGGATGAAAGTAAGCTAATCGAACTGATCAACATCACTTAAAGATTCAGCGATGACATTGGAATGAAATTTGGCTACGACAAATGTGCCAAAATAATTATTAACAAAGGAAAAAACACAAAAGCAGTTGAAACAGAAAACATAGCTATCAAACAACTAGGAGAACATGAAAGATACAAATACCTAGGTTTCGACCAACACCTATTGAAGAACAACAAAGAAATCAGAAACCACACCGAGAACAAACTGATGAAAAGAGTTGCGAAAATATTGTACAGCGAATTGAACGGGAAAAACAAAATCAAAGCTATAAACACCTGGGCAATCCCTGTAATAACTTACTCATTCGGAGTGATCAACTGGTCAAACACCGACCTAGAAAGAATCAACAGAAGAATAAGGACTGAGATGACCAAACACAGAATTCATCACGCAAATGCATCAACAACCCGACGGGCTGTGGGAGGAAGGGGGCTCCTGAATCTGCAATACCTACACGACAAGCAAGTACTGAGGCTGAGGAAGTACTTCAAACAAGAACAGTCACACCTCATCAAACTAGTGAACAGAATAGACGAATAATCCCCATTAAAACTGAAAAAGCACAACCTGAACATCTCAGTCCCTGACATCAAAGAAAGGCAAGGTGACTGGGCCAGAAAAGAACTACACGGAAGATACACCCCTATGCTCTATCCAAGGGAGAAACAGCTGAATCCGTGAACTGGCTAACAAAAGGAGGTCTATATGGTGAAACAGAAGGGTTCATAACAGCAATTCAAGACGGGGTCATCAAAACAAGGAATTACAGGAAGCACATTCTGAAGGAACCGAATCTAGGAGACAAGTGCCGCCTCTGTGGTAATGCCGCGGAAACCATTGAGCACCTCACCGCTGGCTTCAGTAAAATACCTGAAACAGAATATCTCCACAGACACAACCTCACGGCAGGAATAGTACAACAAGAACTTGCAAAGAAATGCGGCTTCCTAAAAGACTCAACACCCTACAAATACACCCCGATAACAGTCCTAGAGAACGAAAGACACCGCCTTCACTGGGACATCCCCATTATCACCGACAGACCAACCCCAACCAACAGACCAGCCATCACATTCATTGATAAGAACAAAAAGGAAGCCTACCTCATCGACATTTCCCATCCAAGTAACCATAACCTTGAGAAAGCTGAAACAACCAAGCTTACCAAATACTATGATCTAGCTGAGGAATACAGAGCAATACATAAACTAGCAAAAGTAACTGTGATACCCATCATAATAACAACTAACGGAATCATAGGAAAACCTCTAAAATCCAATCTGAAGAAACTGAGACTAAAACCGAAACTAATCATCAACATGCAGAAAAACGTCATCATGGAAACCTGCAGAATCACACGAAAATACCTCAACATCAAATAATGACCAAACCATAGGACTGAGCGGAGCACCCCTACCATTACCAGTGATTGGCCACAAGCCCCACTGACTAATGAAACCATTCTAATAAGATGAGAACCCCCAAAAATAATAATAATAATAATAATAATAATAATAATAATAATAATAATAATAATAATAATAATAATAATAAGGCATTTGACAGCGTGCCCCATTCCTGGCATTTTAAAAATCTACAAAGTACACCCTAGCATAGTTAATTTTCTTGAAACATCGATGAAACAAGGGAGAACAAACCTTCAGTTTAATATTAATGGTCAGTATCTTAAAACCGATGAAATCGCTATTCGCAGAGGAATATTCCAAGGTGACTCACTTAGTCCACTGTGGTTTTGTTTGGCAATGAATCCACTTTCTGCCATGCTCAACAACACAAAATATGGCTTCAATCTTAAGACTAATAGAAACACCAACTGCACTGTTTCCCATCTTCTTTATATGGATGATATAAAAATTTTTGCTGCTAATCAACAACAAATTCAACATCTTCTGGATATAACCGAAAGGTTCTCCAGTGATATACGAATGGAATTTGGTTTAGATAAGTGCAGAACTTTGAACATCGAAAAGGGAAAAATTGTCAATGGAGATGTGGCGCTGCCTAATGGAGATATAATCGCTGCCATGCAGAATGGGGAAACCTATAAATCCACACCCTTATCTATTGTGGTGCAGTTGCAGTGCTACGAAGTCACAACCAACAAATCCGGTTTCCGAACAAAAACTGTTCCGAAAAGAAGAAGCAACATAAACCTTGGTGGCAACAGCGACTCGAGAAGTCCATTAATGACATAAGGAAGGAGTTGGGACAACTTACAGAATTTAAAACCAGCACAAAACCCTCCAGACGCTTAACTATTAGGGTCAAGAAAAAAAATTAAAACTAACACAGAACATCCAAGACATAAGGAACACTTATGCTCATATATGGACCTTCTTAGACAAAAGCTAAAAGCCAAATCTAAACGATTGTCTCGATACGTTAAATGTACTAAAAAGAAGCAACAAAATCACTTATTTGACAACAATGAAAAGCTGTTCTATAGACAACTGAGTAGCGTAGGAACAAACAGCAACGATAATCTCCCAAGTAAGCATGAACTTACTGACTATTGGTCTTCAATATGGTCCAATCCTCAAAAACACAACGAGGGTGCCGAATGGATTCAATCTGAGAAGGATAAGTCAAACATTGCTCCAATGTTGTTTAACAACATAACAACAGCTGAAGTAAACCAAGCAGTAGGAGAAACTAACAGTTGGAAAGCTCCAGGAATTGATAATATCCAAAATTTCTGGTACAAAAAATTTGACAGCTTACACGAGATAATCGCATCAAAATTTACACATATTCTTCAACATCCAGAAGACATTCCAGCCTTTCTTACTCATGGTTTAACTCATATGCTTCCCAAAACAGCTAACACACAGGACCCCTCACAGTATAGACCAATTACATGTCTTCCAACGCTTTATAAGATACTAACATCTTGCATTACTAACCGAATTTATAGACATGTCGACCAAAATAACATCTTGGCAGTGGAGCAAAAGGGATGTAAACGTGGTCACCAGGGATGCAAAGAACAACTTGTTATTGACTCTGTGATCCTAAGGCAAGCGCAAAAGCAATGTCGCAACATATCGACTGCTTTTGTAGACTACCGTAAGGCATTTGACAGCGTACCACATTCCTGGCTCTTAAGTGTTTTAAACATCTTTAAAGTACATCCCACCATAGTTACTTTTCTTGAAACTTCGATGAAGCAATGGCGAACAAGCCTTCAGGTAAACATTAATGGACAGTATATTAAGACTAACGAAATTGTTATTCGCAGGGGAATATTCCAAGGTGACTCACTTAGTCCACTGTGGTTCTGTTTGGCAATGAATCCACTGTCTACCATGCTCAATGACACAAAATATGGCTTCAATCTTAAGACTAATAGAAACACCAACTGCACCGTTTCCCATCTTCTTTATATGGATGATATAAAAATTTTTGCTGCTAATCAACAACAAATTGAACATCTTCTGGATATAACCGAAAGGTTCTCCAGTGATATACACATGGAATTTGGTTTAGATAAGTGCAGAACCTTAAACATCGAAAAGGGAAAAATTGTCAATGGAGATGTGGCGCTGCCTAATGGAGATATAATCGCTGCCATGCAGAATGGGAAAACCTATAAATACTTGGGATTTCAACAAGCCAGATTATTAGACCAAAAACAGTCCAAGTCCAAAATCAAGGATCAGTATACACAGAGGGTTAGTTCATTACTGAAATCGGAACTGAACGCAGGAAACCTTAATCGAGCAATTAATACATATGCCGTACCTGTGTTAACTTATTCGTTTGGGATTCTAAGATGGACAAAAACTGAATTGGAAGATATTCAGAGAACAACAAGGACTATGATGACCAAGTACAGATATCACCATCCAATATCCTCGGTATTTAGAACAACATTGCCGAGAAAGGAGGGAGGAAGAGCTCTATGTGACATAATTAATCTACACAATAAGCAGATAAATAAATTACGAGACTTCTTTATTACTAAATCAACATCATCTAATTTACACAAATTTATTGTAGGAGCAGATAAAAATTATTCCCATCTAAATTTAGCAGGTCCTAATGTGGATTTAGAAGTAACAACAGATGCTGAGAAACACGTAAAATGGGCCCAAAAAGCCTACATGGTCGACATCATCACGACCTTAACCAACCACACATTGACAAAATAGCATCAAATAGGTGGCTTGCTGACGGTACCTTGTTCCCAGAGACTGAAGGATTTATGATGGCCATTCAGGATCAAGTAATTAATACGAACAACTACAAAAAAATTGTTATCAGGGACCAAACTATTACATCGGACAAGTGTAGACGGTGCCAACATACGTCGGAAACCATACAACACATCACATCAGGATGTTTAACCATAGCCAACACGGATTATTTACGCAGGCACAACCAGCTGTGTAATATTATCCACCAGAAACTGGCCAACAAATATGGACTGCTGAATACATATACACCGTATTACAAGTACAATCCACAGGCAGTGCTCGAGAATGCAGATTTTAGACTCTACTACGATATGTCCATTATCACCGATAGACAGGTGACGAATAATCGACCCGACATTGTAGTAGTGGATAAAAAAGGTAATTCAGTGCTGTTAGTCGATGTTGCAGTTCCAAACAACAACAATATTTTGGACATATATAATGAAAAGATAGCAAAGTACACCGATCTTGCTATAGAAGTAGGGCAGATGTGGCATGCAGAAAAAGTGGAGGTGGTACCGATCATCGTATCATCAACTGGACTCATTCCCAAAAGTCTTGAAGACAGTCTTAAAAAACTCGATCTTCATAAAAACACTTTTATTGACTTGCAAAAAGCGGCAATTTTAAACACATGTCATACTGTTAGAAAATTTTTAAATATGTAAATTTTGAGCCTAATCCCATTTGCGTTTACGCTCGGGATAGGTAAATATTACCAGCGAAAGCTGAGTAAGTGCATAAGTCTTTTGATAATAATAATAATAATAATAATAATAATAATAGTCGGCGCGGACCAAAATTGGCATGACGGCGTTTGACCCGGAGCGGGCGGCCGTCAATGGGTGGACCATGCTCAATAGTCACAGAGACGACAAATGGTCTAGGGAAGAAGCCCAAACAACTTTCAATAAGAAACCCAAACTAAAATGGAGAATTCTAGAAATGAACCAGCCTCGGATAACACTAACGGCGTTAACGGGACCACTGATACTCGTGGTGTCGCGCCCGGCAGAGATACGGAGGTAATCTCGGTCGTCATCATGCAAAACCCTCCAAACACAACAACCGCACAAGCTTCAAGCTTGGATAGTAACCAGACACTGACTCTGTCACAAAATGGCCTTTCCAATGCTACACTATCCTCAAATTCAGCAAACAAAATTAAACAGAAATGGAGGATTGAAGACTACAGAGAAGTGATGCGGTGCTACTACATTACAATACAGAACAGAAACTCCAGAAATATTACACAAGCATGTTACAACTTATGGAGACAGCGAAACCCTGAAATCTTTCCCAACATAAATGCCAATTCACTAGCTAACCAAAGACGTTACATCATGAAGCAGAATAAGCTAACACAATGTGAACTAAGAGATATGGAAGATGAAGTGAGGAGGACTGCAGCAGCACTGATCCCAATTGAAAGACGAGAAGAAGCGACAAATGAGAATAATGAACAAGAGGAAGCGACAACAGAAGTAATCATTAAAAGTGAAGAAACACAAATACAAGAAAGAGAAGATGCACCTAACAACCTGGCAGAAATACTTGAAATTGAAACACAAATGAAAAGAAAATATGAAGATTCAAGTAACATTTTTGACAGAAAAGTGATTAATAAACCAACATTGGATAGGAAAATAAGACTCAAGATTGAAATTGTCAACAAAGCACTGACCAGAATGACAGAAAGAGAAGAATTCAACATCACGCAACTTAACCACCTCATATATTCAGCAGCTGCTATTATAGCAGGTGAGAAAGAAACAAGAACACATCAAAACAAGAAAAGAGAACCAAACTGGAAGAGGCGTATTCGCAACACCATTGAAACCCTGAGAAAAAATATTGCAATAGTGGAGGAGTATAAAAAGGGCGTACCAACAAAGAAAGTACTAAACAAAGCAAAACAAATAATAAAAAAATACAAGAACAAACCTGGAATTGAAGAAATCGAAGCAAATCTGAAAATGATACTCCAAGCAAAAGCCCAGAGATTACGTAGATACACCAAAAGAAGCGACCAATTCAAACAAAATAGAATGTTTAACGAAGATGCCAAACGATTCTATAGGAGTCTGAACAAACAGAATAGCGATAGTATATCCGAACCACCTAACATAAGAGAAACAGAGACCTTTTGGAGAGGAATATTTGAACAAACGGAAAATCACAACAACACAGCAGGATGGATAGCTGAAGAAAAATCGAACCATGAACAAATCACCGAACCCGAATGGACAGATCTATCTATTGAAGAAATAAGAGACGCAATAAAGAAAACTGAAAACTGGAAAGCACCGGGCCCAGACAAAATCCAAAACTTCTGGATAAAGCAATTTACACCCCTACACGCGCCTCTGGCCAAAGCATTTAACTCAGTAGTAAGGAATCCGGAAAACATTCCAGACTGGCTGACGACAGGCAATACCATATTACTATCAAAAGGACAGGATACGAAGAACCCGAGAAACTACAGGCCCATCACTTGTTTGCCCACCCTGTATAAGATCTTAACACAAACCATCAGCAACCGTATATACATACATCTGGACACCAACAAAATCCTTCCTCCTGAACAAAAAGGATGCCGCAAAGAAGCTAGAGGATGTAAAGATCAACTCCTGTTAAGCAAGATCATAATGGATGCTGCAAAAAAACAAAAGAAAAACTTATGTATGAGCTGGATTGACTACAAGAAAGCCTTTGACAGCTTACCTCATTCATGGATATTAGAAGCCCTAGAAATCTACAAAATATGCCCTACCATCAAAACATTCATACAGTCATCCATGCACACTTGGAAAACAGACATTAAACTGTACCACGATGAGGGAGAACAAACCATAAAAAATGTGGCCATTAAACGAGGTATTTTCCAAGGGGACTCCCTGTCGCCACTGCTATTCTGTGTAGCCCTCATTCCGCTTACAAATATTCTTAATAGAGAAAACCTAGGGTTCCAAATAAAAAAAATGAACGCATCAACCACTTGTTGTACATGGACGATCTAAAATTATTCACACGGAATGAAGAAGAAATGGAGCAAAGTATAAACATAGTTAAAACTTTCAGTCAAGATATCCAAATGCACTTTGGATTGGATAAATGTGCAACAGTAACATTCAAAAGAGGAAATATAACAAAAACTAGAAACATAAGAGTAGGAGTAAATAAAGAAATAAGAAACCTAGACCCTGAAGAAACCTATAAATATCTTGGATTGGACGAAGGAGATGGAATAGACAACAAAAGTATAAAAGAAAAGATGAAGAAGGAGTACTATCGAAGAATTAGAAAAGTATTGGACACGGAACTATGCGCGAAGAATAAAATAAGGGCCATAAATACCATAGCAGTCCCACTAATGACATACAGCTTCGGCATAGTAGACTGGTTAAGAGATGAAATAAAGAATATAGATCGAAAAACAAGAAAACTGCTGACCTCAGGAAAGATACATCACCCAAAGGATGATGTTGATAGACTCTATATCAAGAGACAAGATGGAGGAAGAGGTCTGCTCAAATTAGAATCTATGTATGACACTGCTATGATAGGACTACATACCTACATCCAAGAAGAGAAAGATAAACTTGTCAAAATCATCAAGGCGCAAGAAGGCACAAGAAAAAAGTTTGGAATAGCAAGAGAGGCTGCAAAAATCCTAGAAAAATATCGGGTCGAAGATACAAGAAACAAAGAAGTGAAGAACAAGGTCAAAAAAAGAAGTGAAGAACAAGGTCAAAAAAAGAATTGATGAATTGAGAATAGAAAGACTGAAGGGTAAACCCATGCATCGACAATTTATGAGACACTTGGACAAGAACTTTGTAAACAAAAGAAGTAGTGTAGACTGGTTAAACAGTGCAGGTCTCAAGGGAGAAACAGAAAGTTTAATTTTGGCAGCACAAAATCAAGCCCTTAATACCAGATATCGCCAAAAGAATATATATAAACAGAGTATTGACAGCAGATGTAGACTATGTAATAGTGCAGAAGAACATGTTAGCCACATAATAGCAGGATGTACAACACTGGCTGCAACAGAATACATAATCAGACACAACAGGGTAGCTAGCTACATTCACTGGACAATATGCCAATCATACGGGCTAAATGTAAATGAAAAGTACTACCTTCACACTCCAGATCCAGTAATAAACATTACAAATAATGAAAATGATGTAACAATCATGTGGGATGTACCAATAATTACTGACCGCCAGATCAATGCCAACCGCCCAGATATAATAGTGCATGACAAGAAAAACAATTTGTGCCAACTTATTGACATTGCCATCCCAGATGATGCAATATTCCAGTGAAGGAAGCTGAAAAGATCAACAAGTACAAGAACCTTGCAATAGAAATCAGTAGAATGTGGAACACCAGAACTACCACTATTCCAGTCATCGTCGGAGCCCTGGGAACAATTAAATACGGTCTTGAACAACATCTTCAAAGTATCCCAGGAAATTCGTCCATCAAACAAGTACAGAAGATCACACTCCTCGGCACTGCTCACATCCTACGGAAAGTGTTAAGCTAAGTGACTTTCATCTCAGGCAGAGATCTGCACTTAGCTAGACATACCGGAGAAACAACACCTTAACTTCGAGAAACTGAAAATATAATAATAATAATAATAATAATAATAATAATAATAATTAATAATAATAATAATTAATAATAATAATAATAATAATAATAATAATAATAATAATAATAATAATAATAATAATAATAATAATAATAATAACACACCGCCGTGGCAAAAACGAATAGAAAACAAAATACGAGAGCTACGAAGAAATATAGGACAACTTACGCAAGCCAAGAACAACATGAAGAATGAAAGACTACAAAAGCGAGCAGAAGAAATTATCAAAAAACACAAAAACATAGAAAATAACACTGTATCAGAAATATCTGATCTGCTCAAACAGAAGCTTGCAATCCAGGCCGCCAGATTAAAAAGATACAAAGAGAGTGAGCTAAGACGAAAACAAAACAACCTCTTCAATAACAATCAAAGGATATTTTACAGAAACTTACAAGACAATAATACGAACACCGGCAACATCAACCAAACACCATCAAGTACAGAAACACAAGACTTCTGGAAAAACATATGGGAGAAAGAACAAAAACACAATAAAAAGAGCTTCATGGATAAGAGCAGAAAAAGCTAGAATGCAGAAAGTACGAGTTATGGAACATAACAACATTACTGTAGGAGACGTGCAGAAAGCTTTAAAGAAAGCGCAAAACTTGAAAACATCTGGGCCAGACCATCTACACACTTATTGGTTTAAAAAATTCACAGCAGTCCACGAGAAGCTAACTGAACTTCTAAATAAAGCAATGAATGATCCTTCAACAATACCTACATTTTTCACAAAAGGTATCACATATCTATTGCCAAAGACAACGCCGCCATGTCCCGACCCAAGCAAATACAGACCCATAACGTGTTTACCGACAATGTATAAAATCCTGACCTCCATAATCACTGAGAAAATATATGATCACCTCGAGAAGAACGACATACTCACTGAAGAGCAAAAGGGATGTCGCAAAAGAAGTGGAGGATGTAAAGAGCAACTCGTCATCGACTCAGCAATTATGGAAGAAGCAAAAAGGAAAAAAAAAGATCTATACTCTGCATATATTGTTTACCGCAAAGCGTTCGATAGTATACCACACACCTGGCTACTAGATGTGTTAAATCTATATAAGGTTAACACTAAAATAACCAACTTGATGAAAAATATGATGACGTCCTGGAAAACGCAATTAAGTATCAATAAAAGTATCGCTGGAGATGTCAATATAAAATGCGGTATCTTTCAAGGAGATTCCCTAAGTGCTTTGTGGTTCTGTTTGTGTCTTCAGCCGCTAACAACGGCACTAAAGGCGTCGGGGAAAGTATACTTGATCTCCAACACAAATCATCAGATAAGACATCTCTTTTACATGGACGACCTCAAACTGATGGCGGCATCTCGTGCAGAACTCGACAAGATGCTTCGGATAACAGAGACATTCAGTCACGATATTAAAATGGACTTCGGACTAGAAAAATGTAAAATAAATGCGATGCACAAGGGAAAATGGCAAGAAACGCACGGACATCAATTAAACTACAAAGAAGATGAAAACAAGATTACACCAATGGAGCAAGATGAATTCTACAAATACCTCGGCTTTGAGCAAGCTAGGGGACTACAAAAAAAAGAAATAAAGGAACACCTAATCGACAAGTTTCAACATAGAACAAAAGCGATTCTACGGACAAAGCTTTCTGGAAGAAATACTGTTATAGCCATCAACACATATGCAGCCCCAGTAATCACATATAGCTTTGGTGTGGTCGAATGGACTCCAACTGACTTAGAAAACCTGAACAGAACAATAAGAACCATGTGCACAAAACATCTAAAACACCACCCAAAAAGCTCGATAGAACGGTTTCACCTCGATAGAAAAAAAGGTGGGCGGGGTTTCATCGACTTTGCAAAAGTGTATTATACACAAGTAGCTAACCTACGTGACTACTTCCACTCCAAAACAGTAAATTCCCCACTACACCGTGCTATAGCCGAAATGGACAATAAACTGACGCCACTCAACCTTGTAAACCGTGAGTACGACCCAAAGATTAACATAACACCCGACGACACAATAGTACAGAAATGGAGGGGAAAAGAACTACATGGCAGGTACATATCCACAATTGAAAAAGAGCATATAGACACTAGCGCATCCATTTCTTGGCTTCAACACTCTAATTTATTTCCTGAAACTGAAGGCTTCGTAATGGCTATTCAAGACCAGGTCATTCCCACCCGAAATTACAGGAAATATATAACTAAAGACACCACAATTACTAACACTACCTGTCGAATGTGTGACGGGAACAATGAGAATGTAGAACATATAATTGCGGGATGCACAACTCTGGCACCTAATGAATACTTAAGAAGACATAACAATGTTGCCAAGATTGTACACAGCAAGTTATGCCATACAGTTCTAGGAAGAGACGATGTACCATATTACCTATACAAGCCAGAAAGTGTTGTAGATACAGCAAAAGCAAAGATCTACTGGAACCGCACTATCCACACGGACAAAACAGTGGAACATAACCGACCTGACATTTTGTATATGGACAAAGAAGCAAAATGCACTTACCTAATAGACATAGCAGTCCCGGCACCCCACAACATAAAAACTAAACACACTGAAAAAGTTCATAACTACACACCTCTTGCAATCGACATGACGAGCACATGGAGACAAGATAAAGTATACATCTTACCGATCATCATAGGTGCAAGCGGAGAAATCCTGAAGAAACTCGAGAAACTGGGATTGGAAAAAAAACACCTACCACCAACTTCAGAAAGCTGTACTCTTGGGCACATGCAACATAGTTCGGAAAGTAATGAACATGAACTAAAACAATATAAAATTACCTCACCAATGGGAGTATCTATATCATCAAAAATGTAATCAACTTTATTATACTTACTTGCCCCTAGGGGCCGTACGTATGATTATGTAACCCTAAAAGGAGAATTAAGGGGATAATAATAATAATAATAATAATAATAATAATAATAATAATAATAATAATAATAATAATAATAATAATAATAATAATAATAATAATAATAATAATATTTCTTTATTGCTTCTTAAAAAAAATTACATTTTTATAGCAAGGATAGGTTTTATCCATAAAAGTATAGCCCTAAAGTATAAAATAAATACAAATTATCAAAGTAACAAATTAAATTTTATGTCTACATCATACTACAACTAAGAAAAAGGTTATTTACTCATTATGCAAAAATGCCCTCCGACAGCAAAGAATCTAAATTATTAAAATAAGGAGCTTTAGGTTTCATCACTGAATAGATGGGACATTCAAATAGCAGGTGATACAAGTTTTCAACCTCATATTTATTACAAACCGTACATAATTCATTGGGTTTCATAAAGTATGAAGTACTTTTGTACGTAAATTGCAAGTTAAACTTATTATGCAAACGTAGTTGCGCTATTGTGCGAGTTATCTGGATGGGTATTTTTAAAAGAAGATAGTTTGACAGCGTCTGAGTAATGGTTAATGCAGGAAAGAAAGGAAGACTAGAAGCATTACTTACTAAAGATTTGTCTTGGTAATGCAATTTATTAAAATATTTGGTTAAAATAGCTTTTCTGTTATTTCTAAGATTATAATAACTAAGATTTTCCCATATATCCAAAGAGTCAGCGTATACAAACATTTCTTTGACCTGGAGAGGCCAATTAAATTTAGGGTCGCATTTAGTTAAAAGTAGCTGCCGTTTAAAACATTGTTTTGGAAACCGGGAATCATCCATTAGCAAAAGCTTTGTTAACCAATTTAGTGTCGCTTTCATTACGTTGTACTCGTATTTCACTCTTCCTGTTTCCAACCATACCGCATAGTCAGGTGTGCGCAGTGAAATAGTTTTTTTAAAAAGGAAATTTGCACACGCTCCAACGTATCGACGTACCTTAAACCCCAAACAGGAATACAGTTTGACAACACACTTAAGGCTAGAGACTCAAATAATTTTATTCTAGCCTCCCATGTGTCAATCCTAGCTTTGCTCATGATCGGAAATATAGCACCACTAGCTTGTTTACCTCTTTCAACTGCGTGAGTGGACATTTGTTTAAATAATGAAGATGAAGTAAATGTAACACCCAAATAAACGTAACTGTTGGTCAGACTGACATTTTCACCATTTAGAAAAAAACTACAATTTTTTGGCCAATTACCACTATTAGAAAATTGCATAAATTTAGTTTTCTTAATATTTACACATAGTTTATTTTTTTCTGCATAGTTTTCCAGTACCTTTAATTTTTTACCAACGTCAACCTCGGAATGTGCAAGAATTACTATGTCATCTGCATACAGCAGCATCATAACTTCATTCTCATTATCGATACTTACTCCACGAAGTCCAGCGTCATAAAAAAAGTTTTCAATGTCAGCTATAAATAATGCAAACATCAGTGGGCTTAGTGACTCGCCTTGGAGAACTCCTGTCAACATCAAAAGGCGGCGTAAAACCTTCTGTGCATTTTATTCGCACATTTGCATTTTTGTAGATTTTTAATATTACAAATTATTCTTGACGATATTCCAAGATTGAAGAGTTTTTTCCATAGTAAAGTAACACATGCTAAACAGAATCAAAAGCGCGCCTGAAGTCAACAAAAATTGCGAATACATTTTCCCCGTTTTTCGAATATTAAGCTGTATAACTGAACTTAATGTGTAGACATTATCCAAACACCTCCTTCCTGCTCTAAAGCCTCCCTGACTCTCAGGCAAGATGTTGCATTCAGCTGACCAGTGCGAAAGTCGATTAAAAATTAATTGAGTGAAGACTTTTGTTAAGCAGTTTACCATTGCTATAGGTCTGTAGTTATTTGGATCTTCACGAGAACCACTTTTATGTATCATACAACAATTAGTAAATATGTTATTAAATAAACTGGTTATGTAAAATATCCAGTTCTGCGGCAAATTCTTTATAAACTCATAAGATATGCCATCCTCTCCAGGAGACTTTTTATTTTTACAAGAATTAAGGACAGTGTATACTTCATCGATGGAAAAGGCCGTATCAAGAAATGGATGCAAAACATCAAAATATGTAGTTTCATCGTTTAATCTTAGTGGATTAATGCTCATGACAAAATTTTCCCAGACTGATCTTGAAAGGTATGCCTGATAATTACTACCACGAAACTGTTTTAGTGTGGACCAAAATTCTCTGGAGTTTTTAACATTTTTAAGCATTGAAGTGCAATTAAAATAAAAGTTTTTTTTAAAATCAACAATTTTTTGTAGTCCCATTTTGAATTTAAATACAACATTTTAGTATCAGGCGAAAAGTTATTTAAACGACAGAGTTTTAAGGACTCCTTAAGAGTTTTCTTTGCACAGCGACACTCATTATCGTACCACAGTTTGTTGGTATTAGTAGCTGAAGTTATAACACTCCTGCACAGATCAAGAGTTTCGGCTGAACTATTATACACAACAGCTAATTCGGTAATTTTACCACGGTTATCTATATTTTCGACGCACTCTTCAATTAATTGTTGTGTTTTTTTGTTCCAATTCCATTTTATGCCGTCCACAAAAACGAAGTTATAACCAATTTTAACGTTTTTTCCTTTTTGTCTTTCGTTTGCTGCAAATATTTTTATGTGTTTTTGTTTCTTTATTTCCAGCTGCGTAAGGTCACTTTCAATATACACATTTTTATGATTTTTCTGTTTTAGGTTTCTTTTAAGTTTTAGAACTTCCATTTTTAGTTCAACAATACAAATTTTGCTGTTTGTTCTGCGCGCAGATAAAATTTCAACCCTGAGACCAATTTCGTTATTTATGAATTCTTCCATATTTTTTCTTAAAACATCTCTATCTTTATTAACGATTTGTAAACCTTTTATTAGGGAGTTATCGCACACCACTTTTATGTGTTGCCTTAATAAAGTTTTCTTTATAATGACAGGTACGCTTGCGTACAAAGATCTTTGAAATAAGGAAACTTTAATAAGTTAACGCATTTACTTTATTTGGGTCATGTTAAGGACTCAAATAAAATAAAGGAAAATAACTTAAATTCTTCTTTTTCTCTATGGTGTCACAATGTTAGGTAAATTTTAAGCGGAAAGTAAATAAATTCGCAGGTAACCTAAGCTTAACATTCGTATTTGATTTTATTTGGTCCACAGAAAAGGTTTATAATTTGGTCTTATATAACATTTAAATGTAAAATTTAGGTATATATAAATTTATGCTAATGTATTTTGGATATAGGTAAGTGGATTTTTTTTGTCATGCCTTCCGCATTAGCACAACTGTACATTACTACAATAAAAAGAATAGTACAATATTTTACAAAAATAGAACATTTATTATAATTACTTACTGATACAAATTTAAAATAAATAATAAAACTATATCAAAACAAGAGTAATATATAATAAAACTTCATAGGGGATGTCTCTGGTTAATCTTTGTTTACTAACATTCATAGATAAATAAAACAAGTAGGTACCTACTTCGTAACTGTCAACTTTTTACGTTACACAAGTGCCGTGGCGATAACTCTATTTGTACCATGCAGTATTAAGGTTTTGCCTTATTAAAATAAGGAAAATTATGACCTTAAGCAAGTGTGTGCGATAACTCCCTATTATTAAATTATTTCTTTTTCGGTCCCTTTGAATCATTTCCAGACTGTATTCAATTGTATCTAATTTTTGTTTAACCTCATTTAAATTAATTTTTAATCCATCATTTTCAGCAACTAGTTCTTTAATTTGGTTTTTATAGATGGTGTTTTCTTTTCTAATTTCTTTAACTTCTGATACCATTTTACTCATAATTTTCTTCATTTCCCCCATTTCCTTTGCTTTAGTTTTATTATCTTTTAACAACTCTAACAGCATGTGCTTAAGTTTATCGTGATCATCCATAATTTCTTTCCCTACCTGCGTATTTTGCTGTACCAATTTAGTTTTCACTTTTCCTTTAAATGGTAAACGAAAAGTTTTTTTTACTTTTTTCAAAAACATCTTCTTCTTCTTCTCGTTTTTTTTGCTATCATCAGAAGAACAATCTTCCATTTGTGTAGAATCAAAAATTAATTCATAAAATATGTTCCTATTACATCCCTGCTCGATATACCAGTTTATAATTACACTGTGATAAAAAACTAGCAAAAATCCAGTTTAAGAACTTTAGGTCTGTATAGATTTTATTTATATTGTTACTTTGTTTTTAAATAATAAACATATACAGTGTGTAAAAGCCAAATGGAATAAATTCATTATTTTGCTACAATACAATCAAAAACTAAAATGTAATGCAAAACGTAATAAAATGTAGAACACGAAAAAGCTCGCGAAAAAGAACTATGAATGTTAATGAAGTAGATGTTCAAAATGTTCTCCGCGAACGTCTTGGCAACATCCTAATCTCAAATAAAACTGTCTTCTAACATTATTTAACATATCAGGCGTGATCGACCTAATCGCAAGCGTTATTCGTTCTTTTAAGTCATTTAAATCAGAAGATTTAGTTTTGTACACATGGCTCTTCACATATCCCCATAAAAAGAAATCTAATAATGTAAGATCAGGTGATCGCGCTGGCCATTCAATCGATCCTCGCCTCCCTATCCACCGATTGGGAAATATTCTATCGAAGTACTGCCGGACATTAAGTTGGTATTGTGGTGGTGCTCCATCCTGCTGAAACCATATCGTATTCGCTGGAACTTGAGGGTTACCTGGATCAGGATATAAATTTGCCAAACGTTGGAATGACATCATTTTGAAGTAGTGCCAAATAATTGTTCCCTACAATCCCTGCCCAAACATTAACCTTTTGAGGGTATTGAGTGTGTTCTTCTCTCATCCAGTGAGGATTTTCCGTGGACCAGTAGCGACAATTTTGTCGATTAGCATGACCGTTAAGTAAAAAAGTACACTCATCAGAAAACATAACGTCTTATAATATGTTTGCTATCGATGTATGGCTAGCATTGAATGTAGTGGATGCCTGTCTACTCGATGTATGTGGGTTTTCCTGAAACTCAAGCAACACATCTAATTTGAGTTCATCACTCAGTGCATTGGCAGCTGCTTTTTTTATCTGCCTTACATGACCAAACTCGCGAAACTGCTTTTCTATTTTACTTATTGTTCCTTGGGATATAGGCGGTAAATTAGGAAATTTCTCATGAAATAGGCGAGTTACTTCCTGTTGTGTTCGAATGTTATCTCCGTAACCAATCATTTTTAAAAATGTTATTTTATGCATTTCCGTTAATCTAACCATTTTTCAGAATTGAATTGAACAAACTTTATACTTAAATTACAACAATGACAACTTAAATAAAACAATTTACTACTGCTTGTTAAAAGAGCGTTGCCACGGAAATTCTTTAAAGTTTTTTAATGGTTACCATCTAAAAACCACATTGCTATGGTTTTTGTTCACTTTCTCATTATGAAGACCTAAACGGGAAATAAGTTTTAAGTATATTTTAGCGAATTTCGGTAACAAGATGATATTAATTTTTTTTTATGTTAATTTTTGCATTAAATTTAAAAACAATAACATTTTTGAATAGAGAATGAAGAGATCTTTCAAATGATATATCACAAGCCTATACTTCCCATTTAAAAAATTGGGGTTTGTACCTGTCATTCTAAGGGGGTTGAAGGTAGGGGTTGCATTTTCACGTTAAAGAATGTCAAGTAATAATTTAAATTTGACGTGTTTCGGAATTTTTTATAAATATGTACAGTAACCGAAATAATGAATTTATTCCATTTGGCTTTTACACACTGTATACTTGCATGCATTAACTTGCTTTTATGTGAAGTAATACATCTCTGCCTCCACAATACACTATAACAATGTCAAATATAAAATTTTACTTGTAGATGCCAAAAAATTGGTATAATATCGGAGAGACACTTAACTTGTATTTATCACATGGCAGTACAGTAAGGGTATGGAGAGGGATTAGCTTGGTTGGAAAAATAGATCCGTTACAAGGTTTTTAAGATCAAATGATTACTTAAATCTTATACTTGGACCTGTTGTGCTTCCATACGATGCAGCAAACGGACCCCAATTTTTGTTAATGTAAGACAATGCTCCTCATGTTGCTGGGATAATTTTGGATTATTTGGAAAATTAATCAATCGGCTTATTAGAGTTCCCCGCTCAATCTCCGGACCTTAATTCAATAGAACATACTTGGAAGGGCAATTTGTCAACGTTCTGTTTTTAATAATCGGCAGGTATTAATTACTAGTTTTCAAAGAGAATGGGCAGTTATTGAGCAAGGCGAGATAGACGAGTTGATTTTAAGTATGGGAAGAACATGTAAAGCTGTAATTAATGCTAGAGGAGGTCATAAAATATACTAAATTTAGAATTTAGAAATAATTCTTATGTTGTAGTGTAGTGGTAGTGAAAATGCTTTCGGTATTCCTTTATTGCTGGTAACCGTAACTAGAAATGAGTACTTTCTGTGAATACCAATATAGAAATTATTGCTTTACTATTTAGTGCTCCTTCTCTTTGGAGAATTTGTTTAAAGGAGTTAATTAATTTATTGTGTTTTGCGGTCAATTATTTTATCAAGTAAATTAAAAAGTCCATCGCATTTTATATTACCTTATCGCCGTTATAGTTAAATATTACGCTCTCATAACTATAGTAACAAAAATAAATTTTTCTTACGTAACAGAAAAAGGTTTTGACGAAATCCACACGTAAGCTCGCTCCTTGCTAGATTTTCGCTCGGCTTTTGCAGGTAGTCAAGATAAATCGATTTCTTATAAAATTTTATGGAGGGGATATTTATTTATAATTACAATTTAAAATTGATTTTAAATGCAGCGACTCAATCAATTTGAAAAATATCGGGAGATAGTGACATATTTTCAGACGTGATTTAGACCAGTATAATAATTATATATAAAAATTTTAACAAGTTTGTTTAGAAATTAATAATTTTTATATGATTTTACTAAGGTTGTCATTTAACATCGATTAACTATTAACTACTATAGACATACGCGAAAAAATTTTTGAAATGGTAAGTATAATTGCGGTTTGTTTAATGTGTATGCCACTTTGTTTTTACGACATTTAAGATATTTTTGGGTGCTACAATAAATGGCATATCCCTTAATAATTGCCCCCTTTCAAGATACTGAAATCCAAGTGCTGGTTTGCAGCCATTCACCCAGTATCCAGTTTACAAAGAAGACCGTCCCTTGTTATTTCAACAGGAAACTGTAAAAGAGGATCTCACTGCAGATACGACCATTCCAATCTAGCTCTGTAAAAGTTCCAAGAGGAACTATTTTTTAAGGAGGGTGCAATTAGATGGGAGCCTCATTTTAAGAGATGGAGACCATGCGAGTCTTATTTTAAGAGTTTAAGTTGTTTACGACCGTCGACTGAGATGCTTCAACAACGAAAATAAACCTACGCGTATACTGTGCTATTTTTTAAAGAGGGGGCATTTAAGATATTTTTGCTTTTGCTTCAATAAATGGCATATCCCTTAATAAGGTCTGAAGTTCTCAAATTATGAAATATAAAAAATATGAAATTATGAGAATACGATAAGGACTAATGCGATGTATTTTCTTCAAAACAAATCTACAAAACAGTTCCTTTACATACATATTAAAATATGATTATTAACTTAGCTCCAGTTCTCTCTGTTTTATGGTAATACAGACAAACAGATCTACGTTCAAAATATTTTGTGTTGGTACAATATTACGTCACTTTTTGGACGTGGGTCTATTTCGGTATTAGACTCTTTGCCGCTTCTTTCTTGTTGTCATAGTCTGTATCAATTTTGTCCTCCTCATTGTCTCTATCATCATAATCATTGTCGTCATCACACTCATTAACCTCATCGTTGAAGATTTTATGACGATACCATCCTCGCAATCATTTTCGGGATCTATAGATAATAATATTGATTTATCATTTCAACTAATGTTAATACTAAAAAATCATTATTATATATTACTTTCATGGACGAAGTTTGGCATCTCATCCCATTTAAACCAACGGAATGTGTAAGGTGCTGTTTTCTTCAATAGTTCAGACAAATTCCATGGGATCATTATTGTTTGGATTTTAGGAATGAGCGTTGCTCCACATGTTGCCAATGTATGAAGTGCGCAGTAAATGATGGTGCAGCTGTCTGCAGCATGGTGGTAAAATTTATGCATCAATAATTCTTGTTTGAATGCTTCACTGACTTCAACCATCAAATAATTTGATGTGAAAAGGCGGGCCTGTGTGAAAAGAAGATTCATAGTTCTCGGCGGCTGGATTTTGAATACAAACAAAAGCTTTCCAAAGTTTTTTATTCGCCTCAAAAATCAGGTTTTAGTATTTTATTTTTAAAATTAATTCTTAACTGCAAATCTACCTGACACTTTAATAAAGCACTTTCAGTAAAAAAATGTTTTTCATTGTCGTTGACACTAATTAATTGATTATTATGATCAATTTATAACTGCAAATCTGTCACTATTTCCCTGTCTAAAATAGTTGTTTACAGCTTGACAATGACAATTTTTGACATTGGGGTCTATTTTGTAACTTTTCCGTTAAATTTTAAAGGCCGTTAAAATATATATTTTAAAGGTCCGTTAAATAATAATATCGGAATAGAGGACCGTTAAAAATTTGTAATTTTAAAGGATGCCGTTAAAAATAGTGTACAACATTTGGCAACATTGATATAAGTTAGCTTTGTCAATCAAAGAAAGAAAGAAGAAATTTCAACCTATAATAGTTTGTGGTTTATTTTAATATATTTATGTTCAAACAATTAATTGAATTTGAATTTATTTTAGACTTTAAGTGAAGGGAGGCAAATAGTAAAAGACGGACAAGGGACATCAAATATGGCCCCCAAGGCACAGGAGGAGGTGGTCCAGTTAAACCTTTGACTTAGAAGAAATACCGAAATAATATTAACGTCCGTTAAAATCTTATCGCCCTCTAAAATTTAACGGTTACAGAATAGACCCCATTAACAGTTTTCTTCGATTAATATTTGGAAAAGACTATAATAGTATATTCGATATTTTTTGTTTAACAGCGATTTCTTGCAAATCATACGGCTCTAAAATAACTAAATTTTAAATAAGAGATATGTTTATTTTTTAAATACTATGTTATACTTGACGAATGACGGGCAACGCTTTTTGTTTTGCGTTTAGATTATTAATAATAGTTTAATTTAAAATAGCATAAAACAATAATAACGTTTATTATTATTATTGATAATAATACAACTAATAACAATATCAATTCTTATGGTGTAGACAATCTTTTATTATGGATGATACCGTTTTACCCTTGCTAGTAACAAGTAAGATCGATAAATTAGTTGTCCACACCATTTATAATTTTAATTGATTCGCTACACAGCAGTATTGACATTTTTGTGTACACTTTAAGCGGCTTTAAGAATACGTTATACTATTGAGCTGCATAGTACAGCAAAGAAGGGCCTAATGTACAGTAATCCAAACATATATAGTACAGCATAGTGTGAAAGTACCCATAATAATGTATTGTAATGCGAGTCTCATTTTAAGAGATTGAGAAGTTGTTTACGCTGCAAACTACCGACCGTCGAACGAGATGCTTCTACAACGAAAAAGAACCTACGCGTATATTGTAGGCGAGATATGTTCGAGAGATTCTGGAACACACGAGAAGCAATAGCGTAGTATAAATACTGTTGTACGGAGAAGTAGTTTTCAGTTTCAGTTCAGTATAAGTGTAAATAAATTGTGTTATATAGTCCAATTAAAAATAACGAAAGTGTACCGATTTTTGTTGAGGCGATGCGATGTATGAATTACTATAAATTTTTATCTTAGGAATTTAGTTCTGAAAAATTTTTTGAGACTAGCCCCCGTGAAGGGGTTGAAAATCGTGAATAAATGTTAAAAATCGGAATATATTGAGAATTAAAGCAATTTCGTTAAAAAGCTTCTGATAAAAGTTGTAGAGAAAAAAATTCTGCTTCTGTAACGTCAAATCGATTTTTTTCTATAAATAATAGGAAAGTAAAATGTTTTGAAACTTTCATACCTCCTCTATCATAAAACAGACCCATGGCGCATTTACCTCTGTTCCATATTTGCACATGTTGCACATTGCCATGATGCCAGACTTACTTTCTGTCCTGAGAAATAAGCATCTTTATTTTAGTTAGTTAGTTATTTTCATAAGTTATTAATAAATGAAAATGATTGATATAAATCGTATGCAAGGTAAGTTGATGACTGTTTTTTGTTTGTAAACGAGTGATTGTATGTTAAATATAATTTATTGTTTTTTCATTATTTTAGAAACGTAATGCCTTGTTTTATAGCATAAACGTATACTATTTATTTTAAACACAAATGTCCATGGTTTACCGTTTCCCAAGAAATATTTCTTGTCAGCGCTACTAAAAATTGTGTGATTTCTGGCATCTCATGTTCAAGATATTGCAAAAATTGCAGCGGTATTAGCTGTACCAATATTCAACAAGTTAGAATAAATTTTTTCAAGGATAATGACGTCGACAGCTACGATAAGCAAGATTTTCAAGAAAATCAAGGGGACACTTCAGAATGTTGATGTAAATTGAGAAGAAAGCTTAAAAATTTGTTATTAAATATAGATACTACTGGAACTTATCCATTACATTTATCTTTAATACTTAATCTATACTATACTTAAGAGCCAATGCTGCATTAGCGCTTTCACCATTTAAACATTTTATCAAATATCAGCTAATAAAATGTTTATATATTTAAAACTTGCTGATAATTAATAGCAATAAGTAAACATACGTGAACTTACACAAATAGACCTCAAAATAAAGTAAAATAGTTGGACAAATCTATGAAAAATTGTCTTTTTTTCAAAAAACCCCTTTTTCTTTGTTAATATTGCATGAAAATTTCCCAAATTTTCAGAACGTATGTGGTTCACGATAGCGCATAAGCTATGCATACCGATTTTTGTTGAGGCGATGCGATGTATGAATTACTATAAATTTTTATCTTAGGAATTTAGTTCTGAAAAATTTTTTGAGACTAGCCCCCGTGAAGGGGTTGAAAATCGTGAATAAATGTTAAAAATCGGAATATATTGAGAATTAAAGCAATTTCGTTAAAAAGCTTCTGATAAAAGTTGTAGAGAAAAAAATTCTGCTTCTGTAACGTCAAATCGATTTTTTTCTATAAATAATAGGAAAGTAAAATGTTTTGAAACTTTCATACCTCCTCTATCATAAAACAGACCCATGGCGCATTTACCTCTGTTCCATATTTGCACATGTTGCACATTGCCATGATGCCAGACTTACTTACTGTCCTGAGAAATAAGCATCTTTATTTTAGTTAGTTAGTTATTTTCATAAGTTATTAATAAATGAAAATGATTGATATAAATCGTATGCAAGGTAAGTTGATGACTGTTTTTTGTTTGTAAACGAGTGATTGTATGTTAAATATAATTTATTGTTTTTTCATTATTTTAGAAACGTAATGCCTTGTTTTATAGCATAAACGTATACTATTTATTTTAAACACAAATGTCCATGGTTTACCGTTTCCCAAGAAATATTTCTTGTCAGCGCTACTAAAAATTGTGTGATTTCTGGCATCTCATGTTCAAGATATTGCAAAAATTGCAGCGGTATTAGCTGTACCAATATTCAACAAGTTAGAATAAATTTTTTCAAGGATAATGACGTCGACAGCTACGATAAGCAAGATTTTCAAGAAAATCAAGGGGACACTTCAGAATGTTGATGTAAATTGAGAAGAAAGCTTAAAAATTTGTTATTAAATATAGATACTACTGGAACTTATCCATTACATTTATCTTTAATACTTAATCTATACTATACTTAAGAGCCAATGCTGCATTAGCGCTTTCACCGTTTAAACATTTTATCAAATATCAGCTAATAAAATGTTTATATATTTAAAACTTGCTGATAATTAATAGCAATAAGTAAACATACGTGAACTTACACAAATAGACCTCAAAATAAAGTAAAATAGTTGGACAAATCTATGAAAAATTGTCTTTTTTTCAAAAAACCCCTTTTTCTTTGTTAATATTGCATGAAAATTTCCCAAATTTTCAGAACGTATGTGGTTCACGATAGCGCATAAGCTATGCATATTTAAATTTTAAATATTGTTGATATTGATTACGAATGGTAATTAATTTCTATTAATTAAAAAAAAAAGTTAAGATTAAACATGCATAGCTTCTGCAACTAGCTGTCAGTAATATGCCCTTAAAATTTTATCTAAATATGTCTTGTCTTAACGGAGAAAAACGGTACCAAAGAATGGATCAAATTCAAATTTTTAAACTACTGATAAAAGCGCCCTCATACAGATTAATTCCTGTACACGTGTTTCAATGTGCCGATGTGCGTGAACCCTTCAATTGTAAGAATTAGCGGACCAGCTGGAAAAATAAACTATTATAGACGAATATATGTTAATAATTTATTTGGCGAACCGATGGGTGTATTGCTTAAGGGATGCAAGTTTTATTCCTAATGTTTGAGTGTAAGATTGCAGTTTTATTGTTATTGTTTGTTGGCGTTTTTAAATAGTGAAATTTTTAAATTTGTGGACATTTTTTATACATTATTAAGACATTTGGACAAATATTTTAAACTTGTTTATATATTATTAAAGAAAAGTATACAAATACAAATATTGGTTATATAGGGTGTATTTATGTATATATACAGGGTGATTGATTAGTGTGAGGAAGCTCAGTAGATCTGTTATAGTGAAAAATACAAAAAAAACTTATTGACAAAAATTGTAGGCAACTTTAAACTCCACATTTTAAAATTAGTTACAATCTTACAGGGTGTTCCATAAGATGGTGGCACACCAAACTTATGTTTTTTTAAATGTATTTTATTTTAAATTTTTCACTTCCACATCACAACAATGTTAAGTTTTATTGTGTTATACCGGGTATTTAAAAAGTTATAACCAATATTACCTGAAAATCGTATCAAGTTTAACTTCCTGTATAATTCAAAAGGAGTGTAGGAGCATTGATCTATTGCAACCATAGATTTTTATTAATTGTTAAAAATTAGAAAACATACTCCTTTCATAATTTTTGTTAAATCAAATACAGGGTAAGTCAAAATGCAAGTACATTATTATTTTCTTGGTAATTTTAAATACAGCATCCTGTAGTTTATATCACTATCGAAAAGTACTAATGTCATACTTCAAATTTTATGAAGTACTCTTTATACCTAAAGTTATCAGTTTTCAAGATATTTTTATTTTTCTATCGAAGTATTAATTTGGTAGATATTTTAACATTTACAAATAATTATTACGAGTTGGCCATGATTGGTTTGTCAGAAACTGACAGTTGGACATTATTGTTTATTAAATCAATCTGTGGTACACCGTAAATTAGCAACAATTATTATTTAGTAATTCAGTAATTAATTTAATTTAAATTAGTATAATAAATGTAATTACTGATGAAATTATAGATATCACCTGGGTTTTAGGGGAATGCAATAAAAATTCTTTACTATTATTTGGGAGATCATTTTGAATGATGAAAAAATAAAAATATCTAGAAAACGGATAACTTTAGGTATAGGGAGTACTTCATAAAAATTGAAGAATGATATGAGTACTATTCGATAGTGACATAAAATACAGGGTGTTCTATTTAAAATTACCAAGAAAATAATGTACTTGCATTTTAACTTACCCTGTATTTAATTTAACGAATATTATAAAAACGAATATGTTTTATAATTTTTAACAATTATTAAAAACTATGGTTAATTTTCATATGGAAAAAATTGAAAAGCTGGATCAGTTTTGGGAAACTAACATGAGGAAACAGTTTGTGATTTTTTCACCTCACATTATATAACAGAGATTATAAAACACCCTATCTGAATGTCATTTATTGTATGAACTCTTACTCTGTGGAAGTCCATTGTGTTCTGAATGTTAAATAAAATTATTTTTTATATTTTGCACTTATAAAAATCTTCATTATAATGTAACTTTTACGCACGCAAATTTTTGTTTTAAATGGTTGGCGATATGAGTGAAGTATCTAATGACAGGACTTTTGACAATGACATTTGTGGCTAATAGCAATTTATTAACTTTATTTTGTTCTTTAAGAAAATATTTGTGAATTTGGATATCATTGGATATTATTATTGGTGTATTAGTAATTTTAAAATATTTGAAAACATTAACATTTCATAATTTAAATGTCAAAACTGTCAAATGTTATAAATTACACAGTGCTACCGACATACTTTTTAAAATCAAAATTTTCGTAATTACATAAAAATAATAAATTAATTTAAAAAATGATAAAATGACAAAATATAAAAAATATCATAAACAACTTATTTCATAAGGCTGTTGTGACACTCGTTCTTTAAAAAACTCATCGCTTCGCGATTCGTTTTTTAAACTTGAACTCGTGTCATAACAGAATTCCATATGAAATGAGTTGTTTAATATACTATTATTTAACGTTCAGAACCCTATCTGAATCTGCTAATTTTCAGTTTCATAATGATACTCATTATAATACTGGTATTCATTGACCTCTAAAGCCTACATTTTGTAATATCTAGTAGACAGACCCAATATTTTGTGTAGAAAGTGTAAAGGTTTCTTAGAGATTTGTGTGCGTCAGTTTGGGTCTTTTGCAGTAATCAAGGTACTTATTTTTAAAAAAGATGTCTAGATAGTTTTTCATGCACACCATCTGAAATTTAGTGATTACTTGATTATTTCTTTCATATTTTATTTGCTATTGTTTACAAAAAATGTAACAAGAATTTTAAAAAAATAAAACAATGTTAAATTGAAGTAGTGTATTTGTAGAAAAAACAGTGTACCCATGCATGCAACTCTCGTGTAATGGTTATTAATACACGAGCATTAACCGGAATAACAAACGAGCCGAAGGCCTACTACCTATTATAATTTATTTTTTTTTTTAAATTTTTTTTATTGAAATTTGTAATAATCTTACTTGTTTTTATATTATTTCATTCAAATGTCGTGAAATACAGACCTAGAAAATAAAATAAAAAATATGTATGACCAAAGTAAAAGATAAATACTGAAATCGGATACCGATTACCATAAATAAATGGCTTTCTGCCTAAAAAAGATTCTATTTTTATACCTGCGTTGCAAACGACAATCTTACAAACTTGGATAGATCAATTATAATACCTACGATATATAAAATTTCATGAACTCTTTATTTTTTTTTTGATAACATTTCATCTTTTACTTTGTGTTTCACTACAGTAATAGCGAAATCCGTATCGGCAGCTAGTTGGAGCTAGTCAGGTGAATAGATATACGCTGTGAGTGACGTTCATAACCGAGTTGTATGTGGTCCGCTAAATTAATTCTGTTGTACTAACAATAGTCGCACAAAGGTATTACGTTAAGTATACACAACAGAAAGCTTCGCTATACAACTGACTGACTACATAATACAACTACTCTAAATTTCTCATACCTACACATACTTTTGACTTGGTGTGTACAAGCGTTTTTTATGAATAGAGTTTTACTCGTAGGTTGTCTTGCTCACATCGATATGCTGTCCTTTAGCTTCCCGCCCAAAATTTCATGCATTGACTCTTAATGTGTCAAATTGTACCTATTTATTGTGATGTTTCACCTAATTTATGTATATGTATTCTTTGTATTCTTATGTTTTTGGAAATCTGCACTTTTAGCTGAAAAACATTATAATTGTGGTATATTAATATACAAAAACATTTAACTGTTTATTGAACAAACACCAAAAAGAAAATGGATTATCCGAAAAATGCATACATAAAAACAAATGTACACATCTGTTTGAACAATTAATTTATTTAATTTTGCATTAGTATCAAATATTTGTATCAATTATTTCGCCTACTCGTATTCTTTCAACTCACTATACATTTCATAATATTTATAATATATGTCGAAACTTGATATTATTTATGTCTGCACATTTGCAACACCGCTGTGCACATCATTTCTGCGATGTAACTGTCAAGGCGGGAGCCGTAACCACCAGCGGTCGATTAGAGGGAGAAATGAAAGGGAGATTAGAGAATGAAAATTGTTAAAAACTTTATTTATATTTAATGGCACTCCTGTTACTTATAGAAAAAATTCGATTTAACGTTACAGAAGCAGAAAGCTTTGAGACTCCAAGATGGATCACGTTACCTCTTTCACCTATCACGACCGACCCACTTATTACGGTTTATGGGAATCCTTACTTAGCCTAAGAGAACACGTATTGGAGTCTAATATACAGAAAAAAGCTATGCCAAAAATCGAGTGCAAGCAATTAGATTGGAGGGTCATTCGAAACATGGTGGAAGTAATCTTTCAAGACACTGAAATCCAAGTGCTGGTTTGCAGCCATTCACCCAGTGTCCAGTTTACAAAGAAGACCGTCCCTTGTTATTTTAACAGGAAACTGTAAAAGAGGATCTCAATGCAGATACGAACATTCCCATTTAGCTCTGTAAAAGTTCCACGAGGAACTATTTTTTAAGGAGGGGGCAATGTGATGAGAGTCTCATTTTAAGAGTCTTAAGAGATTAAGTTGTTTACGATGCAAACTACCGACCGTCGACTGATATGCTTCTACAGCGAAAATGAACCTACGCGTATACTGTAGGCGGGTTATGTTCGAGAGATTCTGGAACACAAGAGAAGCAGTAGCGTAATATAAATACTGTTGTACAAATAAATGTAAATAAATTGTGTTATAAATAAGTTAAGAAGTATAAAAAGTGTAAATAGTAGACTGTTACAATATGGTAATCGATATTGGTATACTATGTCTATTTTCCTCCCATTACAATGAAATTATTTTTTGATAGTACGAAAAGTTCTCTGATGTGAAAATATCATAATAGAATCTATTATGGGTAGCATCTTCTCGTGTTCAATGCTTATTTCGTACTATTAAAGGTATAAAATATTCATAAAAATCAAGAAAAATCATCATTGGCTTTCCATTCAATAAACATTTTATAAAAACTTATGTAAAAATGTATTAATATTTAAATTATCACTTGGACTATACAAAATTTTTAATAATAGTACCTACCTACTTTATCCACAAGCTTTGAACAAAAATTTGAATTTAATTACGACATATTAAATCTTTAAAATGTTCTAAACTATCAACTAAAAATAATATATTTCTCTATCAAACTTAACACTTGTAACTACATGAGTGTTGACTAATTCGAATTTTAGGATCATCCAAATTATATTGTTACAATCTATTAACAACGAAGTAGTTGTATGAAAGGAAGTTGGTCGTTCAACTAACAATTGCTTAACCGAAATTTTACGGTTTTGTCCGAAAGAATTTCAATGTTCAAGGTAGAAGTTATGTCATTCTCGTTAAATGGCAGCCCACTAAACGCATCATCCTACACGTTTTCTTGGAATTTAAATAAGATAAGCCACACAGTCATTCAAGATAGATTAAATTTCATACAAAAGCGGGTATAAGTAGGCATTAAAAAAAAAGCCCTCGTATATTATATCTCTTTCGGGAGAGGAATTTTGTGTCAGAAATATTTTCCCGGACATTTGTATGAATAATTTTTGGAGAACATTTGAATATGGTCCACTGACCTCGTCCGTCTCCCCTAATACTCCGATAAATATTGATTTCAACTAAGCTGAGTCAATAGATATAAATAAACTGGAGTTACATTGTAAAAATTTACAACAAATATAAGGACCCACAGAAGATTGTTGTCTTTAATCCAAATTAACTTTTGTAATTATTAATTATTTCTACATATTGCTTTTTAACAGCAAAATATTATACACTTAGTTTTAATAATAAAATTGCTTTATAACAATTAAATTATCGTAACAGAATCTTTACTATATGCGTGATAGAAAAAGTCTTTCTCTTCGACTTGATGTATTAACATATTAAGTACGTATTTAAAAAACCGTTTTCTTAAGTGAAATTAGTGAGAAGAGATCAATAAACATTACAACAAAAACAAAAGGCACAAAGAGCGACATTATGGCAGTCGGGCCTTTGATACCCTTAAACTATAATAATATGACAACATTTGAAGCCAAAATATAACGTTCACTACATCGCATCTGTATAGAAACTTGTAGGAATGCAATGTTTGCTCCTTTGTACTTTAAATTTGGGACAATTAATCATAAAATGTTCCACCGTTTGTTTCACTTTACACCTGTCACAAATCGGTTCGTTGGCTTTACTAAGTAAGTAGGAATGTGTAAAGATTGTATGTCCGAGTCTGAGCCGAGTCACATCACTTGAGTTCTGCGATCTGTTGGAAGGTCTATCCATGGTTTCACTGATGTTTTGGTTGCCTTAAGATAGGAGGTATGAGAGTTCCAGCGCTCATTCCAAGAAGTTTGCATAATCGACTTTATGTGATTTTTTGCGTCACTTATGACAATGTTAGTTACTCCTATAGGGTTCGTATCATTTATTGCAATACGAGCACATTTGTCTGCTTCTTCGTTACCAGAAATTCCAATATGGGACGGAACCCAAATAAAAATAACTTCCTTATTTTGTTGTTGGCTTTCTAGTAGTGCTTTTTTTATTTTAGAGGCTACGGTGTTAGTTGGGTATATGTGGCTTATGGTTTGAAGTGAGATAAGGGAGTCTGTTAATATGATCGCTTTTCCTATTTCGGCATCATTTATTTCAGTGATGGCACAGTATAACGCATAAAGCTCGGCTGTATATACACTATATATGTTAGTTTAAATTTTTTCTGTATATTTGGGCATACAATGGCTGCTCCTACTCCTTCTTCTGATTTTGATGCATCCGTGTAAATTGTGGTAAAATCACTATATTCACTTAAAATGCTGTTTAGATTATTTATAATAACTTGGTGGTTTGTTGTATATTTATTAAACTAATTTAATGATGTAATAATTTTGGGTGTTCTTACTGTCCATGGTGGAGAGTATTCAAAGGTCACAGGTGGGGAGTTTGGTAAGGATGTGTTTAGAGCTATTAAATCTGATCGTACTCTGTTGTAGAATGGTTTTGAAATTCTCTTTTTATTTTTGTACAATGTTAGCATTTTTTCATTGTGGGTTATCTTATAAGTTTTATTATTGGTTAGGTTAGGTTAGAAACTTTGTTCAGGACATCAAAATGAACAAAGAATAAACATATTCATGGTGGGGCCTATTATACATGTTCATTGCTAAATTACATGTTTGGTCCAGTATGGCGGCCACTTGGCGACGCCCTAGCGGTATGGCGTTTTATAACGTTGTTCTATAGCTCAATGTTAACAATAATCTATGAAGGATAGAGGTAAAGAGGACCAACTTGTATAGGAATAATGCCGAAAAGCTATCTAGCGGTAAGTAGCAGATAGTAAATGGCGCGAGAGTAACAAAAGGGTAAAAAGACAACGTGAGGTCAGTAACCTTCCATAGGTTATGAACAGAGCGATTTGAGTTGGGTTAGAAAATTCAATCTTTTTCATGACCACTGTAGTTAAAAATTATGCAATATTTAAAATCTCAACTATTTACGTAGTCAAATGTAATTTTATTTCGTTTCTTATTCTAATAATTATTCATTTTGACATGGCCGATCAGAGGACAAGTTCTTCTTTTGTACTATTTGTAACGTCCCACTTACTTTTGCTTGCTGGGCGCCACTTATTTGTTTCCTTTCGATGGACACTTTTTAATACATTGAATTGGTTCTCCTTCCTTCTCCCTCCATACAAAAAAACATGGTGGAGGTTTCGGAAAGAATGTTTGTACGTTTGAAAATTCAACCTTTTTAAAAGCTAGAGTATTAGGAAGTGCCATACCGGCAATTCAAAAGTCTTATCGAGGAGTTAATGATCCATTCAAAAATCCTCTTGGCTCCCGGTCTATAACAATTTATAGTCTTTCCAATATTAATTGCTAAAAGTGTCATACAGACTACCAGTCTAGAGAGAGCTGGGTTCCGACGATACAGAGTGGATGTTTAACTGGAGAAATATGTCGTTTTCATGCCATTCTCAGTAATGGTCAGAATCAACGTCAGCTCCTCTGTATGTTCTCACATTTCTTATGAGACTTGAATATTTCTCCTGAATTAACACATTAACACAATTTGGTTGGTATCCCCGGTCGCAGGTATTATCCATGTGCCTTTATAGATGTCTTTTCTCTTGAAGAAGGTGCTCATGATTTTCATATCCCTTTCTATGGCCAATGAAATTAATCTTTGCCCATTTTCGTTGCTTTTTTTATGCTTACTTTCTCCACCTGTGATTTCTTTGTACATTTCTTCCTTTCCCACCTTTGCATTTGCATCTCCCATAACTATTATAATGTCACGGCTCGTTGCCTTATCAGGGACGGTTTCAATTTCCTCGTAGAATGCGTCTTTTGTTTCGTCTTCTTTTTCCTCCGTAGGTGCGTGAATATTTACAATGAACAAATTTCTATTACGTCCTTTTAGCCGTATGGCGCATAGACTGTCAGATTTAGCGTTAAATGCAATTACTTCTTCTTTTAATTTATTATTAACTAAAAATCCCACTCCAAATCTTCCACTCTTACTTCCACTTTTAAACAGTGTATAATTTTCTATGTTTGCTGTTCCTTTTCCCTCTAGGTGTGTTTCTTGTACAGCAATAATATCTATTTTATATCTATTCAGTTCTCTACTTAGCATTTTTATTGCGCCTGGCTCATATATTCCTCTAAGGTTCCAAGTAGCTAAATTAGTTAGGTTTACTTTATTTTTGCTTTTAATCTGTTTATTTTTCAATAATCTTCTCGATTCCATATTCTTTGCCGGGTCCTTATCCAAGAGAGTCCTCTTTTTCCTCTTCTACTGTTTTCCTATTTGTTTTACCAAAACCTCTCTGTCATTGTCCCATCGCCATTCAATTCCGTTTATAATTAGTTTTTTATACCCGATTTTGACTGTGTTTCCACTATCTCTTTCTTTCTTTGCTGTTATCCTCATAGATTTTTGCATTTTTCTTTCTTTTTGTGTTAGTTCATCATTTATGTAAACTGTAACATCTTTTAAATCTTTTAGTTTTGACTTTACCTGCATGACTCTTTTCTTTTCCTGTTCGTCTGGTAATTCGACTAGGCATATTTTATCTCCCAATTTTCGTACATTATTTATGTTAACTGCCAGATCCAGATGTTTTTTAAAAAACCTATCTATTTCGTCTTTAATGGTTTTGGCATCCGTGCCTTTAATCTGTTGGCCATAAACAATTACGTTATTTCTTTTATTCTCTTTTTCTATTTTTTCCAGTGTGTTTTTTACTTCTTTTAATTCTGCTCTGATTTCTTGATTCTCGTTCTTCAATAGTTCAGTCTCTTGTTTTAGCTGCGTGTTTTCCCTTTGGAGATAGTTAATTTTTTCGTTAAATTCTTTTTGCTCACCTCTCATTTCTTTTACTTCAAGGATAATAAAAAACTCTTCGTTTTAACAAAACTTCCAATATTTATTAAAAAATTGCTTTTTTAAAGGCTCAATGACAGCTGTTTCGCTATGAAGCATCGTCAGATTGACATTTAAGTTACATTTTGTTTGTTTGTAGCTAGGTACCTGATGTTTAGGTAGTATTAAGTTTTGTTAAAACGAAGAGTTTTTTATTATCCTTAATAAGATGGACTTCCAAAAAGTAAGGGTTAGTACAATCAATTCTTTTACTTCAGTTTTAAGTTCTTTCATCATTTCTAAAATCATGTCTAGTTTTTTCCTCTGTTCCATCTTTTTGCGGTGTTCTTGAAGGTTTCTTGCTTCTCTTGGAGATTAACTCCTCATTTTCCGCGTCATTATCCCTTGTTCTTCGTTTGCTGCCTTCATCTGTTGACCCAGCACTGTCAGCCATACTGTTTTTGGTTCTCTGGATGTAATTTTCCATCCCTTTCTCACACAGACGGTAATCTTAGGTAAAGATCGGGCGTCCCGTGCACCGTAGCCGGGAACCTACTTTAGTTCAGCCCTCGACCGGTTACCCAGGCTGACCTCAGTACCTGAGATCTGTCTCGTAAGTTTTTTTTTGTTACTTTTCTTTTTGTTTTTTTCGATTACTTTTTCTATGAAGTTATTGTAAAATATTTTTGAAGACGGATCTGCCTTGATTATTATTGTTGTTTGGAATTAAGCATTCGTTTTGTCTATACCTGTTTTGCTAATGAGTTCTAAATTTATCGATAATAATAAATTGATAATGTATGTATTCGATTTGTAAAGCTATATGGTATACTATGAGAATGCACCAGGAATTAGTAGGAATTATTTGGGTATTACAAGGAATTACCGTGTATTACACAGGTATTACTGTATGTATTACTCGGAATTACAGTGTAATAGTGGGAATTTTGATGGTATTATGTGGTATTAGTACTGTGTATTACTGGTATTATATGTAAAATACTAGTTGCTGCGCAACTACATAAATAGCACATGCCGCTATACACTTCAATTACAAAAATGCTTCTAAAGATAAGCATTTATTAATTTTAAGTGATCTAAGTCAGAAGACAAAATTTGCTGAAAAAATGTGTTCTTCGGCCGTCACTAATAATCTACCACTGATTCACTGAACTGCTATTTATAAAATTCGGTGTGACAGAGAAATTGAACATATAGATATAAAAAGTGTCGTAGAAAATGCTTTACAAACTGCATTTAATGATAGCACAAAATTAGGTATAACCGTGGACGAAGATGCTTGGAAAAATCGACATTGTTTTGAGGAGTTCTGAACCTGAAGATGGCCAATGTAATAATGTTTTAATCGAAACGTAAATCGATAATATTCACCTAGATAGAAAATGTGAAACTTTAAGTTTAGTTTTAGACCCAACGTTACAAATTGACTACTTCGAAGAGGAACCTGACAATCGAGCTGACAATTTAAATAACCCAAAGTCCCTAAGAGATTTTTCTGATAAGATAGTGGATGTGAGTGAAGATTCTGTTTACCTCAAAATGCAACTAAACAATAAATTTGTAGTGATCAAAAAATCCTCCTACTGTTGGCTTCTGGACGAAAACAATGGAAGGGTTAGTACTGATAGACTGAGGCGAATTACTGGTAACCAAAAATCTTACAAAGTTGCTAATAAACCACCAAATAAAACACAAATAAGGCCCTTACTTAAAAAGAAAAAAAAAGGTACAAATAATTCTGGTTCATCATTATCAGAAGAAGGTGAGGAAAACCAATGGGATGATTCTAGTGAAGAGCTACATTACTCTTCTGATAATGAACCTGATAAACTTAACAGAGATATAGAGGTACATTTAGAAAAATATTATGCCGTATTTTATGATGACAGGTAGTATATAGGGCGTGTAATTGAGAAAACGAGTGCCAATGAATAGGTGCGTTCTTTTTGACTGAGATCTCAGTTAATCTCAGCTCACATCGGTAATGTGCGCGTTCTTTTCGATTCACTCACTTCGAAGTGAGCTGAGATTTTTCCTCCCCCTTTACCGATGCTGAATGTGCTATGCGGGGATATCAGTTAGACTTGAGTCGGAAATAAAGTGGTGGGGAGCAAGAAATATTTGATTTGTTTGGGTTTTAAAAACAACATAATAACCTAACTTTTTTTTGAAAAAAAATGGAAACAATAACGTTATTAACTAATACAAATGTAGAGTATACTTTAAATATTTCCCTTGAAGATGCACAGAGGGCGAAGGAAGGTATAACAAATAATAATAATTATCTGCATTATTATTTCTCTTATTTCGTAGGTATATTTGTATAATTACGCATGCGTCGGCAGATCGTGCGTTTCAATTGAGTTTGTCGTTCTTTTTGGTGCTTACTCACATCACTTTATATCAGATCACCTCAATCGAAGTGAGGTGAGATCTCAGTCAAAAAGAACGCACCTAATATAAAATGAAATGTCTTAAACATGAGCTTAGTAGTATAAATTAAAAATTATATTATTAAAATGTAGTGAAGAGAAATATCCACGTATCTTTGAAAGTGAATAATACTTTGCTAATTTCACAAAACAAAATCAATATTCTCAATATCAGATATCAAGTAATTCAATGAAATATTATTATCACATACTAAAAATAGACAAGAAATTACTAATTATTGTGGTGAATTATTATGTATTACCGAGGGTATTACAATGGTATTAGGGGTACTGCAGACGAATTAGTGGTATTACAAGGGAATTACTTGGTATTACATGTATTACACAGGTATTACTCCATGAAAGTGGAATTAGTGTACAAAATTTTACCAGCGGTTTACCCCTCGGTACAAATAATAACAATAAAATGTTATTATCCAAATAATAATAATTATTACCGAAGAAATTGAAGAACATTAAAATCCTAATGAAGTAGCAACAGAACAAGAAACAGCAGTGTTGTAAATATGAGTTATCCAAGTTTTCATATAGATGGCTCCCAACAATTGTTAAAAAAATTTACCCGAATTGTATATTTAATAGTAATGCATACATACAAATCCGCATTTAACGAATAAAAGTAATAATTCTATAAATTTTATATTATTCGACTTTTCAACGACATTATAGGTGATATTACATTTACTAGATTGGATTCAGTAAAGCTTTACAAAATAAATAGTTAGTAGTAATAAAACAAATATATTACTCAAGCAAGCGCAGAAAATTATTTTTTCCATCCTTCCTCGAATGTCATACAAGGTTTTATCAAATTCTAATAATCGAAAGGGGACAGACCAATTCCAAGGGATAGATAAATATAAGTGACAACTAACGTCACTAAAACGATCTTACCCTTCCTATAGATTCATACAATAATGCTGACCTTGACTGTATTCTGACCACTTATATCCTATTTTTATTTTTCAGAAGTTGCACTTGCCCGTTTTCAGAATAGTTACCCTTAATGGCTCCTCCCATCTATTATCGGACACAGCTTGTATGACTACGTAAATTACTACGCAAATCCATGATATAATGAAATATGAAATATTTCTGCTTGGCTCTCCCAACTAAAAGGAAATCCTTCCCTAACCAGTAATGGCAAAAACTATCCACCATAAGGGATTAGCAGCTTGGAAGATGAACTAAACTTTGACAAATAATTGGCTACAGTACTATACATGCATTGGCGTGGTCCTGGTTTTTCCAATGGACAAACTGCTTCCAAAATTTATTTTAGAAATAATTGGGTCTTTGCAAATAATTCCAAAATTCAAAAACACTATCTATTTCTCGGAATGCAAGTTACCTTTTCCAATTCAAAATATTTTTTCGCAACTATTACCCATCCTGAAAAATGAAACTGCAGAATTTTACCACCTATAAGACCAATCATACAAACATGTTAGTATTTTTTATTCCAAATAACAATAAAGAAAAAAACCAAGAAAAAATTTGCCAGAATTCAAGAAAAAAAAGGTGCATCACAACTGCGGAACGTCAACTTACCCAAAGGATTTTAATCCCTTGGCGTAATTGCGGTACAGACTAATTTTGGGTTTTTCCATGGGTAAAAGGGTAGGTGGTACCAAAGGGCATTTAAATCTCTTTAGAGCAAGTAGTATCATTTATCAATTATCTATTGAATGAAAGTGTTTACTATTTTACGAGGTCAAAATGAAGCGAATGCTAAGCGAGCGTGGAAAAAAGCGAAGAAAAATATTAATTTGTTTTGAGG